>CM057009.1:284511465-285111465 GCA_029891345.1 Dryococelus australis | reverse complement strand
CTATGCAAAGAACTGTGAAATATTACGAATGTACTTTGTGAAGAAAGATTTCAAAGAGAACTTGTTCATAAATACATGATATGATGCCTAGGGAACTGCAACTATCCATAGGAACAATGTGAAGAACGAACCTGAAATGGCATCTGCTAAACAAATATACAGGAACGAAAGATGATGTGCCCATGCCCTTGTACCCACTAACATAAGTTATGCAATGTGAGTAAGAAAGCAATGTGTGGTAACTACAGTGAAAATATTTTAAATACTACACAACTGAGTAACTTTTTGTGTGGGAGTATATTAATTTTTGATTTTTAAAAAAAAAAAAAGGTTGTTTAGGTGCACTGTTATTTTCAAACTATTTCAATAAAAGTAATGATATATTGTAAATATATCTTCTTATGAAAAATAGCTTTGTATGGTTCTCGTTATAAAAAAATTTCATTTTACTTTCCAAAATTGATTCAATTTTCTTTATTTACAGTAACATTTATACATATAAAAGTGGGTATCATGCTAGTATTAATGGATACAATAATGTTTTTATTGTTTGAATTTGAAATTTTTGTGACAAAATGTATGATTCAGGAAATTAAAGTTTGGTTCGGACAGTGCAAACCAAAAACAACATTTAGGAAAATAGCTCTCAAATTATGTTTACTAGTACAAACAAAGTGACATTTTTTTTATTGGTGAATCATATACTAAGTTATTGCTACATACTAAAGTGTATTATATTTTTTTAATTGTCAATTTTGTAATGCACACTATCAAAACGTTATTATTTTCAATATAACATTTTTTAATGGGAAATTTGTTAAAAATAATTTTGGGGTCTGAAAGGCATCATGTCACCATGAAACTCCCCTCTTCTCCCCAATTTACCCCATGTACGTAAATGTATTGCTTTGACATGCAAACTTTATGCAACTATTTTTCAACAACTGACCAACATTTCATAAAATAGCATCTATTACACTTCAGAAGCATTGATATGCTGGAGAGAATGTCAAATAGTAAAAAAAAAATCCATATACTGTAAATTGTTGAT
The DNA here is from genome assembly GCA_029891345.1 of Dryococelus australis. Classification (NCBI taxonomy): domain Eukaryota; kingdom Metazoa; phylum Arthropoda; class Insecta; order Phasmatodea; family Phasmatidae; genus Dryococelus; species Dryococelus australis. The sequence continues at coordinate 285,110,414 of CM057009.1, read as the reverse complement.
ATTAATTGGCATATTAGTCTATCATAAACAATAGAAACTGCTCATCTATGAATTTTAACTATAACAAACATATATTCAGTCTGTGGTAAATGTAAAGTTATAAAAATAATGCCCAAGCACTTTAACAAATAATGCTGACTTTTTTCAAAAACATCCTTGGCAAAACTTTTTTGGTGAAAAAAAAAAATTTTTCATCAAATTATTTCTGTACCATTTCTAATGAAGATAAAATAAGCACAAAAACTTTTTTTGCAGAAAATATTTTTACTATTTTTACAGAGTTCCTACAACTTTGTAAATATATATACACCAACCACAATTAAAAAATGTGTAAAAGAGAATCAACTAAGCAGGTTAACCATTTTCTGTCAGTGAAATTATTTTTATTTATGGTGGTAGCAATCATGTAACTTACACTGCTGCATTTTTTAAAGTTTCCAGGAATTTTTGTTTTACAAGAAGAGGGCATGAAAACAATCAGTACATGATAAAACTGTCATCCCTTAGCAACCAAAATAGTTTCGCCTACAATTTCTTCCCTATCCTGAATTGAATATATTTTCTGAGTTTCAACATTTATGTTGTTAATACAAACACCTTGATTTTACCATCCATTTTACTGCAACACCACTATAGTTAACATAAGGCTTTGTTTAATCTTTTATGAAATAATAAACATGTAGAAAATCACAGCATATGATGGAAATGGAATTTCATGAGGGAAACTTATCTGATGAGTACTAAATTACAAACGAAACGAGTTCAAAATTATAAGAAAACTACACCTGTATTTTATTTACTTAACATCTTTAGCAGTAGTTAAAATACAAAATTAATTTCTACTGCATTTGTTTTAACTTCAATGAAATAAGAAATAATGTAATAGTGCCTATAAAGTATGCACGTAGATAAACAAAACATGAACAATTAGTGACACTATAGAATAGTATAATGACAAAAGTGGTACACTTTTACAGATTCACAGCAGCCAAGTGATTTGGTAACCTACAGCATCAACTCATATGGTTGAGATGAACTGGAATGTGAAGACAAAGGGTGTCGTAGCTTACTGCCAAGATTTTTAAAAGAACTAAAATCACTGGATAGCAAATATATTCTTATCATACATTTTGTCAAAAATACATTCATTTTTTGTTTGTATTTGCGCACGCGCATATGTGTGTGTGTGTGTGTGTGTATATATATATATATATATATATATATATATATATATATATATATATATATATATATATACACACACACACACACACACACACACACACACACACACACACACACACATATACAGGCATGCTCATGCACGTACGCACACACACACTCTCTCTCCCCATAATTCTGAGCAAATAACATATTTTTATTAGCTAACTTTGCTTAATAACATGAAAGTAATAACTCTCTATTAGTGTTGTAAAACAAAAATTCATGAACAGTCACAGATACAACACAGACATTTCCATAAAAATTAAACTACATCTTTTCTTTGTGTGATTACTTAAATATTTTCTAGGTAACCTGTAACAATGGTGAGTTTATTATTTATGAGACATGAATTTGTTGCCTATAAAGATTGAAATCTGCAACTCCCACCAGATTAGCTGAAGTCATGTACAAAATATACATGAGCAGCACTATATATTGTAAACACACCACATAATTGGTTATACACTTTATTTTTATGCATTTCAAAGTTCCAATACTTACACAGACAGATTATTTATACGAAGAACATGGCTTCCTTTTACAGGAAATAAACTGAAGGAAATAACATTTTTTTAGTTCCAAGAAGATGCCCTATTTTAGTAACACAATGTTTAACAGTTGCTGTCCCATACTGTACATGTGTAACTTCAACACAAAATGCACAATATGTGCAAATATGATGTTACTAATTATCTTAGTACAAGGCACTTAGGAACTGCAATGGTCTTACGAAATCCCATCACTAATGTAACCTAGTTATTAAAAAGTCATTTTATTCATCTTTAGTATTTTCCCTAAACGCTGCTTTGCCGTTGCCATTCCTCTCTTTGGTTTCATCACTGAAAACAAATCAAAAACATTATTTTAAAAAAGGTACATTGTCATAACGCTTACAATGCTTAAAGATAAAGACAATAAATTACAAAACTGTTTAAATCAAATATAACACACACACAGATACACAGAGGGGTGTGTCAATTTATGTGGGAAGTAACAAGGGTGTAAGGCCTTCCAGTGTTCTGTTAGAATTGTAAATAGCCATCCTTGATACATTCCTGTTTGTGACACTGTAGCCCTGCATGAGTACCATCAAAAATTCACTCTTGCAAGACATCTAAATGTCCACCTTGCATTAGAATGCATATCTGCAAGTGTTAAACTAGTGACTGACACTTTCTCACATCTCAAGTGTACTACGGAAGAGCTGGAAACCTTCTTGCAAGTGTTGGTGAAGCATTGTAATGTCTACAGCATGTGTTTTGTAAATGATGGTCTTGAGATGTCACACAGGTAATAACTTACTGGATTCACAACAGGGAAACATGCAAGCCAGGTGATTGGTCCTGCATGACCCATCTACCTATGAAGGAACTGCTCACCAAGATAGGCTGTGTATAAGATCCAATGGGAAATCCTCGAGTAATACATATAATTGCTGTTGTTAAAAGTTGCAATATACAATTGGGCTATCAAGCATCCAGTTAACATGTATGGTCTGACTGTAAGATTTCACTAACTATTCCTGTCCAGACATTAATACTGAACTGTTGCTGGTGGTGTATGAATGCTCTGCAGCACAGTGAAGGGTGTCCTAGAAATTGAACACACTATCCTTTGTGAAGGCTGTCTCATTAAAAAACTAAACAAATGCTATTAAGTACTAATTGTGACAACACGTGGTTCTATCATATACAAAACTCCACTCATGGTGTGACGTCAGCTTCAATAAGAGCTTGTACACAATGACTGTAATACAAGTAAAGCAGCTGGTAAAATTTCCCAAACTCTTCTATGTCCCACTCCTGCTTCCACTATCCATTATGTGCTGTCACCAAGGTGTTCATCAAAGTGAGAGCATGCTCCTCCAAAGCATCAGTTTGTATTTGGTGAGGTCGACCAACATGCCTACTCCATATAATGAATGAACCACTAACTCTCAGTGACGTATCTATTCTCTGAAACATCCTCCTAGTGTTGGCCAAATGACAATTCAGAAATAGTTCCACATACAGATATCACATCACCTCATTACACTTGCAAAGTTAGTAAATTATATGCATGTCCACCATTTCAGCTAGGAGTATCCTAATATCTTGGTGTACAATGTGGATTGAATGTCAACAGTGAAATTGGCCAAGCAACACACACTGCACATCCATACCTACCACAAATTGTGCACAAACATGGGTGTGATGTGCAAAGGCCTGTAACTCCGGAACTATCAAAACTTTCAACATTTGATAGTTTTGTTTTAAGGCGAAATGTCCACACCCCAGTTACTTCGAACATAAATAAAAAAAATCACACGCATGTCAGACAGTGAGAAGAGCAAGCAACGGAACGACTGAGAGTCCAGACCGTAGAGAGAGATGGCAGAAGACATGGGTAGTGATGGAAGAGAGCCGTAGATCGCGGAACGAGAATGTAGAATTTGATGAGTTGTTAGGCGAGAGACGAGACCCGAGTACTTCGAACAAGAATAAGAAAGAGAGAACGAGGAGAGAGAGAGGAGAGAGAGAGAGAGGAGAGAGAGAGAGGAGAGAGAGAGAGAGAGAGAGAGAGAGAGAGAGAGAGAGAGAGAGAGAGAGAGAGAGAGAGGGGAGAGAGAGAGGAGAGAGGAGAGAGAGAGAGAGAGGAGGAGGAGAGAGAGAGAGAGAGAGAGAGAGAGAGAGAGAGAGAGAGGAGAGAGAGGAGAGAGAGAGAGAGAGAGAGAGAGAGAGAGAGAGAGAGAGAGAGAGAGAGAGGAGAGAGGAGAGAGAGAGAGAGAGGAGAGGAGAGAGAGAGAGAGAGAGGAGAGGGAGAGAGAGGAGAGGAGAGAGAGAGAGGAGAGGAGAGGGAGGAGAGAAGGGAGAGAGGAGAGAGAGAGAGGGGGTGTGTGTGTGTGTGTGGGTGTGTGTGTGTGTGTGTGTGTTGCATAATTTTATTATTCAATTTTTTAATGTTTAGGTAACATACTCTATTTGAAGATTAGCACCCCCCTACTGATATTTAGTCTAAACTTGAGCAAAACTGAAATGATACTCCCAAAACCAATAAAATTCACTTAAATAATTCTAAAAAAATTCTGATTTTAAACATTTAGAACTTATTAAGATCACAGTGGTAAACAGAATCTAATGACAGTGCAAAAAATGTGCAGACAGAAAATTGATAAGAATGTACAAAAAAAAGTTTCCTGTACCAACAAATGAGGATTCGGTAACACTCATTTTCACTGTTAAACAACTCATTTCAAAAAATTGCGCACAAAGTCATAACGAAATTCATAAAAATTTTGGGATCAATATAAAACAACATTATGTTAATAGACATATGTTTAAAGCACATTTTTAGATGAAAGAATCATATGGGATTTGTGGTGTTGATCACTAGCAGCCCATTTCTCAAGGCCTAGCTCAAACCCAAGCCCCAGAAGGTTGTAAACTTTTTAGATGGCAGTTTCACATTGGTACTATATTAACCCACAACTTCCACTATAAAATAATGCCCAAACCCGTGTTTTGAGAACGCAAATATGATATATAAATTTCCCATCATAACAACAGCATCCTGCTTTTGTGCACAACCCAGTTAAATAAATATGATTTTACACACCCCTATGGGCAGCAGTAAACTGAGTAAAATATTATTATTGGCATCAGGTAGGGGAAGAAACAATGTAAGGGATGCAGTATGTGGTTTGAGACAAGAGTGCACCACTGTATTAGTTCTGTTCCACAATTTGAGAGTAAAGTCTTATTCAGTTAAGTTTTGAAGCACTTTCTGCAAGTGATGGGAAAATATAATTTTTATAACACAAATTCCAAATTGTATGTAATTGCATAAATGGAAAAACAAATGAATTGGGCTGTTAAGTGAAAACAATGTGTAAATGAAAAAAAATTTGTGTGACTGAGAATGCAGAAAAAAGGAAAAAAAAAAAAAACTGCACAACACAAATTCAATTAAAAGTACTTTTTGGGATTACATGCATTCATAGGTGTGCTCAGTGGGGGTGCTGTAGGTGCAGTTTCACCCCCCATTGCATCATGTTAATAGGAAAATAAAAATAAACTTGCCCATTTTGTATTTTCACGATTGACAGTCTGCATGTTTGAAATGACCACAGAATAAAAAATATATTTAGTGTAGCATTGACTTTGTGATGAATACATTTACATATATTCTTACTTAATATTTTTAATCTCGTAAATGTGTATAATTTTTTTTGCAGTTTACACACCCTATTACCTAACTCTGTGCACAACTATGCATGCATGGAAAATTTCCATAACTGGGCAAGAAAGTAATCATTATGTGAGAGTTATGAAACAATTCGTATAGCATTTCGCACAAAATGTTTCACTACAAGGCATGAGATACTGCACATTTATAACATCCTAAATATCAAATTTAAGGTAAGATGTGTATAGGTAAGACGATTCATGCAGAGAGAAATTTTTTCATACAATCTAAAAACAGTTTTTCAACAGATGATAAGATAAACTTCCAGTGGTTCTGGATTAACATTAAAGTGTAATTTTTAAGTGAAAGATAATGCCCAGCGGTGTTCAGTTTCAACTGCATTCATCTTTCGGGATATTCCTTCACCTCATGCAAACAAAGCTTAACAGAGTCTAGAAAATTACCCCAAACGGACAGCGCACAGCATTCATGCTCTCTGAATCTAATAATATTCTGCATTATAACTATTTCTTACTAGCATTACAACACACCAATTTTCTCCCTGTTTTTATTCATATTATTTATAAATAAAATATTATAATTTATAAATAAAATATAAGTAAAAGTTCAGTTTACGAAAAATAAGGTATTTTATGTCAACACACATATAAAGTGCTTGCGACATAGTTAGGAAACAATCGAGCACATCTTACACGGGGTGATTTTTTGAAGATCTTCTTCAAAAAGTGTGAAGAAACCACAAATGATCTATACATAAAGTAATTTGGTATTTTGCATCAATTATTTAAAAATTCTTCCTTCATTTTTTTTTTTTTTTACCATTTAATGGTCACATGCATTTTCAATACCAATTTATGTAAAATTGGTGCAGCCACTATGCAGAAAAAATTACATTGTGGCACAAATTATCATAATATTAGTTATGTTGAAATTGTAAAATTTTCTCCCCCCATATTTATTTAATCAGAGGCACTAATCTGTAATAGAACTAGTAGTATAAAACATATGGTTCAACAAAAACTCTCCTGGTTGTAGAGTCTGAGAGTTGGGTCAATGACCTCTGGTAAAACTTGACCTCTGAAAGCAGACAAGTTAGATGACATTAAACACTAAAATTCATAGAATTAAAAAAAAAAAAAATCTGAAAATATATTTTAAAAATAATTTGCAAGAGTTTTGTGGGGAAAAATGTTAATATTTACATGCAGGAGGACCTGGGTTTGACTCTTGAAGATGGCAGAACAAATCCTCTTGGTAGCACGGCTTACATGTGATTGATATGTACACAAATCAATCATCCCCTGTCATGGTCATACCTCCCTCATTTACCTATTACATTAGACTCTCCTTTCCCCTTCACCTTCACTTCTTTCAGCCCATAATAGGCAGGGATATATGCATGGTCACATAAAGTCATTCTGACTAGGTATTAAAAAATAAGTACTGAAATAAATATTATTATTTTATTTTAATCTGTCATTACATATAAATAGGTAAATTAGTGCTTCTTGAATTTATTTAAGTAACATGCAAAATTGATTAATGCTGGTTCAATTATATATAATATTTAAAACATGACAATAAAAATACTACAGTGGAAGCCCGGAATACCGTGGCCCATTATATTGCGGATTTGGTTATACTGCGGGGAAATTTACGTCCCCGGGTGTGAATAAATAAGTAGAAAGCAAGCGGTCATGCAGACGTGTGGTCTGTCAGCAGGTGCTGACATGAATGATGTGGAGGGGAGGAGCCAAGCGCGCATTCTCTCTCTCCTTTCAGTGCCAATATCTATTTTACTGATTCATATCAGCCAATATTGTATGTTTTTCCATATTCAGTTTCCTTGGTGTGGTGCAATGTCTTTGATGGAAGAATTCCTAGAGGTCCTTTTTTGATATAACCCTATTATACTTGTTCTGTTGTTTGGTTGTAAACAGGCCAAAATAAAATATTATTGTAGCAACCTTTCCATCTTTTGTGGGTGTTGGATCAGTGTGGGGGATGACATGGCCATATTCCAAATTTTACAGGCACTTACAAGTTAACATGAAATGTGTGTGTGTTGTATAGCATTACACATTTAAGCAATTAAATGATTCAATGCCAAAATGTTTAGCGAAAGTATGTAAAATACACTCGAATACAGTTGTAAAAGGAACGCAGACTGGTGTAGTTAGAAATTATAAAAAATAAATGTTTAGTAAAGAATCAATTTCATGGTTGAATAAGTTTCCTAATGTTTGACATGCATTAAATGGTGGAGAAGTTACTATTTGTGGAGCAAAAGTTGATGGTTATGACAAATAAACGAAAACAATATATCAATATCATGCTTGTTTTTGGCACGGTTGTTCTGATTGTTATTCACCAGACACAATAAATAAATGTAATAATGAAAGTATGGATGATTTTCTTACTAAAACAAACAATCGAACGACAATTTTAAGATAAAATGGTTACAAAGCGAGAGAAATATGGGTTTGCAAATGGAAAGTATTGGTGTTCTACAAAAATAATTTAGAAAAAAAATGTAATAAAACCATTGCAACCTAGAGAGGCATTTTTTGATGGCAGAACAAATGCTGCAAAATGAAAAGTTTCAGGAAAAAAATTAAGATATATAGATATATGTAGTTTGTATCCAACAATGATGTTTTGATTATTATACAGTTGATCATTCTATTGAAATATTTAACCCCAAAAATTACAATGAAAAATGGTTTGAATTGATCAAATGTAAAGTTTTACCATAACAAAATTTATATCATCCAGTACTACCAATTAAACAAGAAAAACTATTCTTTACTTTATGTTCAAAATGTGTTGTACAGAAAAAAGGAGAATGTAAACATAGTGATGAAGAAAGAGCAATAAATGGAACATGGACTACTTTAGAATCACCTAAACCTATCGAAAAAGGTTACAAATTACTTAAAATTCATTAAATTTGGCATAAAAAAAAAAGTAATAACATGTTCAGAAATTATATTAAAACATTTATGAAAATAAAATTAGAAACTAGTCCTTGGGAAGACAATTATTAATCAAAACAAGAATATATTTGTGTTATAAAAAAAAAGAACAAAATATTGATTTAAACATTGAATATATTGAAAACAAATCCAGGAAAACATGCTGTTGCGATAATTTGTATAAATTCACTTTGGGGAAAATTTGGACACAGACGAAATTTAACATAAACAGAATATATTGCTGATCCTGTTCGTTGGTATGAATTGTTATTGGACGATAGAATAGAAATAAATCACATTGATTACATCAATGAAAATATAATTGTAGTGTCATATAAATACAATGATAATTATGTAGAAGATAGCACAGCAACAAACATATTTTTAGCAACTTTTACCACATCAAATGCATGATTAAGATCATATAATATGTTAGATAAATTAGGTGATAAAGTAGTATATTATGATACATATAGCATAGTTTACATTGACGATGGTAAAATTACTGTTAAAACAGGTTGTATGCTTGGTGAATGGACAGACGAATTTGGAAAAAATTATTATCGTATAAATTGGAAAGTACTGGGCCAAAAAGCTATGGCTATGAAACTTTTTTTGGGGAAACAAGTTACAAAAATCAAAGGATTTACTCTAAATCACGAAAATGCTTTAGAATTGAACATGAAATTGGTGGGCAAATTAGTACAAAAACTTAATAAAATGTGATTATAAAAAACAATATTATAAAAGAGATAAAAAAAAAATTTGGTGAATAAGTTTATGGCTAAGGAATTTAATTTTGACTATGACAAACATATGATTTTGAACATAAAAGATGATATTATACATACATTACCATGGGGTTATTAAACAAATTATTTTATATTTTATATAATCTATTCTATATATATTTTATTGATTTAAAAAATCTGTAATACACTATAAACCAAAAAGTAATTGGGCACCCGTGACGATAGGTAATTCAGTACGTCAGTTGACTTGTGTGGCCACCATACGCTGCAGGCCGGTGTAGAACCAATTGACAAGGAGATGGCACGAGGTAAAGATCTATCGGACTTCGATAATGGTGTGATTGTGGAGTGGGCTGTCTAGCCGGGCGATTGCATGGAAGGTAAACAGGTCCAAATAAATGGTCACATTCGTCTTGCATTATGCCAATGCTGCACGTTATGGGAGACCTCCAATCTTGACCGACAGAAATCACAGAAGCTTGAACCATGAGATTGTCAAAAATAAGGCGCAACCCATGGCTACCATCCAACAGGAGTTTCATGAAGCAAAAAGAGTATCTGTTTCAATTGAAACATTGTGTACAGAGACCCACCTACTTGGATAATTTGGAAGAGCAACTGCACATACATCCCATAGCACTACAAGCAATAAAGTTAGACGACTAAGGTGGTGTTTGGATAGTCGCAACTGGACACTAGAGCAGTGGAAAGCGGTTCTGTGGAGTGATGAGTTGAGGTTTGAATTATGCTGGTGTATGGGTGTGGCATCTACCTGGGGAATGGCTTCTGCCGGAGTGTATAGAGCCAGCTAGGAAATTCGGTGGATGTGGAATGATGGTGTGGGGCTGTTTCACGGCCTTCTGCGTAGGAACACTGGTATTTGTCCGTGATAGTATGAATACAGAGGCCTATTGTAACATTCTGGATAATGAAATGCTTCCAACATTGTGGCATTTTTACGGACTGGACCTGTGTAACTTCCAGGATAACAATGTCAAGTGCCATGTTTCAAGGGCTACTATGCAGTGGTGCGCAGACAACAATGTTTGCCGATTGGACTGGCCCGCCCAGAGCCCCGACCTCAACCCTATAGAACATCTTTGGGACAAATTGGATCACCGGGTAAGGGCTCGTTATGCGTGGTCAAGTTCCATTGCTCAACTCATGGAATGTTTGCAAGACAAATGGCGATGAATCCCCGTGGATGTCCTGCAAACACTGGTAGAGAGTATGCCAGACAGGGTGGCTGCTGATATAGCTGCAAGAGGTGGCCCTATGAGATTCTAACAGGGTGACCACACCAAGCAAACATTGGGGACAGGTGCCCAATTACTTTTTGGTTGAGAGTGTATCTTAAACTTCTTTAGTTTCCAAAACAATATCAATATCAGCACCATCAAAATCAATTAGTTTTCCATTTTTGTCTCTAATTTCTAAAACAATAAAATTAAACTGCTCATTATTAATTATATAAAAAATTGGATATGGTGGCTCATGAACAATAGATTCTCTAAATCCAAACATTGTTTTTGGTGAAAAACTAAGTATTATATCTGCCTCTAAATGACTAGATTATTCTTTCTTTTTTTTTTTTTTAAACATTCCATATGCCAAATTACAGTGAACAATTATTGTTTTAAATGGGTAAAAGGTAGGTAACTTACAGCCAATGATAATTTATTCTTTTTCAACAATAAAATTTCTTTCAAAACCAAGAATATCAGAAGATCAATCATCAAATTTAATATCAAACTTAGATTTAAAGAAAACTCTATTTTTCACACTGTCTGTTGTTAATTCAATTTTATTAGTTGAAAATGGTTCAAATGTATTTATAGTTTCTTTTTATGATTCAATATCATATTGGAACTTCATTTTTATCAACAACAGCTCTTGATTTTTCAATTGCCATTATAGTTTGGTCTACTATATTAGGTGATATAAATTTCGCAGTAACTAATCAATGCAACCAATTAATTTTGATAAATTATATTATAGTGAAGTTTCTTATTTAGCACAGAACTGTTGTTTCTTAACTTAAATACTTTATTCTGCATTTATTACAAAAATATATTAAATGGAAAAAGTTGATTGGGGTATAAGTATTTTAATTTCCAAAGGAAATGTTAAAAAAAAAGATGGTGAAATGTTGCCTGACAATATAAGAGCAATTATATTTTGTTCGAGTAATTGCGGAAAAACCAATTTGATGATAAATTTGATTTATAAGACACCACGGCAAAATTTTAATAAATTGCATGTTTGTTCAAAAAGTTGAAATCAACCAAAATACATTCAGTTAGAAAATTATTTTGATGCCATATCCAACAAGTTTAATGAAAAAATGTCACACTTTTTAGTAATACTGATAAAATGATTTCCTTAGGTCAATGTGAAAATTATTCTCTAGTTATATTTGACAATGTTATTTTAGACAATGAGGATGTCATTCGTGAATATTTTACAATGGGAAGACACAACAACAGTGATGTATTTTATTTAGCACAAACATATTCGAAAGTCCTTAAGCAATTGGTGAGATATAATATGAATTTTCTCTGTACATTTAGACAAGATGATACAAACTTGAAGCATATTTATAATGATTTCGTAGGTGGAGACATGACTTGAGAAATTTAAGAGATATGTGCAAACTGTTGGAATGAATGATAATATTTTGTAACATTAGATTTGAATAGAAAAATGAATAATGGGAAGTACAGAAACAAAATAAAAGATTTTATAATGTAACTCTGTCTTGCAAACTATATACAAGAATTATTTATCTTCTTCCATGACCTCCATGCACGTTAGTCGCAATAGGAAAAAGCTTATCTGCACAGTCATCCACAACTGAACTTCAGTAAACTCTCTCCGCAAACACGAACGAACTTATCACAACTGCGTCACTATCTAGTAGTGGCGCGGTGAACACTCCATGACAAGATGCTTTAAAATTATCTCCTTGCTCATCTTGCCACATTGGCTCTGTGGTATGATGCTCGACTTCAGACTCAAGGTTCCTGGAATCGAATCTCCGAGCTGAGAGGATAATTTAATTGTGTGAAGGTGCCTGCAGTATTAAATTATCAACCAAGTCTTTCAAAATTTGAGAATAAAATTTTTAATTGCTCTTGCTCATACAGCAATGCATTAGTATTGATGCAAATTAAATTGTACTCCTCAAGCCCCCCAAAAATACTCTCTATACTATACATGTAATATAACAATTGTATAGCTGGGGTTTCTCATATGGTGTAAGGCACGTGCACCATATGAGAGGGAGCACAATAGAAAAAACACCACCTCTCGGCTAAAAAGAAAAGGCCGGCTGAGTGAAGATGTGAGGGGTTTTTCCACTGAAGTTTTGCAGGAGATCAAATACAGCCAAAAAAATGGGTTACTGGCATGATAGAAATATCTGTAAACCCAATTTTAAAAAAAGGTAACTGGCACAATTGAAGTATCTGTAAAAATTAAAAAAATTAAAGAATAATATTTGCTTGGGAAATTCGTTTAAATATATTGGGCTTCCTTTGTTTGAATAGAAGAATGTTTTAATAACAAATTTTATTTTATGTTTTATTTGTTATGGAATATCAGCCGGTACAAGTATACCAGCTGAACAAATGGGTCATAATAAGAAAACGTATGTTAAATTTTTTCAAACTTTTTGGGGTTTTCTGCAGCAGATCCAATATTTCAGAGTGTACAACCATACGCTCTGAAAATTTTTCAGCGATATTCCAGGCACTAAACATTTGGCGCCTGAAAATATATAAAAAAATAAAATTAATAATGTTACATTCATTATAGAATATCTTACGCGGGCCAGCCCACGCAGGAAAAACTTGATAGAATAAAATGCAATTTACTAGATTCTATAAAAAATTATAATCTTGAATATATGACCATAAAACATAATGATAAACTCACTCTAGAATATAAATGAATAGCCCTCTTACAATTTGTTAAAAATGTTTTGTATATAAATTAAGGTCTACATAATACTTCCTCGCTATCACAAAAAATAATTTTGCACAGTCCATAAAAAATAATCGAACAGAATGTGTTATAAATTTTTAAAATAAATATGGTTATTTATAAGGTAGTCCAAATTCACTTTCAAATACTGATAAAGAAAAATTTGAAAATTCTTTAAGAACATTTCAAGAATATCACAACCTCTCTTCAATTGAAGGTAAACTCAATGAAGAAACTATTAATTTAATTTTTAAGCCAAGATGTGGTGTTAACGAACATATATTTGGTAGCTATTTGTCAACCACAAAATGGAATGAAAATATGTTAAAATGGCATTTTGCATATGCAAATAATTCAATTAAAAAGTTAACTGAAAAGGCTTGTATTGTTTTGCAAAAGCATACAAATTTGAAATTTGTTTATAATGCACAATCTCCAGACATACATACTTATTTCTTATAAACAAACCCAACATAGATACCAGAGATTAACTGGAGTTTGTCCTTATACAATATTTCCACATGGTAGTGCACTAGCTCATGCATTTTTTTCCAAATCAGACAAATACTCTTGTTGAAATTCATATCAATAAGTAGAAATATTGGTACAATGGTAGGAAAAACACTCCTGAAAATAAAATTAATATACTAGCAGTTTTGATTAATAAAATTGCCATACATTAGGTCTTCAACATACAAATTATAAAAATGCAATCATGCATCCAATTCTTAATAATGATTTGGTTCATTTGCAACAAGATGACATTCTAAACATTCAAAACTTTTATGGACCACCCCCACAAAATAATTTATAATGACAGTGGATCAACTGATTTATGCAAAAGCAAATATACAAACATATTTTCAATTATTGATAGTGATTTGTATATTCTTTACAATAAAACCATTTGGATAAAAACTTTGAACGACAAGCCACTTTTGATAACAGTGTGGTTTAAGTTTTTACAAAAGGATTTCAATAATTTTTCTATATTCCAAATACCTTCAGGTGAGTTAGTTCTGTTTGTTGACAGTAAAATTTATATGACTGATTATCCTAGTTATAATCTTATTAGTGTATATCCAAAAGGATTTTCTTTGTTTGGATTAAGTGATCAATATATAATAAATGCTGTTTTTAATTCATATTCTGGAAAAACTTTTATCTTCTATGAAAAATTGTACTATGCCAAAATAGACAAATGTTATTTCCAGATAAAAGAGAATGGCCTAATTAGGGAAAAATTTCCTCATTTACCAAATATGATAAAAGTCAGCCTTTAGATATACAAATGCTTGATGATATTTCTTTAGTAATGAAACTTTCACAGAATATAATGAATTAACAAACAAATTGACTACAGTTGATAAAAATAGCATTTCATTGTTTAGTATAAAGTGTTAATAATATAACAAAATTATAAATAAAATGAAAGATATTGTAAATGATTTAGAAAATTTAACTCCATAAGAGCTACATAATTACCAAAAAATATATAAACAAGGTGTGCTATACGGTAGCACAACACATAATGAGCAAAACATAGACAATTATATAGAGAAAAAGACAGGAACGAATCCTTTCCCCCTTCAAATGTGCAACCTAAATTTGTTAACAAATCTGGTTGATATCAATTTTTTATTTCTTTATTAAAAAATAATATATAAATAACATGTTTACTATTCACTAATTTCACACATAAAAACTGAGTCACTTATAAATAATAACAAACTTATCTACTATGGTAAACAAGTTTTTATGATTATTGATGAGGAAAATAATCCATGGTTTAAAGGAAAACATCTCGAAATTTTAGAATATAAATATACACATAAAGCAATTAAAAAGCAAACTAGTGAAAAACATAGACAATCATACAGAAATATATGGGTGGGCAATTTACATACCCCTTTAAATATTCAACCCAATACAATTTTTATCAATGAATCTGAATTATATTTGTTAATTTAAAATCAAAAATAAAACACGCAGAAAAATTCCAAGATTGGGAAATTGAAGAAATTATTCCATCAATTAGAAAAAAAAAGTGAATATAAAATTAAAAAAGAAATAGTGCATTTATAGAAAGGCCAAATGGAGCATATAAAAATGAATGAAATTGTACTTAATCATTAAAAATATATAAATAAAATTAAAGTAGAACATGTGGAAAATTTAAGAGTTCATATGGCTTTAGATGTAATAGCTTGCAGAAATGATGAAATCAGAGAAATGGCCCCTCACGTAGTACAACAAACAAATTTAAATCCAACTTTCATTCTTTTAACATTATTTAATGATGATTGTGAATATGATTATTATATCATTAGAACTCAAAGAAAAAATGTTCAAAGACAATTGCATAGAATTTAAGATAGACATCCAAATTGTGAACAATTATTTAGATTTGATTATATTACAAATGTTATCAATTTATATCAAAGAATGAAAGAAACATTGAATGGCCAAATTGTGTGTTTTCATAACTATTTTAAAATTGTTAGAAATAACTATACTCAACATCTATTGATTAATTATGATAATAATATTCATTGAATTGAGTATGAAGCTAAGTTTATTATAATTATAAATTTACAGACATTTACAGGGGTGCTGAAATTTTAGAATATTCAAATCCAAAATACGCATTACAAAATTATGTTGTGCCAAAATATAAAGCATTTTTATCAGAATTAAGTGAGACTCAATTTGGGTCCCTCTTGAATATCATAGTAGTAAAGCTGCACCATCTTGCACAGCTATGACTTGGTCATTCATGCGCGGCGCTAGCAGCTTCGACTCTTGGCAGCCGGTGCTGCGCTCTGTCCTCCCCATTTATTTCTTCCTTTCATCAACTTCTATGTACTAACCTACCCCCATTTCCAATTACCCCCAATTTTGATGAAGGTAATTTATTGTTTGGTTTTGCCTCTAATATTAAAATCAAGTTCTTTATAGAGGCTCCCGACGAAGGTATTGTTGAAGCGTCAATAAACACGGTTCTTTCTGCTGATGCACAACGGCGCCCGGACGTGCTTCGCAAAGAATTTCATGATGTAATTACATCCAAAATTGGGAGGTGCGACGTATTCCCTTACAAATTCAGACTGATTGTTGATGTTTCTGTTAGAGATATACATTTTAGATGCCCTCCCCCTAAACTGAAAGCGTTCAGTGGAATTATAAACAGGCTGTTAGAGGAGGGAGTGATTGTACCGTCCACCTCAGAATACTGTTCACTGGGTCTCTTGGTTAAAAAGAAGGATGGAGACAAGTACAGATTAGTGGTGAATCACGCCCTAGTGAAAAAGAAAATTCACTTTGACCCTTTTGTAGGTAACGCCTAATTCTACTCAATACTGGATCTCAATAACAGCTTTAACCAATGTTTACTGGATGCCATATGTAGGAAATTCACGGCGTTCAGTACCCCTGGAATCAGAATGAATTTACACGCGTCCCAACTGGGAGCAAATTTCGGGAGTTAAGCTTTATCCAGGGTGTTAGATAATGTACTGTCAGACTTTAAATTCAAATTTGTATTCAACTGCGTGGATGACATCATCGTTTATAGCGAGAATGTTGAAGCGCACATGCAATATTTGTATTTAGTGTTTGAACGTATGCGGAGACTAGGATTGACGGTAAACCCTGAGAAGGTAACCTTGTGTTCCACCAAAGTTAAATTTTTGGGTTACATTTTAAGTGAAGGGCATTTGCTAATTGATCTGGACCATGTTCTGCCTATTGTAAATTTTCATCAAAGGCGTACAAAAGTTCCTTGGTCTGATGGGTTATTATGCAAGATTTATAAAGCATTTTTCAGAGATGGCGGCCCCCTTTAATATGTTGAAGAAAAAAGGGCAGGATTTTGTATGGGGTCCGGATCAAGAATCTGCATTTCAGGTTTTGAAAATAAACTTTCTTCTCCCACAGTTTTGAGACTACTGGATTTTTCGCAACGTTTCGCTGTCCAAGTCGACACCTTGTCTGTAGCTTTAGGTGCTGCCTTGGGACAGTGGGAGAATGGTCGTATTGATCCAGTGGATTTTGTGAGCAGAACGTTGTCTGGAACCGAACGTAATCTTGGTGTTTATGAAAAAGAAACGCTGGCCTGTTTGTTCTTCTTAGAAAAATTTGCATCTTATATCAAGCACACTGAATGTGACTTATTAACTGACAACCAGGCATTAAGCTGGGTACTAAATAACCCCCACTAACTCTGTAAACTGGGCCAATGGGTGTTACGGTTGTCGCATTTCAAATTTAAAGCCCATCATGTTCGTGGTGCCAACAATCAGGTGGCATAGTCCCGCATTTCTGATCGTCCGGACTTTCGAGGTCGAAAACAACATAGCGAAGGACACGTTAAGCATGATACATGGGTTTCCCGAACTTTTCATTCAGTTCCGCAAGGCATAAGTCGTGGATAATTGGTGTTCGCAAGTACGGTCGGCTATTACAACTGGAATGTCTGTTCCTTACGTAGAAAGAGATGGACTCTTGTATTATACCGGGAAACTTGGACGTGCAAAGAAGTTGGTAGTACCAGAACTCTTGCGTCCCATTATTAAAAAATATTTTCATGATTTAGTTTATGGAAGCCACCTATGGGTTAATAAAACCTTTCATAAAATTTCAGTTAATTTTGCTTGGCCCACTTTAAAAACAGATGTGTCCGCTTACCTCCACATGTGTCCTGATTGTCAGAAGTGTAAACAGGCCAAACAAATGAATTTGGCCAGTCGGTCGTGCAGATTCCTCAATATCCTTGGCAGATTATACATCTTGACATTTTTAGCCCTCTGGTTCGTTCACGTAAAGGGAACATTTGCGTGTTAATTTTGTTGGACACATTTACAATGTTTGTTATTCTGTTGCCACTGCGAAATATGAAGGCAACCAGCATAGTGATGGCTCTTTCAGAGAAAGTTTGGAAAATTTTCGGTGCACCTGCAGAGCTGCTTACCGATAATGCCCGTTATTTTCAATCTTATTTATTTAAAGACACGTGCTTTTGGTGGGTGATTAAGTACTATATGCCCAGCCCTTACTTTTCAAGAGGAAACCAGGTGGAGCGATTTAATAAAAATCTGCGTGTGTATCAATTTTTTATAATGAGGATCAGGCCGCCTGGGATTAAGATTTGGATTTTATTAAACTAGGGTTTAATAGTGCGTTTCACGATTCAACCGGGGTTCCTCCTCCTCTCCCCTTCCTAGGTCATCACCTAAGTCATCCATTGCTTAACATATGGAAAACTCCTTCCCACCTGTTTCCTTGTCTGATGCTGGTCGGAACAGTCTGCTGGCTGGTGTAAGCAGTCGTCTCGCTATTGCAAAACAGGATGTTGCCACACGCCTTGATCTAGCTAGGGTCCCCGTGCCTTTTCAAGTTGGGGACAATTTCCCCTGTAGGAATTTTACATTACTTGATTGTAGCAGAGATTTGGGCTCTACGCTGATACCCAAGTTCAGTGGCCCCTAAATAATTCGTAAGTTCCTCGCCTCCAATGCAGTGTTATTAACTCATCCACATTGTAAATGTGATTATCGCAAAGCCCATGTCACTCATCTCAAAGAGTGTCATGACCGAAGTTAAAGTACCATAGTTGGTGAATGGCTTATTTGTTAATAATTGTAAACAATTGTTAGCATTTTAATCTGGGAATTGTTATCATTGTGAAAGCTAGTATTTTTCCTCTTTTTCTTTAACAATATTTTTTTTTGTTTCGAGTCTCATGTCACCCACTTTTTTTCTCCTTTTTTCCCCGGCTGAGTTCTGTCTGCCTGCCTTGAGTATCTGTGGAGCCACCAGCTACCTGCTTCGCCGCTGTTCATCCTGATGCCATCTCTTCGCTTGCAGTCTTCTGAACGCAACCCTCCACCCTCGCATGTCCAAGAAGACTTCTACATTGGATGCTCCCAGGGGTTAGAGCTCAATATTCACCACTCCCGGGAACGACATTATTGTATTATTACTTACGTGAGCGATAGAAGTGAGCTATACTCGACGTGTTCAAGATGTGTTCTATAATATGTAACTGTACTGTGTTATTTCTACCTGCCTTACTTCAAGATTTCTTTTCGACTGTTGATGCGATGTCACTCTTCTTTATTGTGTTTTATGAGATACTCTTATGTATGTGATGTTTACTTGTGTGATTTTGAAACTTTGGACATTTGATGCCAGGCATGTTTTTAAGGGATGGAGGATGCGCCGTCCTGTGCAGCTTGGACTCTTGGCAGCCAGTGCTGCGCTCTGCCATCTCCATTCACTTCTTCCTTTCATCAACCTCTATGTACTAACCTACCCCCCATTCCACGTGCATGCATATTCGAAGCCTGCCCACCTGAGAAATTTTGAATTGTTCTAGGGCTCGATCACTTCACTACTTGATACAGTCGTGGTACGACACACTTGTTTTTAAATATTATGTGTTGAGGGGCATCGCTAACTCTGAAGTAAGTCATGGGTGCAGCGTTAGATATTTCGTGACGTGGGCTGTACCACTATGTGCAAGGGATAGTTTTTAATACTTCTAGAGAACTTCTGTGCAATGGCTTAACTTCCAAATTGTTTTTTTTTAGGCCTCCTGTTCCAAATTAAGTTCCGGTAAGACGCTTCATGGTATGTTGTCTGGATTTATTGATTATAGGATTTTTGAGAGAATACTTGGTGTGAAGTTGAAATTGTTAAATGGGCTTTAGAATGCACTTACCTTGGAAAGTATTGATTTTTTCACACTGCACTTCATGACTTGCGGGCCAGCTTACTATTTTATCAGGTGTTTTTAATATTTTGGAAACTATGGAACATCCCTTTTAATTCTCGTGTAAAGCTTTAAGGAATTGCCCAAGGGGGTTTGATATTACGTGAACAGAACTTTATCGTGACACACATTTAGTAACAAACTGTATCAAGTGGAAACCTAATATTTGAGATTTCAAGAGTGTTTCATATACGCTCACTTTTGTTTCTGCAAATTAGTAGGGAACTTTTATGTGTGTATCACTCTGATTTGGGACACAGTTATTAGCGAGGCATATTCGCCAGCGATCCCGTAGTTTGTAATAGTTTTAACATTAATTTCATTGTTATTTTGTGTAATTATATTTGCCTCTAATCGTGTGGAAATGGGAGACTATGATTTATCGGCTCGGTGCCCTCTCATTTTGAGACATTTAGCAATTTTTAAATAGTTTATTTTTGTTCTATATCCATCCTATATTGTCTGAAATTCTACGAGACAATATTTTATGGCATTTGGTGCCTGCCTAAACGTATCAAAATAATGTAGAATTTGAATGTGAGAAAAACTATATTCTAGTCATTTGTAATTAGCCTGTTGGTGGCTATGTATTTTTTAGTTGCCTTAAAGACAAATTATTAAGAATTCTGTATTAGAGAAATATATATGTATATATAAAATCTTTATATATTGCAAATATGTTAACGGCAGTCACCATGCCATCACCATATTCAGATATTTTATTTTATTTTTTATTTTAAACAAGTTAACAATAGCACCTCTTTTGACATAAAAAGGCTTACTGTATTTACTGGAATCTATTTTTTATATCCCATAATAACTTTTATAGTATCATTAGGTAAAGTGGGATTAACAGTAATTATTTTATGATCCATCAAAAAGGTAAAGTAAATTAGATTATTATCCAAGACAAAAATATTATAAGTTTTATTCCACTTTGCATGTAATTAAAATACGCATGATTTTTCTTCCCTACATTTTTCTACTGATTGGTTTAAATTTTGTAATTTAACATCTAATTCTTTATCAAAAAATCTTTTATTGACTCCATCTTTTCCATCCATAGAATCAGCCATGTTATAAATTCTACAATTTTGAAGAGGAACGTAGTCTTTTTTATAAACAAAAACTTTCCTAAGTTGATCGTGTAAAGCAGAAACAAAGATATTGTATTTTGATTCTATATATGATTTTTAATGCATAATCAGAATCAATAGTATTGTATTTTGAATCTATGTCTTTTTGAAATGCATAATCAACTATATTTTTATAAAAAAATATATATTACTGACTGCCTCTTTTTCGTATATAGGGTCAGATAAACTAGCAGTTATACAATTTTGAAGAGAAACATAATTTTTTGTATAAGTAAAAACTTTACTTATTTGATCTTGTAAAGCAGAAGAAATAGTATTGTAATTTGAATCTATACCTATTTTAAAATCAGAAACAATAGTGTTTTAAAGCATAAACATTAGTGTCAGAGTTTTTATTGATGGTTTCCAAATATATCCGTAATTAAATATTGAACTTAAAAACCATTCGAAAATATATAATACAATTAAACATAGATGTCCACATATAACCGAACTAAAATTCTGGATTATATTATCATTGTAATAAACATTTCTTTTTTACAAGTAATTAATTATATTATTAGGAATATTATCCCCAAATGAATCAAAATAGTAAACATAATTATTTTCTTTAAAATAGCAAACCCAATGAGTACCAGGATTTGTTGAACTGTCAAAATTAACAATAGCACATTCATTTTTGTGCATTCTATTTGGTAATTCATCAATCATATAAACATTTAAGAAATGTTTCATATTTAGTATTTTACTATATAAAAATTAGATAATGGTGTTATATTCAATTTTTTTGGGTCGTCCTCTTTTTTTGCAACTAAACAACATCCTGATTTATTTTCCATTGCTAAATTATGTCGCTCTTGTTCTTAAATTCTTTTTTAGTTTGTTCAACGGAATTATAAATTGCAGTAGCTCCTCAGACTAAAGCACCAAGTGCATCTAAATCTGAAAAAAAAAATTGGCAAAAATTCTCCACTTCCTGATTTTTCTTTTAATAATTTTTTGATTGTTGGTATCGAAAAAGTTAATTTCCTTCTTTCAAGTTGATATTTTGTTACATTATCTATACCCAAATCTCTTAATTAATCAATGGGTATATCAAAAGTTATATTTTTTATAATTTATAAGTAAAAAAATATATAGTTAATTAAACATTTTAATATCCCAACCAAATTTTCTTTTTGTAAACATAGTTGAAGCAATTGGAGTATCTTTATTTAACATAATCTCCTTAGCTTCTT
Source organism: Dryococelus australis (assembly GCA_029891345.1). NCBI lineage: Eukaryota > Metazoa > Arthropoda > Insecta > Phasmatodea > Phasmatidae > Dryococelus > Dryococelus australis. Next base: position 285,088,187 of record CM057009.1, on the reverse strand, counting down.
TTTGTCAGATTCATGCCTAGATTGTAAATCTTTATAATCTCTATAGCAATATCATGATATTTACACACTTCGTCTAATTTAGTTATTCTAGTGTCACCTTTTTCCACTCTTTATTTTTGTAAATGGTCCACAATAATTATAACCAGGCAAATGCATTTCAGGTAAATTTAAGTAGTTTAATGCCCAACTTATAATAATACCTTTACCAAGATGTTCAGAACTCCAAAAAGAATGTGGAATTACATTTTAAACTCATATAAGATATGGAATTTCTTTCAGATTATAAATAACAAAATTCAAATCATTTACTGTTCAACATATTGATTATGCTTACTTTTTCATTGTAATAATTGTTATTTCCAGCATTTTCTTCGCCATGAATAATTAACAATCATCTGTCAGCCAAGTTTTTAACTTTGTCCATCCAAATATATTCTTTTGGTAAAATATTGTATTTTTTTATACCTTTTCTAGACCTAGGAGTTCTTGGAGAAATCATTCTTTTGGATGTGTTCGGCTCTGATATTGATAATCTTACATAATTATCATAAATTGGTTTAATAAAATTTATGTATTTCCAACTTCTATTCTAGTTTACTTGCTTATCAGGATTATATTTTTGGAATGTGGCATTGGTTGATAAAATAATTTCTGTGTAATTTTCATAATCATTATCTGTGTATTCATTTTCAAGATCTGATTGTTTATTTTCTGTTAACAATTTAGATTGCCCTTCTGTTAATTCATTTTCTTTATCATTATTTATCCTTACTTTTGTATCTCCAATGTAAAAAAATCATGCCCATCACCTTGTAAATCATATTGTGCTTGAACAGTTTTTTTTTATAGACACGCTCTATTACAATGCCCATGTGCTCTTCAAAATTAGGAGATTTTGAGAATAGTTCTTTTTCAAATTATATTTCTTCTGGAGTTGGTGGACAATATAAATTTTTTGCTGCTATTGGAATTACTGTGTTTATTCAATTTTTATTTATTTTCTTCACTTGTTCTACTTTTTTGCGAATATTGCGTAACTCAATTAAAGTTAGCTCTTTTTTCCTATTATTTTCATATTCTGCCTCATGATTCTTTTTATAATTTCTGGATTTTTCAATGAGTAATTTAACTCGAGAAATGTCCTGTTAACATTTCATTTATATATAATTTTTCTTGTAAATAAGTTATAAAAGTATTGAAAGCTTTGATAGACAAACTTTTCCCCCAACGGATCAAGCTAGTGGGAATTTAAATGTTTACAATAATTTAATTTGATATTCCTATAGGAGATGGCTTTTCCAAATGAAACTTATGTTTACTAAAAAGGGAAATGAGGCAAAATATGATAAATTAGATAATATTGATGTTTGTTCCAACTTTTATCCATTTCAATTAAATCTCAAAACACGGACATATTATTGAAGCTATTGATAATCCAGGAATAACATCAACAGTGATGAAAACTTTGTTAAGATTTCTAGGTGAACAAAGTTATTTAGAATTAAGTTGTGTTGATTATTTTGGGTAAAAGCTACCCATAATGTTAAACCTCTTATATATCTGTTTGGTTTTATTTATGATAACAATGAAGTTTATTGGAAAGGTGGTTATAAAATTACTTTTATTTGTAATTCATCTGATAACAATTGTTTTTAAAAATAAGAACGCAGATGGTTCACTTGATAGAGATTATGTATGCTGATCCAGGTAAAATTGTTATTTAAAAATTAAAAATTATGTGGCCTATTTTTGAATATGAACCTAACACAGGCATTGCAATTAAAGAAAAAATATACAAAAACCGTGCAATGCCTATTGGTTTTCATTACTGGCAATTTTTAGAAAAAGAAGTACCTGTTGGAACAACTGCTTCAACTTTGTTATAAAAGACCATTTTAATAATTTACAATTTGACATGCCCGGTTTTGTAATTGTAGGTTTTCAAATTAATAGAAAAACCATACTGATCAGTAAGTGCACGCTTCTATATTTGATCATTGTAATGTGAAAAATTTTTATGTTAAAAACGGTAGAAATGAAATTTTTCCAAACGAAAATTGAAATGTAGATATTGGCAATAATTTTTGTAGTAAAGTGTTTCTTGGTTATAACAATTTTAGAAATTCTAAAATAAAACTAGATAAAATATATAGAAATAATGAACTTCATTATAAGCTGACTCTAAACTTTGATTGTGCTGCCAATTATTATTCATTTTGGGGTCGAAGACCATTGTATATTATTGATTCTTTATATAGAAAAAAACTGTAGTTAAAGAAAAAACAAATATAAAAATTAGTGTTGATTTGATAAAGCTTTTGGAGCAAACAAAATTTGGAATGTTATTTTAACTAGCCAAAGAAATTTAACTTATTATTTGAAAGAAAGAGTAACGGAAGACATACATTTTTAAAATTAATAAATGGAGGAATTAACACAATGTTTTGATAATTTAAAACTACATTTTAGATATACAGTTAAATGGTTACATCTTTTAAAACTTTTAGAAAATTTAAGACGATTAGTTAGATTTTTAAGACATTTAAGATGTTTAGTTCATTTGTTTTATTGAATGAAAAATCATCGTGTTAAACCTGAATGAAATATTTTTCTCTTACTAAATTTATTTTCTTTATAAATAAAAAAGAAAATGCCTCTCTTTACCTGCAGTCTGACTAACATTTTAAAGGGTGGCTATGTTTCGAATACACATTCCTATAGATTAGATAATGCATCTGACAAAATAAGTGAACTAATTTACAAATTTCATTCAAATTTTCAAAACTAACAATTATGTCTTAGAAAACATTTAGAATAAATATGAACTTCCGAGAAATAGGTGAAAATCTAGAGCATATAGAAGAAGTTTAATAATACAATATTTCATTTGATTTAAGCTTAAATTTACTTGATTTAAGCCTAACATTTGCTGTTTTTTAAATTGACACAAATCCTGCACAACCTTTTTGAATAAAATTGAAAATTTGCTTGTTTTTGGTGGTTTTTGGTCATTTTTGATGGATTTTTGGGGTCTAAATTGGATTTGTCCTCAACCTACCCATATACTTCTCTGAATGATGTAAACATAGTAAGTTATAGCACTGCTACTTGGATGGTTCATATAAAATAATGAAAACTACAGAAATTAGAAAAATTCTTTTGAAGATACAATCAACTCTCGATTATCCATGAGCGGGTTATCCACTTTGCGGCTTAACTGCAGTATGTTCAGAAAAATTAAAATAAATTTTGGAAATTAACTCGAACACTGCCAGAACAAAGTTATTTAATAAAACACCCACCTTAACTAATGAAATTCATAACAGGTACTCTGTGAAAATAACTGTGGAATGAAATATGTTTGTTAATCGATGCAAATGTACATCAAAATGTGTTCCTGATGGCGCAACGGGCTTAGTTATATCGCAAGACAGCGAATTGACAATACTGCACAACTCGCCAGTCTAGCTGCTGCCTGCCAGGTATAGCCTGTCCCGGTACGACCACAGCATTCCTCCCGCGTATCGCATTCCCACGGTCAGTGTCAGTTTTATCTCGCAAGTCAGTAATAACGTTCGGTTTTGTTTTTGCTCATTTTCAGCCGATAAATGTCTGTAAAATGTAAACGTGTGGATTAAAATTTACAGCAGAAGCTGGAAATTATTAATAATCTTGAAGGAGGAAGAGCAATAAAACCGGTTTCATTTATGTATGGAATGAGAGAAACAACAATTCGGGATATACGAAACAATAAATCCAAACTTATTGAGTTTGTGAGCAATGCAGACTCGACAAGTGGATTGACGAATAGGAAAATTATGAAACTATCAATGTATGTGGAACTAGATAAGGCTATGCTGAAGTGGTTTAACCAGAAATGTGCCGCGGGAACGCCAGTGTCAAGCTTAGTGTGTGCCAAACAAGCCCAATATTTTTTTTTGAAGAACTGGGACTGGAAGCCAAAACTTGTTCCCTACTTTAAACACTGTTTTCCACACGCTGACAGACTGAAACAGCCGGCTGTATGCCACACGCACTGGACAGTGTGGGAGGTGTGCGTGTGACTCGGGCGACATGCAGTTCGCTTTGCACGTCTTTGTTTCCCCTCTCTAGGAAGGGGGGGGGGGGGGGGAGGTGGCCTGTTGCCTAGCAACCGAGTGATGTCAGCCTGCCTTCCCTCTTATGCAACTTCAGATACCAGTATCATTCGGCAATACACACCACACGCATCCCGCTGCGTTGTTTGTATTAAGTGTAGCTGTGCATTTCTTGTAATGTTTGTGAGATAACTACCATGATTACCCACATATTTCACACAATTTAAATACTGGTTTGCAAGTAGGAAATCAGGGGTGCATAAATTACGCATTTTTTAAATTCTTGGTTTGTCAATAAATAATAGGGTATGGAAATTATGCAAGGCTGTAAAATATGCGGGTAAATACAGTAGTATGTCAAGGATAGGCTAGGTTTCACACTTAAACACCCAGTATTCAGTTATGACCATATGAAACTTAGTGTTAAACTCTATTTTTCTCTTAGTATGCGGATTATCCGCAATCTTGGGTTATTTGCGGTATTAGTCCCCTCCATTATCTCGGATAACCGAGAGTCGACTATACTATAACCAAAATTAAAGGAAAATACAAACATTACTACTTTTACTGACAATGAATAGAAGGCCCAAAACCTGTAGACACGGATTTTTTTCTCATATTTTTAGTGAACTGTTTATTTCAGTTTTCATGTTGTTTGAATTCATAAGTAGTTCGTTCAGTTTAAGAGGAATTTCAACTTAAAATAGTATACGGGTTGTAAACCATGACATGCATGTAACAGCCCTAAGGTGGGAAACTAATACATTGATAGAAGTATGTCATGAAGCGATGCAAATCTCATTTGTTTAGTACAGTATCGTCCCAAGATAATAATCACAATACATTTTCCCTACAAAATACATACAAAATAGTCACTACAATAATGCATATTAAGTAAATTTCACGACAAAAAAACCTCAACTCTTAATACCCAAGGTGACATTTTTGGTGCACAGTCCCCAAGGTGATCTGTGTGAACGCCAAAGTATTTCAGTATAAACAAAATACATATAAAACTGTTATTTTTAATTGCCTGAATACGAATACTCAATATTTTTAAATCTTATCTCTTTATATTTGTTACAATAATTATGATTCTATGAAAAATGTATGGAAAAAATTTGAAATAACTAAAACAAGTGCAATTTTTTTTTTAAATATATTGCACAGAAGTAAAATTAAATACAGAATTGAATATTGCAAACTGGAATACATTATTTTCAATTTTTCATTAACTCTTCATTTACATAAATATCTTTTAAAAATAAAAAATCTATAATATAACATTTTAGAAAACAAAATCACAAATGCTAAAGTTTATAACACTGCAGGTTATGTATTTTTTAATAGTTTTTATAATATTTTTAATTAGATTGTTGGTTAAATTCCTTTTTTCTTTTGCAAGTGAGTGAAATATAAATAAATATATTTTTTTTGTGTCACGTGGAGCAGGAATAGCTTGTTAGTGTTTCAAGTTTGTGGCAGTGTTTGAAGGTTTATCTGTATTGCGTTTGCTTTTTCGAGTTTTGAAGTTGTAGTGAGGTTGTGTAGGGTTCTAGAGATACAAGTTTTTTTCGAGTTCGCATGAAGTTTTCCAATTGTAAGCAGTTTTTGTCCTAGAAGTTCAATAGTTTCAAAGTGACACAGTTGGATCTAGCCAATAGGAGGGGATTTGAACACCAGCCAAATTCTATTTTGGTAATGTAGCTAGAGGAGAAGTAGGGAAAAGGACAGAAATGCACCAAGGTGAGTGCTGAGGGTCCAGGCCCCTGTGGCAAAGGATAACCAGTCGTGAATGAGACACGATGGCAGGTGCCGTACCTTGCGATGATCTCACGATGCAAGTTTTAAAGTGATGACAGTAAGTAAGGAACTACTGTGATGCTGTCAAATGTTCGTCTAGTTTGTTAAAATGTTTGTGTTTGTGTTCTGAATATATAATTTGATATTTAAAGTTTTAAATAAAACTGAGTAACTTTTCCAAAACAGGAATTCATTTTTTTATGATTACAACATGGCGCCTTTGTCTCATGCTCTACCGCTGAAGTGAACCCTGACTGTAATGTCCAGCTGTCCATTTATTGACACTACTGCAGGGCTATTAAGCCATTGCCACATTACAAAAATGGCGACCAACATTTAGGATCAAGCTTCTACATGCCCCGTGACACTGAAGATTACCGGTACGCAGTTCATTAATAATTTGCCATGCGCCAAGTGCATATCATAAACAACTACAATTACCACGCAGCAATGTTCCAGGTTCCAGCATTCTATTCCAGTGTTCAAGAGAACTACGAAGGACCCTTACAACAAATCTCCAGCAGCAGGATACAAAGTTACCACATTGGAGAAGTCAGAAGTCATCCATCATCAGAGAAGCCATCAGTCCAAGAAATCACAATTTATTTGTTCGTACTGTTTTATATCGGTTATGTTGTGTGTTAGTATTTAAATTCATGTTTAGTTCATAAATTGAAACTCAAGAAAAGATGCAAAAATTTTGTAAGTGTAAACATTCGGAAAAATCTTGTTGTAAGATATCAGGTATTTTCCCCTTTTTGTTCTTGTTTTTTGGGTGTTAAATTTTTGCCACACAGTGTGTTTACTGTTAAAATATTGTACAGGTTAAATATTTACAATTCATAATGGCTAATCATGTTGAAGTGAACAGTTCAGGTTCAGAGGTTAGAAATGTAAATGGGGGAACTCAAAACAATAGAAACGCCGGGAATGAGGGATCAAATAGACCTAAGCCTGATTGTATGACTATTGACAGAAAAAAAGGCAGAACATGCAGGAAAATTTGATGGATTCAATACTAATTTGAAAGGAAAATTTGACGAACAGAAAACTGAGCTTAACGAGCTAAAAAACAAGTTTAGGAATGAGTTCCAGGAATTTAAGAATAAACAAAATGTGTTTAATGGATTTAGGGAAAGATTTGACCATTTAAAAGTCACTATAAATAATGTGTAAAGTACAGTAAATAATCATAGTAAGGTTGTTTCATAATGTGAAAATAGAGTTCTGGAACTATCAAAGTCGATTATAGTAAATGTAAGTGAAATTACAAAATGTCAGAAGATTTAGGAATTGAAGCACAAAATTACAAGGGTTTGGAAACAAATGTAAACAAATTCCACATAGCACAGCAGCAGGTAAAGGAAATTGTTTCTGCACAAGAGGAAAACATTTTAGAAAACAGCCAGAAAATAGAAATGGTGTGGATACAAGTGCATGAACAAACTAGAGGGGTACAGCAAAATGAATTACATTTACAGCAGGTGGAAGAGACTTTAGTAGAAAATATTGAAAGGTTTTTCAGGAAAATACAGTAATTAGCCAACATAAAAAAATATTAGGGAAGAAGGTTATGTTGGATGCAGACAGGTTTTATGTAACTCAGTTCCTGTAAGTGAAAATCAATTGCTGCGGCAAATTGATAATTTTGGAAATAGTACACAGAACTGTTGTTAATAAAAATGTGTCAATGAGAAATGAAGGGAAACTTCTGGTATTTGGGTGAAAGAGGTTTGTAATAAATTTAATATGCAATTAGAATCAGATGTGTTACACCAGTATGAGTTTAATAGGAGCACAGTGCAACTGAATTTTTCTAAGCAAAAACTGGTGAACATAATTTTGAATAGTTTGGCTCCCAATATACGTGCTACTTGCATGTTGCTTTCCACGCCTCATACCCTTAGTGAACTCCGTTCGTTAGCGGTTGAAGTTGAAGGTTGCCTTGCTGCAGCATGTGACTATTGCTCTGTCTTATTCACAGGCATGCCTCGGCGCTCCTGCTGTGGGGCGTCGAGCGGAAGTTTCCATTATTAGGGACATTGTTCAAAAACTGTTGTTTTGTTAATTGTTCTGGGTGGGGACATCCCAGCGATACTTGTGTGTACTGCGTGTTCCGGTACACCTTCGCAAGTGTTTTCGTTGCCAGCAGACAGGTCACGTGAGTTCCCATTGTTCCTCGTCGGGAAAAGATTGAGGACGAGAAATAAACACAGGGTTTCTCCTCATGGGTTTCATTCTCGTAAAATTCAGTGTGTTGTTCGTCAATGTGTACTTCAGGCTACCTGTGCTGGCAACATATTTTCTGTTCTCATTGATACCGGCGCGATGCATCGCGTTATGAGTTGGGAATTTGTTAAACAATTGCTTGTCAGTAAGGCTATTTCCTAGACTCGTATTCGCTCTGTTCCTGGGTTCGAAAAGTATATTGCCAATGGTGAGGTGTTGAAGAGCCTTTCAGTTGTGGATTTGCATATTAAAATACGTAAATTTTCTTCGACGCTTCCTTTTTGGATTTTGCCAAAGTTAAATTATCAGCTTATTCTTGGATTATAATTCTTAGGTCAGACATGAGCAATGTTAAATTTTGATGATTTCAACTTGTTATTTGGTTTTTCTCCTAATATCAAGATTAAATTGGATTATGAGATTTGTCCTTCCTTCCCTGGCAAGCATTGTGAGATAAAGGGTGTGGAAAGAGAAAATTTTGACGATCAGATTGAACAACTATGTAAGGCGTTTAGTGATGTTATTTCAAATAATATTGGTAAGTGTGACAGCCTTCCGTACCAGTTAACTGTTACCGATGATGTACCTGTTAGGGATTGCCATTTCAAATGACCACCCCGAAACTGCAGGCTTACGGTGAGATCATTGAGATCAGGTTCTTTCCTGGGTTTTGAACCATGCACTAGCCGAATACAAGTACAAATTTGTCTTCAGTTATGCCAAAGACATTATTTACAGTGAGGATTTTCAGAGCCATTTACAACATTTACGCTTAGTTTTGTTGAAATTTAGAGAAGCTGGCCTGACTGTTAATCCAGACAAGGCGTCTTTATGTCAGAATAAGGTGAAATTCCTGGGATACATGATTTCCGAAGGACAATTATAGTTGGATCCTGACGGTGTAGCGCCAAATGTTAACTTTCTGTGACTGTGCCCTATTAAGGGGATTCAACGTTTTATCGGACTTATGGGATATTATATAGCGGTTCCTTTGAATCTTTTAAAAACAAAAGGTGTAGTTTTTCATTTAAGTGAGGTGCAGGAAAGGGCTTTCAGTCGACTTAAGGAAATTTTGAGTTCTACCCCGGTGTTAACCTAACCAGACTTTGAGCGTAGTTTTGTCTTGCAAGTCGATGCTTCCTCTGTTGTGCTTGGCACTGCTTTAGGTCAGTGGGTTGGCACTGACATTGCCCTGGTTGCCTTTCTAAGTCGTACTTTAAGTGAACAAGAACGTAGATTAGGGGTCTTTGAGAAGGAAGTGTTGGCATATTTGTTTGGCCTGGAGCATTTTGCCGCATATGTTGAACAAGATGAATTTGACCTTCACATGGATAATCAAGTGCTCAGCTGGGTTTTGGGTCACCCGCACCAACTGGGTAAGCTGGGGAGGTGGGTCCTTCATTTAACATGCTTCTGTTTCATAGTGTTTCATGTTAGTGGTCAAGATAACTCTGTTGCTGATGCCGTTTCAAGGATGTATGATCCTACTGAATTTGAACATGATGTTGATACTCCTCCTGCTAGTTTTAACACTACACAGGATTTTCCAGAATTTTTTATTAATTTGCGTGAAGCACAAGTCGCTGATGATTGGTGTCATCATGTTAGGGCTGATCTAGCTGCAGTTGTGCATTGCCCTTATGTTGAAAATAATAATTTGTTGTATTTTACTGGCAAACTTGGACGAGCTCAAAAACTCCTTGTTCCTGAAAAATTACGTAACTTGGTGCTGAAATACTTCCCCATAATTATTTGTATGGCGGACACCTGGGTATTCAGAAAACATATCATAAGATTACCTCACATTTTGTCTGGCCAGCTATTAAGGGTGATGTGGCTAATTACGTATATTCTTACCATAAGTGTCAGTGTTGCAAGCAGATGGCCCAGACAAATTTTGGACAGAGTAGTATACAGTTTCCTCCGGCTCCCTGGCACACCGTTCACCTGGATATTTTTGAAAATCTTGTTCGATCTCGCAGGGAAAAGTCTGTATTTTGATTTTGACGGATACATTCACGAAGTTTGTAATATTACTTCCTCTTCGTAATATGAAAGTCCCCACCATTGTACAGTCTCTAAGCGAACAGGTTTGGAAAATATTTGGTTCTCCTGTTGAAATAGTTACTAATAACGCTCAGTATTTTCAATCAGTATGCCCTGATTGCCTGAGCCCCTGTCCGATGCCCAACGATCTTGTCTTCTTAATGGCATGGGTGATCGTTTGGAGGCTGCAAAACACGAAGTTACTGAGCAGCTTGATACAAATAGAATTCCTGTCCCTTTTGTTGTTGAGGACTTAGTGCTTTGTCATAACTTTGCATTAGATGAGGGAGAGAAGGATATTGGCTTAAAGCTTATTCCTAAATTTCACAGGGCTTTTATTATTTCAAAATTTTTGGGTAATAATACAGTGTTGTTAAACTGCCAAGTATAACACATGAGTTTTGGAAGTCTCACGTGTCGCACCTGAAATGTTATGTTGTTAGATCTTAAGACGTTGTGTTTTGTCTCTTTTTTCTCTTTCTGGTGACTTTGTTTTGTAACTGGTTATGTTGGGTGTATTCCTTCCCTTCCTTGATCATTTGCTTTTTCTGTTTGTCCCTTTTCTGACTGAGTCTCTGCCACATGGAGTGTGGTTGCTGTGTGGCCCTTTGGAAGACGAGTCTTCTCTACCTGCTCTTCATACCCAGTTTCCTATGATGGTGGATCCACCAGTTCAAGCGCCGTTGAGGACTTGGATGTTCCTCTCGCTACTGCTTGGAGTGATAGTACCCTGCCACTCTTGGTCTGTGGTTTTGGAACATTATTACAGCTGGAAGACTATGCTTATCGATGACTTTGGGGTCAACTACATTTGTGTCTTCGTCTTTATGGTTGAATTTGACAGGTGTTATTGTTCCTATACACTGTGAGTTCTGTACTGTTGTTCTTTATCTTTGCACTCATCTGCATCCTTGAGGTGTAACTTCACCTTGGTACTGGGGCTTGGGTGATGTCCCCTGTGTGAAACTTGAATTGTGGACTCTGCCCACTTCAGTGAAGTTTTTTTTCCATTTTTGGTGGATAGGTTGTGCTGTTCCTCTTAGCGCAACTTTAGCACTCTCTTTTCCACAGCTTCCGACTACGTTCTGCGACAGTGTTCTCGTTGTCCCCCTTCCCTCTTTCCAGCCTTTCCATGCTTGTGCCCCTCCTGTCCGTGCACCTGCGCATGACAAGCTCCTCTCTCTTTCTTTTTGGCGCTGGAATATTGTAATGCTTAATTGGCATGCTCACTTCTCCTCTGGGTGTTGCTTGGGTAACAGTGACTTCTAACAATGTACTTTGGCAATGCCTTCTGTATTGCTTGATAAGAAGGACTGTCATCACCAAGGTGGGTTCGGTAGCTGACATTATCATAATCATATTTTTTGGGGTTTCACTTTTAAACTGGTTTAAAGGATTATGCGAGGCTGAAGTGAAATTATTGAGTTCCTGGTGTTGCATTCTCCAGTTTGGACTATTTGGATATTATGGTAGCAGGTGGCATTGCCGAATCGGGATTGTGTAAATAAGTTAATAAGCACCATTCCGGGCTTGCAGTGCCTGTTTGAATATGAAGCATGTCTTTAGTCTGGTTTGTATTGCCAGTTTGGGTGCATAACTATATCTGCATTTGTATTGATCGGTCTACCTTGCTTACCTTTGCTTCGAATAGTTTTAGTAAGCTTAGGATTTTATGTTGTGTATATCGGTTTGTTATGAAAGGCCTGAACCATAGTTCAAACATTTTAGTATTTTTGTAGGAAATGGGATTTATATATTTCTCAGTTTTTAATGAAGTTGTCTATGGAAAATATTTTATTGAAATATCAGGAATGCCATCTGGTAGCCCGTCACATTTCAGGTAGGTTTTGTTTCATTCCCCTTTTTAAACTGTGGTAAGCAAGAATTCTTCCTGTGGATTATGTTCATCTGGTTTCAGGTGCACCAAACTGATGATGTTCGTACATGCGTTTTAATGAGAGCATATCATCTTCATTAACTTTTAAAGAGAGTGCTCAAGAAATTTTAGTATTGGTATTATCAAATTAATGTGTCATAATCCTTGTTCTTATTAGGCATTGTTGATGCACCACTATTTAATAATTTTATGTTAGTGCAATGAAATTGAAAGTGATTGGCATTGGTTTCATAATTGTTCAGTTGCACGTCAGATTATGTTTTAAATGATGATATATAATAAATGTGTTAATTGAATGTGTATTTTTATCATTGTATGTAGGTACTACCTTTGAGGTACACCTCATTCTGACACAGTCACACACAATTCCATCAAATGAATGAGTTCACGAGAGGCTTCATCATAGGTCAAAAAATACTGCCAGTTGGCCCTTGGGCTGTACTACTACATTAGAGAAACAATAATGTGATACCACAACTGTTGATAAAAATTGGCGACACTGGTCCCAGAAAGGAAATGTACATTATCGTAATAGGACCAGAGATTCGAGATGGACGTCAAGGACTAAGATCACCACATAAAATAATGTCACACCAGAGATTTGTGGGGTGTAGAATGGAATGAATCCTTCTCTGCCTCACCAACGATGATCACTGTGCAAGAGCTTCACCTCAGTGGCCACTGGGCAAGTTCCTCTGCCATTGTTGCCCAACATGGAAGTTTCACTACATACTGATCATCTTATATTTTAGGCCACTGGAGCCTTGTCTGTATATTAAAATTATTAAAACTAAACCATTTATTCTACACCTATTTGGCTATCTAAGCATTCACTTTGGTTTGTTTTCGAATTTTCCTTAATGGTGTGCCAATTTCTCTGTCAGGCAGTATGCATGTGTGCATGTGTGAGAATAAATAAAAATCAGCAGTATAATAATATATGTTTAGAAAAGAAGCAAAAGTTTTTACAACAATTTGCTTTTTTGTTTAAACAAATCCATGGTCATAGAACATTAAGTCACACTGCATCATAATGTTGTTATAATTTGTAAATTATATATATTTTTTTCAATACAACTAATTATTATAGAGCAGTGGTAAGCAGGTGCAAAATTGTTTGCATAGTCCTTTAATACTCCTTTATAATTATATTTAATATCTTGTTAGCAATGAATATTGAAGGTATATATATAAAAAAAAAGAGATTGTATTACTGGAATTGCGTAGAGAAAAGAAAACTGTTAAGTAAATATATGGGATAATTTTTCATTATGGCCAAATGTATGTCCGTAGTGGCCCCATGGATCTAGTGTATAGGGCATTGTATCAGCTACAAAGTATTCCTGTGATGAAGCCAATACATTATGCAATGTTAATTTCCACATGTGATAAATAATAAAATTACAGTACACAATAATACATACCACTTTACTGTACAAGCACAAGAGCAGAATTAACAATCAACAATAGGGGTCCACAACACTGTTAGATGAGAGAGACTTGCATAATATGTTCAAAATATCCACTATCCATTCTCTGGCATGCGGCCACATGCCACAGAATATTACCTTGCACATTATTCACCATCTCCTCATTAACAGTAGTAATCACAGCATGAAGTTCTGCCACTATATTTACAATTCACATACAATCATGAGGCCACTGTGACCAAACTGTTGGTCATATTACAAATTATCCCTTTATATATTTTGTCACAGCTCTCACATCTCTATATAACCTTGATGTTAAAATCCACTCTTTTGTTTACTATTTGTATAGATTTAAGTGTTTGTATTTTGTATTATGTTGTGTACATGTATTCATTATTACACATGATGAATTTTGTAGCTTTTGTGTATGATCAAACAAGAATAAGAGAAATAAATCAACCTCATAGCATGGATACACATTCTAGAAACTAGTGTTTAGCAGATTCTAACATGGCAAAGAGTTCAAAAATCTTTTGCTTCCATTTCGGTAATAGCATAGAGGTAAGTACAGCGAAACTCTGTTCAGACATTTCAGAAAAATACTGAAAAATGTGTGCTTATTAAGCAGGAAAACTTTTTAAAAGGGTGAAATTGTATATTTGTAATAGACCAAGAGCAAACTTTCTAAAGCTTAGTAAACAGGAAAACTTATTAGCAGAAAACTTCTTAAGAGGGTTTTATTGTATTAGAAATTTAAAAGTAATGGATAAGAATTGGAAAAATATTTGTTACTATAAAATGTTTTATAAAATGACTAACTTCAACACTTAATATAACAATTGATGTGCACATTACAAATACAGTGAACACTCGATATCTCGAACCTTGTTAACCCGGACTTCAAATTGCTGACAGGCAAAAAAAAAGTTTTTTTTATCAATGCAGCAGAAATAAAACATTTTTCATTTAGCAAACCATAAAGGCTCAAGGACATATACTGTATGTAATTTCCAAAATTTGAAACTCTAATTCAGCACAGAATTAATTTACATGTGTGTATCTACTTGCAAAAGCAAAATCTGTATGGAATGCAATGGGAGAGGTCTTTGTTAAAATGAAATGGCCAGCCAATGGAGATATGGCAATGTATTCTGTTGCTGTCTGAAGTGTGTCCTTTCCACCCCCCTTGCAATGTAGCAGCACGTAAATCGCTATAAACTTGTTATTCTGCGCTGCACAGCAAGACAGTTGCTTGTTAGGGAATTACAATAGAACCTAATAAAAAGTGCACAACTGAGTGTCGCAGACATATGAAAGTTAATTCGAAGCTTAAATATGGTGTTTCTATGACAAATATAAACTTGGAATGGAACATCACAGAATAATTGTGTATATAAAGAAAATAAAGACAAGTTACAACAAAGCACTGATTTTCTAAAGCATCACAATTCTTAGGAATGACATTATAAAATTGAGACTAACTGAATTTAACTCCCAATAACCTAAACGTTATGGTGCAAAGATAATATTTTTAAAAGAAACATAAATTTAGGCAATAGTCATAAATTTTCAAATTAAATGGCATCCCAGAAATATATATACAACTCCCCATGCTACCAAAAAAATTTAAACATTGAGCATTTCTTTATTTTCAGCAACAACTAAGTTCATTTTCAATTGCGTATCATGAAAAAATGAAAGGTTTTACTAAAAATATATTTTAGTATGCAGATATCTTTGGAATAAAATTATAAAACAGATAAAAAAAATGTTAAAAAAATAAATAAATAAACTGACTGCTGAATAAATTACAGCAAGAGCAAAGTCGATTTCATATTTATCTCATAAGAAAATCAATGGTTTAATTAAATATATATACATTCATTTAAATATTCAGGCATTTATACAATAAAATGTAAACAGATGAGTGTAGCCATTCGTTAACACCAAAAAATAAGTTTAACCAAGTGCCATATTTAACATTAAACTGTAAACAACATCCACCACAATGGAAAAATCCACTAGGCAATCTGTAACATCTCATTTTAATTTGACCTAGTTTGACAACTCCACATTTAAGACGAATAGGGGCAGAGAGGAATTTAACAAGCATTGCAGGCTGTCTTTTTGTTCGTTAAATTGTAAAGACTCTGAGTGGAACTACACACGTATTGTATACAGAACACACTTTATTACTAATGTGTGGACCACTGTACTATAGATGCTTAATCCTTTCCATGTATGTTAGAAGGTAATTGCTGTAATTTATACAATCATCTCTGACATTTCAAGTAACCTGTTCTGTAATTGTCAAATTAAGATTTACTGTAGCATCTCTTACTAGATAAACTATTTAAGTACAATAAATGGTTTTAATAAATTAGCTCTCAGTTTTATTATGCTTAATTTTGTGGAAAAAAGTTTTGATTTTTTTCAAATTCATAACAGACATGTATTTCAATAAATAACAGCAGCTGTGTTTGTTTACAATTTATAAATATCCCCTTAGTAAGGTTGACAAATTGTAACTTGAACAACCCTTCCCCCTAAATAGTCAGAGTTATTGAGGGTTTATTACTGTATAACAGTTTTCTCCAGGTGTTTTTAGTCACTTTTAATCACTAACTTTTCCAATTAAATGAAGTTTAAAACCAATTACCACAGAAATATATTAATTATAAATTAAATACTCAGTATGAACCAGAAGTACTTCCACAGTAAAACTAAACAAAAAAACACTTACTTTTCTTAACTTTTCTTTTACTTGATGTTACAGGTGGAGAAACTGTGATGCCTGGTGTAGTTGAACCACTCACTGGCGTTTCAGCAACTGAAGTAGCCACAGGCCTTGGCACTCTTTTCTTTCTTATGTGATATGGCCTTTTGGGAGGCTGTAAAAACAAGTGTATTATAAATTAATCACATTAAAAAAATTAAAATTAATAAATTACCACCATAATAAGTAAACTGATATAGTAATTTCCCATTTGGAACTAAAACACAAATGCTGTTTCATGTGTAACTTTGTACAAATTTGAACACTCTTCACAGTGTAAATACTAGCTATGGCTGGGAAGCCAGCTTATTTTCAAATTCTGAGTTTGAATCCAGGGCAAGTCATGCTTATACATATTTTTTTCAGGTGTAAGTTTATGTTTATTTTTAACATGGTTCACCTCCTCCCACTTGTCTACAGACCTAACATGATGTCATTACTATGCACCAAATAAAATACATTTTACACAACTACTCACTTACTCACAGACAAACTTTACAACTTTCCATTTTAATTAACTATTACTTAATATAACTTTTAGTTATTGCTTACATAATTTATTGCAGTAATTATGCCATTAAGAATACCTTCGGAATTAAATATGTGACAAAATGTATTATAATATCTATCATAATATCAAGTCATCATATAACGTTATTAAAAAGGAGTTGGCTTGCCAAAAATTCGGGTTTAAAGGTGAGGGGAAGGGGTGCTTGATACCTCAATATTAATTGTAATTCTGTATAAAGAAAACTGTATAAATTAAATAAAAATTTGCAATAATTCAATTAATTATCTGTCTGCATCTAAAACGTTTGATATTATAATCTAATTTAAATTTCATTGATTATTGCTGTAGTGTATGGTTGCGTACACTCGGGGTGCCAATCCACGAACTTACTGACCGTCACTGTGTGGCATGGCTGCCTGCACTTGGGATGCCAGTCCATGAACTTGCTGACCATCGTTGTGATGCATGGCTGCCTAACATTGGGGTGCCTATCCACAAACTTATTGATTATTGCTGTGGGGCATGGCTGCATACACTCGGAGTACCAGTCCACGAACTTACTATTGCTGTGGTGCATGGCTACCTACACTTGAGGTGCCAGTCCACAAACTTACTGACCATCGCTATGTGGCATAACTACCTGCAATTGGGATGCCCATTCATGAATGTACTGTCTGTTATATCTGTGTGTGTGTGTGTGACAAAAACATTCAAATGAAAGGTTCTGTACTTTGTGAACATGCAAAAAATTTGGTACAGAATAAAGTACTGGAAATCCAGATACGTACTGGATGGTTAGATACACATTGTAATGGAATTTTATAAAACGTTACACCAAGTGAGACTGCTAGTGTACCAGATGCTGACTGGGCTACTGATGTGATGTGCTATCTGCTTTTCTGGTAGAATGGAAAAAGGAGCAAAGATAGAGCAACAATAATAAAAAAATTTAAACACTTAATAATTTGTAAATGTGCAGAGCTTCTACTCATGCTAAAATTGTGTTTGAAGTACAGTTGTCATGCTGGTAAAAATAATGATAGGGAATAGTACGAGCTTATTAAAATATATAGATACAGTAAATTCCTGATTTTCCAGAGTAATGACTGGCTAAGGGTTCATGAATAACCAACATTCATGGTTAAATCAGTTGGGGGGGGGGGGGGGGGGAATGTTTACTTTATATACTGTACACTTAGACTATGTAAACATGCCATAAATTATATTAACATCATTACATACAAAAAAACCGGTATCAGCTAATGCACGAATGATTACAAGAGAATTTCACACTGGCTATTTTGACAACGTACATTTGCACAACAGAAGACATCGGAGAAATATACGGACAGGAAGGAGATTGTAGACAAAATGTTTATGTATTTTATTTGATATTGTAACAAAACAGCTGTTATTAGTGTAACAAATTAAACTTATTTCTAGAATAATGTGTAGGGGCTATATTCAGAAACAAATAGTTAAACCTTGTCTAAAGACTCATTAGTCCTGGGTTAACTTAACTAGTCCAGGTCTAAACCTGTGATTGTGGCAGACTAGCATTTCACATTCAGAAGCAACTTCCCAATATCTATAGACCACGATTTACCTGTGACTAACTAGTCACAGTTAAAGCTTCAGAAAATGCTTGGCAACATCATAAAAAACTGGCAGTTGCCATGGCAATTAGTCAGGCGTCGTTCTTGTATTTCGAATTGATTAATTTTAATACACGTAATGACATTTTATGGGGTTACATTTTGTATGATTTATTGAATTATTGAATGGTAACGTGTACAAGAGTAAAGAGATTGGAGAATGGAAACTGACGAAAAAATTTTTTGTTTGAACCCAAGGACGAGTATTGGCGAAGAAAATTAATATGCATTTAGGTACATAATACACCAATGAGACACATTGGCTAACATTTACAGCACATTTTCAAGAAATAATATGATTTATAAACATATTTTACTAATTTAAAATAAAAACAATACCTTAGGATGAGCAAGATATTTGTGAATTTTGGATAGTTTGAAAATGCGTAGGTAGATAGCACTTAATTATTACTACATTTCTGCAATACCATACAATTAAAACACTACAATCACAAATAATTAAATTGTTTACAGAGTGACATTATTGAAGAACTGCTATAACATCAGTAGGCTATAGTTTTATTGCCCAGTTTTTATTTCAAAAAGCATAGTTAGTAAATAACAGATGAATATTTGCTTTGCCACCCATTCTTCCAAACACTCATACTTTGTAATTACAAATTATATTTTTAAAATTAAATATTGTTAGTTGTGTTGCTGGCTACGGTGTACGCATGAAACAATGTTGCGATGCTGTAGCCTCCTACATACTACTTTGCTGGCTGTACATCGTCTGCCAGTTAGTTACCTGCGCTCTAGCACATTCTTGGTTATCCCTCTTTAACCACCCTCCATCCCCCTCTTCAGAACTGAGGCAAGCGTACTTGTGTTAAGCCATTCATGTTTGTAACCTGCTGCTCGCATCTTGACTTTTGTTCTCTACATTGCCACTGCCTCATATGGTTGTTAGCTTGTAGCATGCTAAGAATATTCGACGAGCAGTATGGAACTACTTTTTGCAGTGTGTTTCGGTGAATTTAAACCGTGATTTATGTTGTGGCAGATGCTATGGAGACTCACAAGCTAGTTATGGCAGTAGTTTTGCAAGGACAGAGTTCAGTTTGATTTTTTAGAGTTTTGGATTTTGTGAAGCTTAGGTTGATGGGCGGCAGTAGTAAAGATTTTCTAAATTTCCTTTATGCCCGCTATTCATCAGTGTGTTTAGGACCAAAGTAATTCTTACTGCTGTTGCATCGTTGTGTGTGTTCAATACTGTATATGTATATAGCCCAAAGTGGGGCAGGTAATGTCTGCAACTTCTACTGCCTTGGCTCGTTGGGTGCAATGAGTTTCTAATTTTAAAATTATTTTGTCTCACTATTTTGACGTTTTTGGAGCTGTGCGTAAACCCCAAAAGGTGCCTCCACTGGTGAATAGCATTTAAAGTCAGGTTTTAGCAGGCCTTTTAATGTGTGTTTTATTAGCCAGCGGCTTTGAATTGGGGCAATTACGTAACCTGCTGGTTACTTGTAATTGTTTGTAAAGATCAGAAACTCCAATCCAATATGATGTAATTGAGATTAATTTAAAGACTTTATATAGTTTCATGTGTTTTAAGTTATTACGTGCTCACTCATATTTTTTCTCTTGGAAATTAGCTTGTAATGTTGTGTGTATTTGGTCAGTCTTCATTTTCATTTGAAGAGCTTGATTCTAGCAGTAATTGATTATCTGGCACCATTTGTATTTATTATTGGTGAATTACAGAGTGTATACGGCGAATATTGTGGAGTGCCTTGTTAAAAGTAATAGTTAATCAGTTGTGTTTACGGCCGAACTGAGATGGTTTAATGAGCACTTTTTTTAATAAGCACCTTCAAGGTAATGATATTTAATCTGGAGTTGTGTTGTTTAAACTTGTAAGCTACATGAAGTGGACTTGTTTACCACCTTGACTGAGTGAATTTTGGGTATGGTACAAACAGTGTCTTCAGGTTGTTAGGGTGCCTTTACATAGCAATCTGGTTTGTTTATACATCAAAGGCCAGGTATAATATATTTTGCACTGAGTAGGTATATTAATTAATTCAATTTTGTAGAAGTGTGAACAGTAAGTTGTTACACGTAAATCATTTACGAGTTGTTTACAAATTGTTAAGGTGTTTTCACGAGACGATCCGTCTTGTTTTAATCAACAGTTATAATGTATTTTATGTAATCTGCACCAAACATTATGCACTTTTATATCATGCTAAAGCTAAAATGGTTTTGTACTCAAAGCAGTTAAGTTACCATCACGAGTTTTTGTGATTAGTGCTCACAGTTGTTAAGGTGCAATTTTGAGCAACCGTGAAACCTATACATGAAACCTAGAGTAATTCTGTGGAATCTTGCATAGTACTCTGAAGTCATTGTATTATTGCAGTATTCAATTTTATATGTACCTTTTAGCAACTGTATCTTATTGTTGATTCCTGATATGCTTGTACCTTGCTTAGATAATAAATACTCTAGTCTAAGAAGTGTTTTGTCAAATTACTTGCGTTTTGTCAGAAGTAAAACTGCTTCTACTCTACTGCTGCTGGTGTTTAGTTTACACTTGTCTTTTTTTCATATTCATCATGAGCGATGCCAGTTTTTCGTATTACCTCAAGTAGGAGGAGCTAATAAACTTTCTTCATGATTTTGATCAAGATGTGAATGAGGACATGGCAGTGGTGGACTTTCACAAGTGTGCTGTTGGACTATGGTGATGTCAGCAGGGTCAACTGGCGCCATCATCCTCAGGGTGGGTGGATCCAGTGAGTGTGGCCCAGGGAACTTCCCCGTTTAACATCTCTTGAACCGGTTCACATTCTTTAGATAAATTTTTGATAGCCATCACCAACATAGCTAGTCTTAGCCTTAGTCCTGAAGAGACTTTACTAAAGGCTATCACTGTAAAATGTCAGGGTTATGTGCTGCAGTTACTTAGGGAGGAGACTGCATCTCTGTGTGGGGGAACCTTTATCAGTTTAAAGCACAGAGTTATAGAAGTCTTATTTCCACTGTGCATTAAGCGCTATTGTGAGCATGAGTATGTGTATAGGTATCAGAGCCTGGGAGAATGCATATGCAAATTCATTGATTCCATCTACTCTTGCCACGATGCACTGTGCTTGCATATGGAAGAGGGAGACCTAATAGGTGTAAATATAGATAATTTAGCTCCTTTGTGCATGCCTACTGCACTCTCACAGCCATACTTCGAACTTTGCAAGAACTGCACAGACTTGTAGTTGAGGTGCAGGGTAGGCTGGTCGATTTGGCTGAATATCAGACTCGCTTTCCCCCTCCTGCACATGACATTCAGGCTCGTGATGCAGAACTCTCCGGCCAAGTTTACAATATATAGGATGTCCAGCAAAATTGTAAAGCGGTGCGTTGTTGCAACTTTTCCACCTTTGGCCACATCGCTTCAGAATGTAAGTCTAGCAGGTGTTCTTTAGAGGAACACAAATGTTTTCACTGCTGTCAGGTGTGGAGGGTTGTGTGGTTGCATCAGTCTTCTGGCAACAAAAAAAAACCGTGCTTGTTACAAAGCTGTTCTGTTTTGGTCAACACAGGTGAATGTAATTATCCCACATTAGGGGATATTGATATCACACACTGAATACGAGTGCCTTCTTTTTGAAAAAAACTTTTGGAATTAAAGGTGATATCCAAAGGGTGTATCAGCCACTATGCGGAGAAATGTTTTTGTGTGGCTAATGGTGATTTAGTCACCAGCAATATGGTTGTTGATCTCCACTTTAAGGTTGGGAAATTATCTTGAACTTTCTAATTTTGGGTCTTTTTGCATCTTTCTCATGACTTCATCCGAGGTCTACATTTTTTGGGGAAAATGAGAGTCAGGGGAACTTGGATGATCATTATTTATCATTTGGTTTTGCTCCAAATATTAGGGTGGGGTTGCACGAAGATCCGAGTGTAGAGGTGTTTTCCTCCTTGCTAGACAGTGGTAATGGAGGTGTTGACTTTCTGTGGTGTCTGGAACAATTGAGAGATGAATTTCAGGATGTCAGCATGACCCGCATAGGGAAGTGTTATGTCCTTCCCTACAAGTTTACCCTAACCAATGACATCCCGGTTCAGGATTGGCACTTTAAGTGCCCGCGACCTAAACTTCAAGCATTTAGGGGAAATCATCGACAGGCTGCTAGAAACAGGAGTCATTGTTCCAGCCACTTTTGATTACTGTTCACTTGGGTTTAGTAAGGAAGAGAGATAGTGACAAATATTGTCTTGTCGTCAATAATTCTCTTGCAAATCGTAAGATCTGTCAAGACCCATTTCCACTGCCCACTATAGACTGTGCTCTCCAACATCTTGGCAAAGCTTGCGTGTTTTGTGTTTTGGACCTCAATAACAGCTTCCATCAGTGTCTTCTTGATCCCTCGTGCAGGAAGTACACTGTCTTCAGTGCCCCATTGAGCACTTGGATTATTCACTCGGATTCCCATGGGCTCGAATTTTAACAGGCAAGCCTTGTCGCGAGTGCTGGACTTTATTTTGTCAGAATTCAAATTCATATTTGTGTTTAACTACAGATGACATTATCGTCTATAGCAAGGGTCACAAGTCTCATTTAGACCTTCTTCCCCAAGTGCTCCTTAAAATGAGAGAGGTTGGGCTAACAGTCGACCCAGAAAAAGTGACCCTAGGTTGTAACAATGTCAGATTTCTTGGGTATTTGTTAAGTGAAGGTCATCTGATGATAGATCCTGATCGTGTAGCTCCTGCCCTGCACTTTCCCCATCCAAAAACCCTGAAGGGTTTGCAGAAGTTCCTGGGGATCCTGGGCTATTATTCTAGGTTTATTAGTGGCTTTTCGGAAATAGTGGTGCCACTGGACTTTCTAAAGAAGAAAGGTGTGGTGTTCCAATGGGGTCTGAAGCAGGAGTCAGCCTTTTGTAAACTCAAAGAAATTCTGCCCACTCCTCTGGTTTTACACCTGCCGGACTTCAGTCATAAGTTTGTGGTGCAGGTAGATGCCTCTTCCCTGGCTGTTGGTAAGATGTTAAGTCAACACACAGAGTAGGGTTTCGCTCCTGTCGCTTTCGCCAGCCGTAGTTTGTCAGATCCTGAGAGAAGGCTGGTAGTCTACAAAGAGGAGACATTTGTGTAAATTTTCGGCTTAGAAAAGTTCACCTATATTGAGCACAATGAGTGCGACCTCTACACCAACAATCAGGCCCTAAGTTGGGTGCTGGCACATCTCCAACAGCTGGGAAAGCTTGGATGCTAGGTGTTGAGTCTTTCACGGTTCAGATTCAAAGAAGATCATGTTCGAGGTTCGGACAGCCAGGTAGCGGATATGTTGTCTTGAATGTACAATTCAACAGAATTTGAAACTGAGGACTTAGTAGCTCCTAAGGCATCACTCAATGTGATTCAGGGGTTCCCTGAATTTTTCGTGAAACTGCGTTGTGCTCACGACGAGGATGATTTCTGTGCGCAGGTTCGGAGTGACAGTCACAACGGAGTCATCGTTCCTTATATTGTTGATCAGGGTATTGTGTAATTTTCTGGGAAGAATGGTTAGGCCCAAAAGATTTTACTTCCCAAGGCATTGAAACCAGTTATATTGTCTGACTTTCATGACTCTGTGTGCGGAGGTAATTTAGGTGTAGATAAGACATTTCATACGATAGTTGCTCATTTTACCTGGCTGACGCTCAAGGCAGACGTGTATGAGTACGTCCAATCTTGTGATTTATGCCAACGTTGTAAACAGGCACATTGTGCCAATGTTCGACATACTACCACTCGGATACCTCTAGCTCCTTGGACTACTGTCTATTTGGATATTTTTGGGCTGCTTAGCAGATAGAAGAAGGGTAACATGTGCATATTAATCTTATTAGATACTTTTACAAAGTTTGTCATCTTGCTACTCCTTAGGAATATGAAGGTGACTTTGATTGTTCGAGTTCTCACTGACAAGGTGTGGAAAGTTTTCAGCCCACCACTAGAGTTAGTCACTGATAATGCTAACTATTTTAGTTCTGTTGTTTTTAAGAATATGTGCTTATGGTAGGTGGTTAAGCATTTCAACTTGAGTCCATATTACCCCATGGCTAATCAGGTGAAATGGTTCAATAAGAACCTAAAAGCCTGTCTCTCCACCTTTTACAATCAGTACCACACTTTGTGGGACCAGGACATAGATTTCATTATGTATGGTTCAATATTGCCATCCACGATTAAATGGGAGTTCTACCTTCTCTCTTCTTTCTTGGCCATTCATTTTCTTACGTCCTCCCAAATATCTGGAATATCCCCCACATTCCTTCTGCCCTGGGTGACTAACTGAGACCGCCTGCTTGAGGAAGTCCATCACCGTCTTGAAGTGGCGAAGCAGCTGATCTCGTCCAAGTTAGATAAAAGTTGTGTCCCAATACAGTTTAAGGTTTGAGATTTGGTATTATGACGTAGTAATTTGTTCGCGGATTTAGGGCAGAACATCAGCAGTAAATTAATATATATGTTTATAGGGCCCTTCCGCATACCTAAGTTTTTAGCTCCAAATACCATTGATTGTGTGCTCCTAGCTCTAATAAGTTCTACCATAAATCCCATGTTCACACCTCAAGGGATATGTATTGAAGTCATAGGTTCAGTTTTGTTTGTTGTTTACTATGTGAAGAGTATTGCTTGTCCTCCCTTTCCCTTTAACCTACGACCATTTTGTACCCTTTTCCTCTGGGTTTTTTGCATGGTGTCCACCATTCCTTCCGAGATGTGCCAAGTGGAGGTTGCTGCGACTTGCTGGAGTTTGAGTTTTGTTGTGAATTGGTCAACTGGAGCGGCAGTCTGCGGCCCCCTGAGCTTTAGGGTGGCATATCCTTTGGATCCCGTGAAGAGACGCTCTGCTGAGGCTGAGTTGTTTCCTTGGCTGCCCTACTGCCCCCGGCGGCTGGCTTTGCAGTTTGCATTTGGATTTTTTTTTCGTCATATGAACTTTCATTGTGACTATGATATCCTACCCAAGAAGAATGTTTGGATTGTTCGTCGATTCTGTAACTGTTGTTTGTAACAATCTTCGGTCTACTTGAGACCTTTCTTCACTGTGCCTTCTGTGACTGTGTATCTCTGAGTAAATGTTGTTGTTTTGGAAGAATTGCAGAGATGGGTCGCTAGAGATCTGGGATGCTTTTGAGGTGTGGTTGTAATTGTGTCGCCTCCTACATACTACTTTGCTGATTGTACGTCATCTGCCGGTAGCCCAAACTCTAGCACACTCTCGGTTCTCTCTCTTTAAGTCTTCCCCTCTATACCATCCCTCCTTCCCCTCTCCCGACTTAAGGCGAGAGTACTTGTGTTACGCCATTCTTGTTTATAACCTGCTGCTATCAACTTGACTCCAGTTCCCTATATTGCCACCGCCTCATATGGCTGTTAGCTTGTAGCATGCTAGGAATATTCTTAGAGCAGTATGGAACTACGTTTATGCAGTGTGCTTCGGTTAATTTCACCCATGATTTATGTTGTGGTAGATGTTATAGACACACACTAGCTAGTTACTGTAAGTCATGGCAGTAGTTTTGCAAGGACAGAGTTTAACTTGGTTTTTTGAGTGTTGGATTTAGTGAGGCTTAGGTTGACAGGCAGTAGTAGTGTTTTTCTAAATTTCCTTTAAGTCCACAATTCAACATTGTATTTAGGACCAATGCCATTCTAACTGATGTTGAATCACTGTGTGTTCAATATTGTATGTGTATATAGCCTAGAGTGGGGCAAGTAATGTCTGCGACTTTACTGCCTTGGCTCATTATTGGGTGCAACGAGTTTCTAATTTTACAATTTTTGTCTTACTATTTTAAAACCTTTGGAGCTTTGCGTAAATCCCTTAAGGTGTCTCCAGTGGCGAATATCATTTAAAAGTCAGGTATTTAACAGGCCTTTCTAATGTGTTTTATTAGCCAGCGGCTTTCAATTGGGGCAATTACGTCACCCACTTTTACCTTTCTTAGATAATAAATAGTCTAAGATGTGTTTTGTCACAATATCAATACCCACAACCTAAAATCATCTACCGCCATACTTAATATAAGTGTCAGGTGTTAAACTACCTCCCTACCTAGTTTAACATAAACCAAGTCTACTTAAATCATGACTAAAATAGTCACATCTAATATAGCCTTCTGAATACAAAATTTTTTAATTAATTTACTAACTATGGCAATTTAATTTATAAT
Source organism: Dryococelus australis (assembly GCA_029891345.1). Lineage (NCBI taxonomy): Eukaryota > Metazoa > Arthropoda > Insecta > Phasmatodea > Phasmatidae > Dryococelus > Dryococelus australis. The sequence continues at coordinate 285,061,563 of CM057009.1, read as the reverse complement.
GATAGTTTAAAACATGTTTAAATCAGTGCTGAATATGGCCCTAGGTGTTTAAGTGAATTGGAACCTGAACCGTACGTGGTAGTTAACCTTCGTTTGTATCTTCCCCAAAGGCTGGAGCTAGTGCTTGCTAACGTTGCCATGTGCATTTTTCATATTAACTGAAGAGGCTGCACATTAATTTGATGTAATATATTTCAAACCTGAGTTGTTTTGAGCCCGTATGAGATGAAAGATGTACTTTTAAAAGGACGTGATTGATACACATTTGCGACACTGCAGCGAAATAGACAACCGTGCTGTCATCTATTGACCAGTGCACAGGGCACGCTTCTGAAACTACACCCCCAAAAAATTACTCATTTTCATGTGTAAAATACAAATATAGAAACGAATTCTCAGAGTTTTACATTTTCTGCGAGATCTATAAAAATTTAAATTAACATATTTCTGTGTGAAGCGATTCTGCTTGCGAATACTTTGGATTTGTCCCGCAATCACCAAGCCTATCTAAGGCCGGCTCACCATTTTGTTTGTTTTTTTTTTGTCCCCATTCCCCTCCCACTTCAGCCTCCAAACAAAAATTAATGTTATTAATGTTAACGTGATATTTTATCATCCAGTCACACTTGATACTATGGTTAATTTATAAATAGCCTCTGCATGTATAAACTACTGCAAACTACCTGATCTCAACATTTTGACAAGCAGACACCAGAGTTAATCGTGAAATACTTTATTATTATGAATGAAAATATGCTGTCTGACAATTTCACCAAAATCCTAATACTTCCAAGTTTCACATATATTCTCTGTTAAAAACATGTGTAAATGTAGTACCTAAACACTTTTAATACTAAGAAAAACCAGTACCCCATCACTTGACTGTGTGTATGCATGGGTTATTAAAAACAGTGGCGGGCGACACGCGGCAGCTGTTCAATATTTGACTTTGAACTGGTGGCTCCATGGTTAAGCTGCCCCTGGTAAAACGGGAGTTTACTTATTTCTGCAGTTACACAAATGAAGACTACTTTTTTAATAATTTTTTCTACAGATTTTATTTTTTTGCTAATTCAAAGCAAAGAAGCACACTGTGATATAAAATTATAACTGTATATGGAACACTTGCTTACTCAGCACACAGTCCTGCTAATATGTACTAATGCAACTGTTTCCACCATTATTTCTACACTTGCCAAAATCCTGGTTTTTACTATACAGGTACTTTATGGTAAACACATTTTATTTTTTTGTTAATTCTGAGAAATGTCTCAAAACCATGCGAGCCTTGTGTGGTAGGTTCCAAATAATCTGAAGAAAACTGGCAGACATTCATGCCCTCACACGTCTGAGTCAGTAAAATTATGACCAGTTGTGCCTAGTGAATGAAAAAGTGGACCAGGGACTTGAATGAGTGTATTAGAAATAATTTCTATCAGAATTAAAGATAAGTTAGCTACAAAGGCAACAAGTATTGGGAAGACACTGCAAAAGCAAAGTGTCTGCCTGCAGATATTAGTTGATAATAGCAACATTTGCAGCATGAGAATAAACTTTGAGTACACTATGGCTCTGTAGAGTACTTGGGGTGTGTCGCACTCAATCCTTATAGAACACCTAAAATTTACTACATAATTTTTGTTGTCACTTATATTATAAGAGTGTAATATACACTATATACCAAAAAGTAATTGGGCACCTGTCCACAATGTTTGCTCGGTGGTTGTCGCTCCATTAGAATCTCGTAGGGCCACCACTTGCAGCTATAACAGCAGCCACCCTGTCTGGCATGTTCTCTAAGAGTGTTTGCAGGACATCCACGGGGATTTGTCGCCATTCCTCTTGCAACCATTCCATGAGCTTAGCAATGAATTTTGGCCGCGTCTGACGAGCCCTCACCTGGCTATCTAATTCATCCTAAAGATGTTCTATAAGGTTGACGTCGGGGCTCTGGGCGGGCCAGTCCAATCAGTGAACATTGTTGTCGGCATACCACTCCATAGTAGCCCTTGAAACATGGCACCTGGCATTGCCATCCTGGAAGTAATACAGGTCCATTCCGTAAAAACACCACAATGTTGGGAGCATTTCACTATCCAGAATGTTACAATAAGCCTCTGTGTTCATACTACCACGGACAATCACCAGTGAACATACCCCGAAGGCCGTCAAACACAAGTCAACTGACGTGCTGAATTAGCTATCTTCACACATGCCCAATTACTTTTTGGTAGATAGCGTATTTAGACAATTAAAGTCAAAGTTGAGGTACTTTGTAGCATTGCATTTATACACAATTTTGATTGATTTTTTAACTGTTTTTTAGGTTCTCTTTTTGTTAAATACCCCAGTTTAATTTGTCTCCGAGTGTAATTGTCCAAATTTTTCCTTTCATGCCACAGTTTAGAAGTAAGTGCTTTATCAGTTTAAATTCAAGGCTGTAATACGTAGCACTTTTGGTTTCCCAGGCTTCAGGGCGAGGTGACACCACTTTTGAGATTAAGTTTTTTTCATGATTCCCATGCCATTAGCATTTTTGTATTTCCATGCAGTAGTGTGAGGTAATGAACAGCCAATAGGAGGCCGCGAACCCTGGCCAAATGTTTTATTTTAGCTTTTGTTGGAAGAGTAGGGGTAGCTGCGTGTGCCAAGGTGAGCGTAGCTAGCCCTGTACTCTCCTGTATTATTCAAACCACCTTTGAAGAGGAAACTCGTGGACCAAATTTGCCCGCACCCACAAGCGTCGCCGAATATAACTTTTCTTTTTCAACTTAAATCTATCTTCGTGTAACAACTACTTTTTGGACTACAACATCTCTTTTCATTTCCATGGGTGTGGGAGGTCGCTAGGCACCAAGGGGTAAGTTTCTTTATCCTCCCCCTTGTCTTTGTAATTTTTCCTCGCGAGTCGAGATGTAACTTTTTATTTTATGTGACTGCTGCTGTGACTTCGTACCTGTATGAATGCAGATGAGAAGAGAGACGTGTCGCTTTGTGACCTATTGATATACCTGTACTGTGTTCGACAGTCTGCAAATAAATTGTCTCGAATACAAATGGATTTTTTAAAATTTAGAATTCAACCAAGTATTGATTGATGCTAGCCAGAACCGTACATTTTTTTATGCAGAGAGTGTAGCTTGTTTGTGGTGTAGTGAGTTGATGCTATTCTGCAACTTTTTTGAAACTAGCACTATAAACAAACTACAAAATTAGATTTAGCTAATTTAATTACAAATACGACCACCATACTGTAATAAATATGGCTATAAACAGAGATTTGTAACAAATGTGAAGGACCATTTTATAACTTGTGGCACCAAAGCTAAGGTCCAGGTGTTTATGCCGTTTGGCTAGATACATGATAATTTACCTTATGTACAACACAAGGTAAATTATGAATTCAAAAATAGCTAGTAAACTCAAAGGGGGAGGGGGGGCAAAGGTTTTAAACTCTGAATAAAGAGAACCATAAAATAGAATTAGAGTATTAACATGCTTACTACAAGTACGTATTAAAAGAAACTAAAATAATTACAAACACGTGGGGGCTGCACTCTCCTATGATTATATATATATATATATATATATATATATATATATATATATATATATATATATATATATATCTCACACACACACAGAGACAAAATATTAAATATTTTAATTTGAATAAGAAGAAGCTGTTACACAAAGCCAGGTGAAGGCAAACTGGTAAAGGTACGTGAAGCGTGTTTGTGTGATGTCTCCATAGGAAATTAATTTAATTAATAAAATTATTAAATCAATAGCAAAGATTCTTCCTAAACTTAATTAGGAGGTGTGATGTCCAGAAGGGACCTAAACGTGTATTCAAAAGAGGTCTTCCTCACCCAAATGTTGAGGAGTTGGCCTGACTATGGCCTTAAAGGGGTGTCCAGAAGGGACACATCATTGTGACTTGCAATACCTGATTGGACGAGGGGGGGATATTGAGGGAGCGATAAGGACGACGTGCTGGAGCCTCTGGTGTCCGGTGATGACCCTGGTGCTGCTGATGGCGGGTTGCTGGAGGCAGCCAAAGAGGATGCAGACCTTCTGGAAGATGGTGGTCTTCCAGAATAGTCAGCGTCGTCGAGCACTGAGCCTTCCACGGTCACCAGCGTAGGCGAGGGACTCTGCCCTGGTGCTAGTAATGTCGGCTCTCACAGCAAGACAGTGCAGCGATCACTCCTGAGGACTGGACTGAGAACTCCTTTTATACTACTTTTCTCAGTTATGTGGCACTCAGTGCTGTGGGGGAATTAGCCCCGCCTCTCCGGGGTGGAGCTTGTGACATCACACTATCTGAGTGTCCATTCTAGGTGATGTCTTTCCAGTTTGGTGCACTTACGAAGAGTTCACTTCCGCACACACACACACACGCATGCACATGCATGCACACACATGCGCACATGCATGCACGCATGCACACACACATGTGCATACACACACCCACACATGCATGCATGCACACACACACACATATACACACATTAAGGGGAGGAAAACTTTTCTTGTTTTTTTTTTTTTCCAGTCTTTCTCCTTGTTTTACTATGCAGCAACATAGCTGGATGTTTGAGTAAGTTGTGAATGTGATAAGAGTTTATTTGCAAATTATGCAGCATAGGGTCGACAACACTCCCCAGATGAATGTAATTAAAAAAGTCTGTGCATGTTTACTCACCATTCTTCATTGGGTGCAGTGCCTCTTAAGGTGCCCCTTCCTCCGAGACCACCCTCGCTTCCTTGGTGGCTGTTGTTGCAGTATAGGCCACCAGTAGGTAAGTGTGGGATCCTGTTGGGGGGGGGGGGGGGGGGTAGATTCACGGTACAAACCCTGGAACCAAAGAACTCTGCTGACACGTGCAAATAGTTCTGTCTTGGGGTGCCAGGTTCGAATGCAGCAGACTCGGTACAGTCTAAGGCAACATCGGGCTTGCTCCCAAGTGCTTCTGGTGGTGCCTCTCTGGAATGGAGGCGTTCTTGGAGCAATGATTCGGATTGGCATTGCTCTTGTGGTCTCTCTGTGGTTGTTGTCATTCAGAGGTAGGAGAGACTGGGTGGTTGCCTCAGTACAAACATGTACCAAGGAGGACTCGGATGGAGGAGGAAGCTCTCTGGAGGCGTGTTCGCCTCCCTCCTTGGTTTGAGCATTGGCAGTGGGATCTCTGTGTGGAGATGCGGTGATTGAGGTTGAGGCAGTGGTCCATGCCCCACTGTGGATGATCTGTGACCTCCTTCTCAAAAGTGGTCGAGGAGATGGTGAAGTGGTCGGCCTTGGAAATGCAGCAGCAGAAAGGGGCATTGGCGAACAACTGCCAAGCACTGGAACTGCGGCTACAGAAAGGGACCTTGGAGTTGCAGTGGCCCCGGAAACTCGGGACGGTGGTGACACTGCATTGGCATTGCCTTATGTCCTGCTGACAATTCTACCACTGGAGAGATGGAGTCCGATGTAACGACCCCGGCTGTAGAGGCAGGCATGTGACATCTAGGTCATCGTCCTGCTGGCTGGTCATTACTTGCACACAAACATCAACAAGCAAGACCACAGATCTGTCTAAGTTTGCTAGTACTGTGTTGACTGGAAGGGTTTGCGAGCTCCCCTCATCACTGGTACAGCTGGGGGTTACTCATCTTTGGCGACCAGACTCGGTACAAATGGTTTTCGGGGAGGGGTGCGATCAAGTGAACTCCACCACGAGACCTCTGTAATTGGATGACTGTTCCTTTTACTCCACCCTGCTACCCCAGGGGGGTAGATAGGAAGGGGGTGTATTGTGATGGCTTTGAGGGGGGAGGATAAAAGGGAGGTTTCCCTTAGGATCTCTGGCGAGGCTTGCTCCTTCAGGGCAGGCACTGGGCTAGGGAATGGCTTGACTATGGGTGTCGGATGCATCCCAGAGAATTATTACCTTTATTTCAGACCATAGACGAGTCACACATAGGGCATAGTTAAGCAGGCAGCGCTGCCACATTAACCATTGCTTTTCAAGGATGATCGCATCACTGATGACGGGCATCACCGTGAATTCTGTTACATGTTTCAGGTGATAGATCCCAATCTCTAGACCTATCTTGCCCTCAACCTCTAGGATTTGGTTGGGTTGAATCATTTGTACGGTTCGGGGCTGAGGTTGGAGGTTTGTTCTCTGGTTCGGTGACACGAGGTCACTTTGTAGGAAGTTACCCGTTGCCATGGAATCCAGTAGGACAAGACGTTGACATCCAATTATGTCAATTTGAATTCGGGGCAGGGGGGCTTTGGGATACTGTATGTCAGTAGACTCTGTACCTAATGGGTGACATTGAAGTGCCTGGTTTGCTCTGAGGTGGCTGCCCCGCATGCAACACAGTGTTGGCATTTCCCGCCTGGACAGTCTCCATAAACTGTGAACGTGGCTGGGCGCTATGTGGTTAGGGGTTATTCAGTTCCCCTCTGTAGCGTGGTTGGTTCAGGTAATCCTTGTTTAAATGCCTTCCCAGGCAGTGCCAGCAGCGGAGTAGCGGACGGGAGCGGGGAGGTGGAGGGCAGGTGACCGACTGGCACTCGGGATGGGGGGGGGGGGAGACTGCGACCTTCGGGGTGCATGCCAAGCTGTCAAAATGTGTCTGCGCTTTGTTATTCTTTTCAATTTCCCGTGCCCGCTCTACCAGGTCTTCCGCTGTCTGCGGTATAGGGGTGATGAGGTGATTACGTAAGGTGGGGAGCAGAGTATGTGTGATATTTCTCAAACAGTTTTCCTCACTCTCCGTGGGATAAATATGCTTGTACATCTGTACTTTCCTACGTATATAGATTTCTGCCGCCTCCTTCGAACCCTGGACTTTCATATGGAAGTCCGTGATGAGTTGCGCCACGACTTTTTGCCCTGTAAAACAAAAAGTCAGGCGGTGGCTTAGCTGTTCCGACTCGATCATGAACTCTATATACTTTTTCCACTAATTCTTGGCTTCTCCTAATATCTGATGTTAGATCTTTGGACCCATTGTTTCCTGGAAGGTTATGGTGGAAATAACAGTATGGTCTGTTATAAGGCCACTTGCTTGCAATGAGATGTCAGCCTCACAGGTGACCAAGCAATTGGCGATCCTGTTGGTTTTCGCTTCGCCAACGTAAGGGTTTTGTGACCAGCACAATAAATATTATTCAAATTTATTGAGCGAGGTCAAAATTTAGTAGGGCTCCAAACTGAGCTCTACTATTCCGAATGTACAATGAAGGTAGAGGGAGAGGGGTGGAGGGGCAGATCGTTCTCTCTCTCTCTCTCTCTCTCTCTCTCTCTCTCAGGTCTGTTGGACATGGTCATGACTAAATGAGAGCAACAACCTCCCATGTTGACACACACTTCAATTGAAGAGGTCAATGTGTGGTCCTAGCCGCTAAAGTGAGTCAAGTAAGGTTATGGTCCCTGTCTGGGTGACATTTGTATTTGGAGCACCTGTTGTGGGTGTATACAGATAGAGAGGTCCAAAGGTGCGTGGCTGGATTGTCCTAACTGCCAAGTCCGAGCTATGTGCAGTTATGGTCCCATGTTCAACGTATCCCAGGGTGTGTCTGGCTAGGTCTAACTGTACTAGTCAGTACTACAGATAGTTAAGCCCCACATTGAAGGTATTCCAGGGCATGGCTGGCTAGGTCTAACTGTCCTAGTCTGTACTATCAGCAGTTACGCCACATGTTTGTGGTATCCCAGGGCGCGTCTGGCTAGGTCTAACAGTCCTAGTCAGTGCTATTTGACAGTTATTCCTCACATTGGGCACCATTTTTATTTGAAGCATTTTAAGCCACGAAGAGTTGGTCACTAAGCGAACTCAATACGGATGGTAAATGAGGGCTGTAAACTCAGTGGCCGAATAAATAGGGATGTCACACAGTACAAGTAAAATTAGAATTACAAGCCCCGACATCATCAAGGGACGCTCACAGGTGGGTTTCCTTTCACGTTGGGATGTCTGATTAAAGGTTGTTTGGGTTGTGGTTGTCCCTGTTTGATATATGACTTGGTGACTGTAACCCTTAGATTTAATTTTACTTTTAAAATTCTGCTGGACACAGTACGTTTACAGCTGACAGTAGTGGCCTCCAAATAGAGTGATGCCAGTATCGCTGGGACAATACCACTAAGGCACTAGTCTCATCTGGGCAGGATGCCTGTCTACAATGTTGGATGTGTAGGCTTACGCATTGGCACAAAGTCGGGAGTCAACACACTGTTAAGGGACGGCACTTTACCAGTCATTCATGAGGCAGCGACCCCTTCATCTTCCTCTCCGACTGATTGGCTGGGGCAGCCGGCTGTGGAACAGCGGCCGACTCTGGTTATGGTAGAAGAGGGCTCTCGCTGCTCACAGGTCCTTGTGGTATGTTAGGAAGAGTAGAAGTGCATGGTTTTGTGAGGGGTGTAGGCGCATGTCCCAATCCTTCGGAATTAAAAAGTATAATTAATAAGTATTCCAACGAAATCCTGCCCACAACTCTAGTAGGCAGTGTGAAAAGACAATTACTCTCCTGTGTTTCAGGAGTAATACTATTTTTAATTTCACTCTCAAGTCACCTTAAATTCTGTTCCAAGAAGAGTTTTTGACCACTCTGATGCGTTCGTGGCAGAAGGTTGAATTAAAAGAACTGATACGTAAATAATGTAAGGCAATGCCAGGTATGTCAGTGGCTCTATTGTGTGCTCCTAAGAAGACAACTGAATCTGGTGTGACACGCCGTATAATTCCAATCCGGCTATTCTTTAGCCAGGGCGGAACTATAAAGCTGGGATTGCACATGGATAGTCAAACCTCCTAAGTATGGTGAGTTCCTAGTGAAGGGCTCCTCTGAAGATTAGCCACTGCAATATAATATGCAATACCTTGGCCAAACTTGAGGTGCAACTAAGTTGTTAGGTGTTTCTGCCGTTTGGCTAGATATGCGTGGCCAGCATTACCTTATGTACAACACAAGATAAATTCTGAATTCAAAAAGAGCTAGTAAACACTCAACGGAGTTCAAAGGTTTCAAACTCAAGAATAAAGAGAACCATAAAATTGACTGGATTATTTACACATTTACTACAAGTACTTATTAAAAGAAAGTACAATAATTACAAACATGTGGACAGGCAGCACTCTGTAAAATATATTAACAAATATCAAATATTCTATTTTGAATAAGTGGAAGCTGTTATGCAAAGCCAGGTGAAGGCAACCTTGTAAAGATACATGAAGCATGTTTATGTGATGACTCCATAGAAAATTAATTTTATTAATAAAATAATTAAATCAATAGCCAACATTTTTCCTTATCTCAATCAGGATGCGTGGTGTCCAGGCAAGGGTTTTAAGGGTGTCCGGAAGGGACACATCATCGTGACTTGCAATATCTGATTTGACAAAGGGGGGCGGGAGGGGGGGGGGGGGTTGGGGAGTAATAAGGACAGCGTGATAGAGCCTCTGATGTCCGGCAATAAGCCTGGTGCTGCTGATGAAGGTGACCAAACAGGTTGAAGGCCTCGGGTTGGTGTTGGCACTCCGGGAGGTTGCTGGAGACAGCCAAAGAGGTTACAGACCTTCTGGAAGATGGTGGTCCTCCAGAGCTGTCGGCATTGTTGACCACTGAGCCTTCCGCAGCCACCGGCATGGGCAATGGACTCTGCCTTGGTGCTAGCACTGTTGGCTCTCACAGCAGGATAGTGCAGCGATCACTCCTGAGAACCAGACTGAGAACTTCTTTAATACTACTTTTCTCAGTTCTGTGGCACTCAGAGTGGTGCAGGGGAAATTAGCCCTGCCTTTCCGGGGTGGAACTTGTGATGTCACATGCGTTGACACATCTTATGCTTATACTCTCATGGTGGCCATGACTTTCTAGCGGGTGGCTCGCATCCCTACAGCAGCCCTAAATTCGAAATGTGTGTGTGATTTTAGCAGGAGCAGCAAAGTAGAAAGAGTGCTTCTTTAGGGAGGGCCTGGACGTGACTACTTCTGGTAGAGTTAAGGTGCATGGTAAAAGCCAGGAACATGTATTTATTTGATGAGTTGAGTATCTGTCAACTGATGATTTATGAATCCTGCCTCCATTACCACATTTTATTGAGATTGACTTGCCCCTTGGAGAGAAGCCATCTGCGATAGGGCAAAGTTGTTTATGTATATGTGCGCTTTCTCCAAGCGAAAAAAAATTTCATGCGTGGAGCTTTTATTAGGTCGTTTATGTATATGTACGCTTTCTCTAAGTGCAAAAATCATCATGCGTCAAGCTTTTACTATATTATAATTTGATAACTGCTCAATACATACTAATCAAATTTGGAAGCTATTTAACAATACGGCAGGTCATGTAAATTAATGTGATTTAAATTAATTAGGCACTTGTTTTCAAAATGGTGGCTAAACAAATATTTTAGGTTTCCTTAGTATATCTACCACACTGTTTAACCAAATTCGACCCAATTTTGTATGCTGAAAGTATATATTACAAGTATCATATATGCAAAACACAGCTACTTTTTGTAAGATGGCACCACATGAAAAGTTTTCGTATCTTATCTCTGGAAATAATTACAGAGTTCTACAAAATTCAGCAAACAAGTAGTACTATGGCAGTTAATGTAAATTGATATGTTTTATGTGTGTCAGACATATATTTATAAACTAAAATATGTGTCTATACAGAGCCACTTATGTCCTCCATTTTGTAAGATAGTGACACACAAATAAACTAAACTTTAAGTCAAATCTCTGGGAAACAATTAACCAATTCCTACCAAATTTGCCAAAAAGTAGTATTGCAGCAGTTTATGGTAAGTTGAAAGTAGATCAAGCACTTATTTTAAAAATAGCGGTCACATAACCATTTTAGTTTTGTACGCTATATTGTGGAAAGCAAATAATTAATTACAACTTAACTTTGTATGCTGGTAGTATCTATTACAAAAATCAAATGTGCACATACAAAGTCTCTTTTGTTGACCATTTTACAAGATATTACATGAAAAAGTAAAAAAAAATTATGTCATATCTTCAGAAAAATCTAATAAACTCCCACAAAATTTGGCAAATAAGTATCACTATAGCTGACCATGTAAACACACGTGTTTTGAGTAGGTCAAACATTTATTTTTAAATGACAGCAAAATAAAAAATGTTGGCTCAGTTTGTTATATCAACCAAATTTCTAAACAAATTTCAACTTAGGCCCTAACTTTGTGTGCTAGCATATATATATAAAGCATCTTTCATCTCAGCCATTTTGTTAGATTGTTAGATAACCCCACATGAAAATATAAAGTTTTTATGCAATATCTCAGAATACCATTGACCAATTACTACCAAATTTGGTGAAGAAATTATACTGTATTAGGCCATATTTATTTATATATTTTAAGTATGCCAGATACTTATTTTCAGAATAGGGGGATAAAAGTTTTCTAGCTTAGTGTGCAATATCTATGAAACTATATAACCGATTTGAAATAAATGTGTGTATTGGCAGTATCTATGACAATCTTCGAATATGCTAATACGATGGCTGATTCAGAAGTCATGGCAACTATATTTTATCACCCAAAAATAACCCAACACAAGAAATGTACTATGTACAGTTGAAAGTGTATAATATGTATGTTTTAAAAGGTGACACCACATATGATATGGATGAAGGAATGTCTGGAATATAACAAAGACAAACAAGGTTGCTTGAATTCACCATTTAATTTATATATTCTCATACAAACTGTATATAATCATGTGAACGGGTACATATTGTACATGTAAGAGCAGTTTAAAATTGCTTAAAGTAGTCTCTGAGGTTGTCCACAGTTCGTTGTCAGCGATGAGGCAGGCGAGAAATACCATCGGCTGCATGAGATCCGTCAATGTGCGCCACCTCTTGTCGAAATGCTGTGACGATGTCTGCCTCATCACTAGCAACGAACCGTGGAAAACCTTGGGGACTACTTTGAAGGCAGCTCGTACACGTATGATACATACCAGTTCATGTGAGTGTATGTATATAGTTTGTATGAGAACATATTAGTTAAGCTATGATTTCAAGCAGCCATGTTTATCTTTGTTCCTTGCCAGATATTCCTGCATCAATTCCCTATGTGGTGTCACCTTTAAAACGTACTTGTCATACACTTTCAACTGAACATAGTATATTTCCTGTGTTGGGTCATTTTCAGGAGATAATAGTTGCCATGACTTATGAATCTGAACTCATATACATATATAATTGTTGTCCTCCATTTATGATGATCATCGCATAAAAAATGGAGGTTTTATGCTGTCTCTTGAGGACCAATTAACAGATTCCACAAAATTTAATACACAAGTAGTGCTAGAGTAGAATATGTAACCTAACATGTTTTCTGTAGGGCAGGCACTTTTTAATGGCATTAATATTGATAATTTAAGTTGGTATTAAACAATTCCACAAAAATCAATCAAATTTTTTACATTAATAGTATTCATTAGAAGCATCAATTACGCATACAGAGATACTATTGTCAGCTTTTTTGAAAAATAATTTCAACCAAATTTTTTATACCAGCAGTGCTGCAAAAGAGCATGTAAACTTACATAAGTTGAAAGGTTTGAGGAAGACTGGCATAAGGAGCTGGGGGTCTGGTGCCGCCACCGACTGGCCGCTATGTGACGTCACCAAAGTGCCATATTGTATCCTAGTGACTTTAACCATGACCCAATTCCTGTGAAGACCTTGGCCAACTTTACCAAAACACCTAAAAAATTTTTTTAATCAAGGAAAAAATTACAGTGACAATGCGGACCACCATGTTAGATGGCAGTAATCTTGTCTCCAATGACCTTGAAAATAAAAACCTGATTTAAAAAAAAAAAAACTAAAAAAATTCATGAAAGTTGACGAGCATATTACTATCCATTGATCTTTACCTTTGAACAGTTGACGTATACCCTATGACAATAACCTTGAACCCAACAAATCTCAGAATTCTCCAAACCATTAAAAAAATTTAAAAATTCCAAAAATTTATAAAAATATAAAAGTATGTACAAAAAATTTATTAATAATTATTTTTAATTTATGTTCAACAATTTATAAAAAAATTTATTTAAAAAACTTACACTTCCAGAGGCTCCGTCAGCAGCACGTCAAGCAGACAACTGACAATTGCCAATAATTCTCATTGGTTAATTAGTTGGTTACCCTCCACTCCCTCCAACAATGTTTCTCAATGGTTGATGATTACTTGTGTTCAGTCCACCCCCAACAGTGTTTTTTATTGGTTGATTACTCATTATTGTTCACACTGCCACCAATGTTTCCCATTGTGTTAACATTCCCCTCTCTTACCCCCTCACCTGTTGCTCATTCTGTCCAATGAACTAAACTTACTATATTATTTTCTCATTTACCATTTGGTTATTTCTTCATCACGTAGGTAATGATGGTGTATTAATGATTGATTTTGTCGCCAGAGGAGCTAAATACAAGTCTGGCACCTCCTGCATTGAATGTGGCTGTGATTTGAGTAAGTGTCCCTGCTGTGTTAGCACGGACAATCCTACCCAACTTCTGCCGGTCATGATCATCAAGTAACTTTGGACTGCCACTGCGTTGTCCAAGGTAGATCGTAATGCCTTGATTTTTGATATTCCCTGTACACACATGACACCATGGATCGAGGAATATTGAAGGTCTCCACAACTTCTGGAATTGAATGTCCCATCCTTCTGGCACCCAGAATCATGCCACGTTCAAACTCTAATAACTCAAGTGGCCTTGCCATAAGCTTCCATGGGATATGTAAGCAGAATACCCACCAGAGTGCCCCTGTTAAAAGAACGACTCGGGTACAATGCCTCACTTGGGCTCATGAGGTAGCTAATTGGAACCTGGCTACGGTATACTGGATATCATAAAAAGAAACTACTGCAGGCAGCTTTTATCGACTTTGATTGACTTAATTAACCAAAAAGAGGACATGATTGAAAAATTGCGTAACATAAATTTTAAAGATATAGCTTATTTTGTTGCACAATCCTAAGAAAGTGTTGGTGCAAGAACAACTACTAAATCGTTGAATGTTTTATTGGGTGAGAAACCTCATAGCAACGAATCCACATCAGAAGATAATGAAAGTATGTTGCCTTTGTTAAAACAAATGCCTGGATGTGAAGATGTGACGGTTGAAGATGCCAATGAATAGTTTATCCTAGATCAGGAGTATGAAGTGACTGATGAAGATATCATCAACACTGTTGACTGCAATTATAACAATGCAGAAGATGAAAATAGCTACAATGTACATGAAACAAAGATTATCCACACTGAAGGATTTAAAACCCTTGAAACAACACCTCAGTACGTACAGCAACAGAGAGATTCAATAAGCAGTGAAATCCTGCTACTTCAGCGGCTATGAGACATGGCGGCGTAAAGAGGTACTTCGACAGGCAAGCGAAGAAATACCACCAGTTTTTTTCAACAAAGTAATCTGTTACGTACGTATTAACTTACAGTATTATCTAACAATTTTATGGTATGCGCTAGAAATACAGTACTGTAGTACTAGTATGTACGTATCTTGGCATAAAAATATATCATGTATAAGTAAATATTAGTATTTTATGTATTTCCCTATAATTCAACGTTTTTGCTTATCCGACTTTCGGCAGACCCGTTTAGGTTCGAGAATCACGACTCTACTGTATAACACTTTCTAACCAGAGTTTACATTTTGCCTCTGCAATACCCTCTTCTGATAAATTAACCGGCACCTCCAAATTAGAGACTCTAAATCTGTCCATGGTCATTTCCTTTATTAGTAAAACTAAGGTTCAGGGGTTTCTTTTGTGGAAAAATTTTGACAAAATTTGAAGTTAAAAAGATAACTTGTTTGAGAATATTCTTTTTATATCTCTATGTTCATGGCTAGAACTATTTGAATAGTATAAAGATGCCAAAATTGAAAAATGTTCATACACTAAATTGTAATGTGGCACAGTTTAGGCAACAGATATGAACATGGATTATATATTCATTAACTTACATATAATGTCTCACTCCATTCCCATTCAAACTACATATTATTGACCAAATCATAGTCACAATAGGTCACATTAACAGTAAAAAACTAACTGTCTAAAAAATGTTATATTTAAGTTTTTAAAGAAATCTTTAATTGCAAGTGCTTATTATCTTCAGTTCAGTTACATCAATGATGTAATTGTGTAGCTATGGACAATTTTTTTATAAATTTAGTTCTTTACTTTTTAGTATTGTATAGTAATAGTGAAGGTAGTAGTTACAATAATGGAAAAGAGGATGATAAATAGTTTGTTCTTTTGAGCACAGCAGCACGACTACACGAACCAGTCACACCATTGTATTTGAAATATACGTGTGCAACTGTTGGTTAGTTTAATGTGTAATTAAACGTTTCAAATGGAATGTCACTTTGCAAATATAATTCATAACAAAATGGTAGAGATTATACAAGTTTTTCACTGTAAATTTATTGAGTATACATTTGATATCATGGCTTGTTTACAGCAAGAGTAGAGTCGTGAGATTTGGGTGGCTTTTAAAATTGAGACCTTGAGAGCCGATGAGGGTGAAGCAATATATTGAGGAGTGATCCCTAAGAAAACCCCCTGATCAACAGCATCATCTGGCACTATTCGTATGTGTTAAAATCTGGGAGTCATCCTGCCAAGAATCAAACCTGGTTCTACCGAAGTAGCCACTGTTTACAGTGTGAGTAAACTCATGATAACAAAATGGCTAATTTGTAAAGCATGAAAAGGCTATGCAAGGCATTTTAATACTCATTTTCACTTGGAGGATGCAAAATAAGACAGTGAACTAGTGAAACTAACAACTGGTTTATGGTAACAATCATGAATCACCTCCTTGCATAGTAAAG
This sequence comes from Dryococelus australis, assembly GCA_029891345.1. NCBI lineage: Eukaryota > Metazoa > Arthropoda > Insecta > Phasmatodea > Phasmatidae > Dryococelus > Dryococelus australis. The sequence continues at coordinate 285,045,640 of CM057009.1, read as the reverse complement.
CCACGACATGAAAACCATTCTAAGAAGGAAATTGACTTCTGGGAAGCTGACATGCACTCTCTCATCTTATATTTCCTCTATGGGAAAATCTCTACACAACAAATTAAAATAACTAACATTTAGAGTAGACAGGTACTCCTAAAAGTAAAAGAACAAACAAATTAATTAATAATTAAACTGGTTTGCAAAGATATAACTAATTGACAATAAAATATTGTTACTGATTTTTCTTTAAAAGCTAAAGTAATGAGAAATGGTGTAGCCAAAACACTAAAATAAATTTTGGTATCCAGTCACAGCATTTGGTCTTGATTCTTCCAGCCATAGACAGAACATGAGTTAGAGTGTGCATACCAGCTGCACAGTAACCATCATAACCCAACAGCTTTTACATTACCACATAACCAAAACACAGGTTCAAAATAAGGAATGCTAGAAGTTTACACCATTATCCCCCTACCCCGCTCCTAAAAATGTATGTAAGCAGATATTCAAAATTCATCAGATACACTTGTTAACGCTACAAAATAAAGAGAGAAAGCATTTGTTGTTGACCAATACTGCATAACTCTTATGTAAGTTTATACATGGCTTGCCAAGTAAAATACAGGATTTATAAATCAATTATTTTTCAAGGGAATGCCAGGTATCTTAGGGTCTGTTACAAGACTATGCTAATGCTTCTGACCAGCAGCTCAAAATCAAAAGAGAACTGACTTGTTTTCCAGTAAACCATACTAATCATTTTATATGCTCCTTTATGAACAGTTATTTATCACACTCATTATGTATAAATATTGTAACACTTCCATGAAAAACATGGCCAGTAACACAAAATATCTGGGATTCATCTAACACAAAAGACCTCTGTGTATAAGCTTAAAGCATTGAATACTTACAACTAAAACATGCCAGAAACATCACCTTTTTGTCTTCCACAAAAAAAAATTATTGAAAAAAATATTACCCACATTCTTAACACAAATATTTTCATAAGAACAAAATACTTACTTATTTTATAAATGAGAGTAGTTGACCGGCAGACGTCTGTGCACGCAAACCCCCTCCTAATACCTAGACTGCGGCTCTGCACCAACTGGTCTCTAGCTGAGCGGCAAGATAGCAGCCCTGCAGTATACACGCGGGCATAAAAACATTCGGCAAAACTGGACACAGACTTTTTTACTGGTGACAAAAGGTAGCATTGCTCTTGTGATAATGTCTGGTGGATTATTTCTTTAACTTTGGCATATACTGTTCATCAGAAGTCAACTGCTTTTCTGTTATTGAGTGCAAATTTTCTGTTAAAATATTCTATAGTATCAAATTAAAATCACGTTATATAAAAGTAAATACGATGGAGATGGAAATTGCGGGTGGTTGGATCTTTAGAATGGAGGAGTAGGGGAGGAATATAAATATTTAAATGTTAATATTTACAGCGCGGCATAAGAAATATCTCGACGGGAATGCATTACTTGGACAATATTTGTTCACAAAGTTTGAAAACATTGAGGGGTTGGAGACTGCATAATGTTTAGCCAACTTTAACACATTTTACAGCACAGCAGTTCTGCTTCTTAAAAAAATCCAAAAAATTAAGCAAATAACGCAATTTCGTACAGAGCTGTCATCTATCTGGCCAACGCCGAAGGTAATTTCGTAGCACATTCATAGTATTTAGCACAGTCTTTCTGACTGTATAGAATTCTTGAATTGTGTCTCATATTACTCTTGTCGAAATCAATCGCAAAACCACATCTAGTTTTGGGGCTACAAATAAAATTGTAATAAAAAATAACAAACTTAAAACATCTTTAATTACAATAATGTAACATTAAATGACACAAGAATATTTAGAATAATCAATTATATACAATAACACAAAATAGAACTGAAAAAAAAAAAAAAAAACATTTTTTAAAATTTTAAATACTTTTTTTATTCCAAAGAAAAGAGTGACGTATGAAGTTCAAGCTAAACTATAAAATGTTTTATATCAACATTCAAAACTTTACCCGCAATAACTGCATTTAATTTAGCGCAAAGATAGGCAAGTGAATCCCAACCAATATGGCAGCGAATCATATAATATGGAACAATTAATTAATATATTACATAAATTATAACTTAAAAATTATCTCCAATTAAATAAGCTCCTTTTTGCTCACTTTAAATAGGTTCTTATTAATACTGACAGTTACCTGGTTGACCTATTGGCTGCCTTCAGTGGCGCAGTCGGTTGAGTGTTGACCGTGAGTGATTCCGGTTTTGAATCTCAGGTAGGGCTCGTCCGTAGGGATCTCCCTTTCATGGGAAAAGTCACTTCCAATAGGAAAACTGGGACAGTAAAGTTGTCACGGAATTAAAAATATGTGCGCTGTACATCTGGAAATATATTTTCATTTTTTCTTGTACTTTTACAAGTAAAACCCTAGATACTAGTAACCAAATAAATATTTGCTTTTTCTTGTGATAAGAACATTAACCTACTAAGTGGACTTACAAGATATAGATTGTTAATATTATAGTTATGAATGCATTTCAATAACATTGGTAAATAGCGAATGTAAAATGATATATAATATTATTTCCAAAATAAATTTATTTATACCACAATTGTAATACAAAGATTATCTTTTATATTATATCTTAAAAAAAAAAAAGCTATAACTCGAAATCTAACCTGCAACTTCTTGAGCAAATACATGTGAACTTAACTTCAACACCAACAAACAAATATACTTAACAATAGCGTTAGTTTTGAATCTGTTTGTCTAGCAATTTGGTAGGCATATAATTTTTAAATGTCAATGTTTTAGTTTTCAATGCTTTTCAAATCGGATTACATATTTGTACATTCTTTGTTACAAAATAGAGAAATTTTTTTCTCTTAACGAATGTTGTGTTTGAAATAATATTTACTGGCATAAATCATATACAAAAATTTATTATGGATAGTTATGTTTGTACAAACAATTATTTTATCATAAAGCCTACAGAATTATTATTGCAGGGATTACACTGTGCTGCCAAAGCCAGCATTATTTGGAAAAATATATTTACATGTGGCATCAATTTTGCATGTGATTCTGAATTCTAGAAATAATACATAACCTGCCATGGTAATTAAAACCTTTTTAAATAAACTCTCAAGGATTTACTATGTTTTTGTGGGCTTTATAATTTGAACACCTACGCATACGCAAACCACAATTTCACTTAAACTACCTTTAAACATGGCAAGAATGCTTACACACAGATTGATTGGGTGGAATTTATGAAGCAGATGGACATTATGCTGTATAGTGTAATATGTCATAGCGGCTGCAGTGTTTAATATTTATTATTTTATTATTATCTTATAAAATTTGTGTATATGCTTTCTTTATACAGCGGGACAGTCCACTATGAGCAAAAACACTCACTTTCGCGACTTTGAGCAAATAAATCTATAAAACATTTTTATAGTTTCAAGAGAAGTGCATTGGCCTACAACTATTGTTCTCATGTAATTTGTTAAAATGTACGCATAAATTAATTTACGCAAAATTGCAGTACGTGTAACAAACTAAGTAGTGTTTCAGGTGTATAATTTTTATGATGTGTGGTTGTATATGAATATCATGGGTGAGTACAATTTTGTAACACTGATAATAACTTTCCTGTACCTCTGCAAACATCATTCATCCTTCGCCCACCGTAACTGAAGTTTGTGGAATAGCAGATAGTACGGCCAGACTTGTACGTGTATCTCTTCTCCCCTTGCTTCACTTACCCCGCTTCATAGTGTTCAGACATGCACAGACGTCTGCCGGCTACAGTACTACAATACATACTTACTGGTAAACCAGCTTTTTTGGCAGCTGCAGCTTCTAATCCCTTTTCAATAGCTTGATTTCTCTTAACATCTCTAATAGGCTTTTCCACCCTAGGTAGTAAAGGACCAAGGCGTGCACCAGGACACCATGTTTCATCAATATACTGTTTTCCACGAAATTTACGAACCGGCTCTTCTTCTTCATCCGAGGTTTCCAAAGACAGATAGACTGGAGAGGTAAAAATTAAATACAGTTATTGAAGCTATGGAAAAACTAATTCCAGTATTAATTTCAAGTACACATCTGCAAGTAGAACTGTAGTATTATTATAAACAGGTAACAAATTAAAAAATACGTAAGGATATAATTCATTCATGAAGGCCAAGAACAGTGATTTAAAAAAAAAAAAAAAAAATTATTGGATTTCACAGAGTACAGTTATGAAACCTCAAATATTCCACAACACTATACCCTCTGTCACTTCTTTGAAAAACGACACTGCATTTAACACTGTTCATAAAACACTTATTTTTATCAATTTTTATGGTTTTACTTGAGAAATATTTTGCTTTATTCATATTACGTTCTGATAAAAGAATACAAATGGCTTGTTTATTAAAAACAAACATGGCTGAGATCAAAATGGAAATACAGTACTGTGGCATGTAGGACACCCAGAATTCTAGTATCATAGTTACAGGAAATATCTGATACAGTGAGTTTGCATCAAGGAATTTTATGTATTTCTTAAATTAACTGATGTCACAAATTACAATGTCATAACAAGGCAGCAGTAGAACTACATAAAAAACCAACTAAAGAACTGTTCCTACAAACATTATCAAGTTAAAAGGTTGCAAGACCAACTACGGATTTGTGACTAGTTTGATTAAATTTTCAGTACTTAGTAACAGTTTCATATAGTGAGTATCCTCATGTAAAATAAGCACTGTTACCATTTTTGGAGTTCTTGTTTTGTTATAAAATAAATACTTAAATGAAAGGGTTTTTCATTTCTCTTAGAAATTTTAAATGATATGTTATCACTGAAGAAGCCTAATTTTATGTTATCTATAATAGTAGAGTGGCTTAACAACATTTTTCAGCAAAACCTTGCACATTGTGATACAAGTCTGAAATTTGGTGTGGTATTTTCTTATCATACAGAATAAAACTAGATATAGGGCATCCTGGCAATGTTCACATCGTCTTCTCCACACGTCCGATCATACATAACTACGACAAACTTCTCTACTGCTTTGAACTGCTCTTGGGATACCTCAGATACAGGCTGAGAAAGCTCTGCAAAAACTTATGTAACCTCAGGGAAGGATCTCCATGCATCCCACGCTTTAGATTTGCCATACCAAATGAAAAATGACACATTATCACAACCAGTATAGCTGTGGACGAACGGCAGTTCTTTTGTCTTATTGCTGAGTGATGATGTAATTTTATGTATAGTAATGTATCTGAACCTATTCTCTGAGCCAAAATCTATTCAAAGTTTTTCAGCTTGCATTTCCATGAAAAAGGTAATTCCTAACAGAACGTCAGAATCGACTGTGCGTATAAGGACTTTACTATGCCCCTTTTGTACAGCTTCAATAGCATGAAGAATTAGTCTCATGTCAGCTTCTTCATGGGAACAGTGAAGCAGTACTGTACTGCATGGTCACTTTCACTATTTGTGATAATTGTATTCCCTTGTATTGCAATAATTTCTTTTCCTGGAGGCTTACCTAGCTGGGAAAAGAATCTATGAGTGAGCGTACTGAAGAGGTGCTGCTTGTTGTCATTTTTCAAAAAATTACTCCAGTTTTTGGGAACTAAAGAGGACAGAAGAACTTTGCGATGTATTCCCGAGCCTCTTTGCATTCTTTGATAGTTCATAATCCAGAAATTACGATGAAACACCACTAACGTAGGCAAATGGTGCCTGATTCAAGTTGTGCGGGTCGCGTAACCTCTCCAACATCTTTCTCATCATCCTCTTTGATTAAGTTGAAAATGTCACGCTGGCAAAATAACTTAGTTAAGCAGAAGCATCATGCTGGGGAAATGTCTGGCAAAATGTACGCAAGCAAAGGTTAACTGGTACACTAAAAGTGCTATTGAAATATACATCAGTGAACAAAAAGTTGTAGCACGTACGTGACAGTGTCTTACCTCGCCAGCTCTCCTCGACAGACTGTCCAGAGGCAAGCGTCGCATGGACCTACCATGTCCGCCTACGGCGTTCACATAAGCGGAAGTGTTATGCACAATGAGTTAAATATTTTATTATTGAAAATAAAATGGCATAAATTAAATTAAATATTGTTTTACATTTTATAATGTTCTTGTGAATTTTTCATATTAATTTAGTCTTTCTTTATGATGACGTTCACGCAGGAATATTAGTGTTCTTAATCTCGGTGCCGCCGCCACTTTGAATTTCATAACCAAACATCTTCAAAATAACAACAAACACTTTAAAACATTTTAAGACATATTAAACCCTGCAAATACCAATACAAAACACATTTTACACTGAAAAATAATATTTATGTTAAAGTTTAAAAATATTGGCCTCTTTGTGCACGTACATGTACACGTGACACATGCGTGGTGAGCACCGTTATGGGCTCTAGCGCCGTTGACTGTTAGCCGGCATCAAACTATACCTGGTTTTTTGCAATAAATACTTTGTACCCTAGAGTTACTGTTTTAAAAAAACTCATTCTCCCTGGTTGTTTGCAACAAAATTTCCTATTGATGAACCTTTTTTGTGTAGGACTACTTTGGAATCTCAAACACTTTTCACACTTTCATTGTCTGGGAATGGTTATATCAACAATGGCATTATGGCATTGTCAATCCACAAGCCCAAGTAAACTCTACTATTCACTTCTATCAATTTTTCAATCTTGACTACCTTAAATTTTCCAATTTTCCAATTGCAATTTTCAACATTACCTCATCTCTCTCTCAATTATTCCCTCATTAACTTGATTCCCTTCTGGCTTCCAAGGCCCAAAGGCACTAATTTCCATGAAATTATGGAACTTGTTCATCCCCACCCTATTCTACCTTCACAGATCTTTAATTTTATATATATCATACTATCCAATGTTGCGGTGTTTTGCATCTCGTTTGCTATCCTCTTTTGGTTGAAATTCAAGTTTTGTGCTAATATGTCAGCTTCTCCTTTAACCAAGAACATTCTGTTAGTAATTGTTTTACTGGATATTTCTAGTGGTACTTCTTCTGTTTAACGTAAGTTTTTGCTATTGTTTCGTTTTATTGTGGTATATTTTATGTGGGATTTTTTTTTTTTGTTGAAACTCATCTTTACGGACCCTGTGTCTTGGTTTCAGTGGGTATTATGCACCATATAAGACAGTATTTGTTCAAGTTAATTTTGAATGCTCTTAATTCCATTCAATTTTAATAAATTGGTGTTGTACTAATCTATTTTGTGGCTATGTGCTCTAGTTCTGCTTAATATTTTTCTTTACTAACCATAAAGATGATTTTAAAAATATGGATTTAAGGTCTGGAATTAATGTTATGTCTGCACCTTTAACTGGTTATTTTCTTATGTCCTTTGTTTAAGAATTTAAAAAAAATGTAAATCAGAAGTTTATATACAGGATGTTTATAAACGAACTCCAGGGTTACACATGCAGTTTTCGGTATGAAGCACAGACAATATCACAGAATCAACAATATGAAAAGCAATGATATGCTTTCAAGTTTCTGCGGTGTTCAACACACTTCAAGTGCACCCCATTCATGGCCTTGCACACGTCCAAATGATATTAAATCTCCTCCCATGTTCGTGCCAGCATGTCAGGTGGTATGGCTTCAACTGCTGCGATAATGCGTTGACGCAGGTATCAAACGTCACGTATCTTCTCTGCGTACACCATGTTCTCAACATGTCCACAGAAAAAAAATCTAAGGGGGTTATGCCTGGACTTCACGGCGGCCACACAATCGGTCCGCCTCTACCCATCCACCTGTTTGGAAATTGTGTGTCTAAGGCATGTCGAACATGATTGCTGTAATGGGGTGGTGTTCCATCTTGTTGGGAAAGAACCAAATCCTTTTCCGCTGCAATGTAACCCAATTGCGGAAACTCAAAGTGTTCTGACATGCCAGAGTAGACATCACCAGTAATAGTTTTTTCGGCAAAGATAAACGGTCCCACAACACGGCTGTACATCAAACAGCACCACATGTTAACCTTCGGCAAGTCGCGCTGATGTACAATAAATGTGCGTGGTAGCTCCTCCCTTTTAATGTGGCAGTTATGACGATTCACAGACCCACTCGTATAGAATGTCACTTCATCAGTAAAAATTACATGTTTCATGAAGTCTTCATCTTCCTCAATCTTGTTCAGCATGCAGACAGCGAACTTGACTCTTGTTTGTTTGTTTGTCTGTAGGTTTCACTTCATGCAAGAGTTGAAACTTATAGGTGTACAAGCAAAGCCTTTTACATATCGCTTTGTGCACAGTCGACTTCGGAATCCCTAGCTGCAAACTGTGCCGTGCTGATGACGCTTTTGGGCTACGCGTACAGGATGATCAAATTCTTTCCAACTTTACATCTGATGTAGGTGGCCTCCCAGGTGACTTCCCTTTTAACACACTGCCCATTTTCTGAAATTGCTTTAAAACACTGGTGAAGAGTCTTGTCCATAGCCTTATTATCTCCATACTCACATCGATACTTTTGTTGCAATGTAATAACGGATTGTGTTTCAATTAACCAAATCACGCACTGTGCCTTCTGCTGCGGCATAGCCATTGTACCTGCCATCACTTGACTGAAGAGCGACCTTTGGCAAGGTCAGGCCGCGTAAGCATGTCAATCTCTGATGCACACATTCTACTACCCACTAAACAAAACTTGAAACAACTGTCCTGCGTACGCTCCATGTGACGGAACTTGTCTATCTCACTTACTACATTTACTATAACCATTTCCAACACCAGAGTTCTTTTATAAACACCTTGTACTTAAAATTGTCTGAAATCATAATTTCCAATTGTAAAATGGAACTGTTTTTTTTTTTTCATTTTTATTTTAAGAATATCACTTGGGATATATTACCAATTTTACTGGATCACTTTGATATTTGTATTGATTGGTCATGTGAAACAATGAAGGCTGGAGAATGCCACAGTGTACAAAAATAAATAAATAAATAAATATATATATATATAAATAAAAAATATATCCCCTCATACAACTTCCGTTTTCTTTGTTTTCTCGCCATACAGCATTTAGTTGCCTTATTTTATATTTTCTTTGTTGGCTTTCATATTAGGTTGTAAGAGTTTTAGTCTGCCATTTTGGGTAAGTTTTTTTAACACTAATAATTTTTTTCATGATGTAGTAATGTCATTTCTTTGCTAGCTTTGTTATAGTAAATTTCTGATTCGTATTTTTATTAAGTGGTTTGCGACATGGGCCCAGGAGCTAGTCACTGCCAGCCATTTACATATCTTGCCGATGCGAGATGTACACCCGTTTGCAGGATGGCCTTGTTGTCCATGGGTCAGCAATGTCTTTCTTCTGATACATCGTTGTAACTTAATAAAAGGACAGATTCAATTTTTTCTTTTCTGGTTTTGTCTACTGCATGACCTCATGGGTGCACTCCAGCCTGTTTTGGACTAACACACTACATTATGTGTAATTGTAATACAAAAAAATTATTAATGATTTTTGCTTATTAATAATAACTATTTTTGGTATAAAAATGTATGTAAGCTCTAAGATATAGGCTGTTTATGGTACAGTGAGCACTTTTGAGGCCCTAGTTACTTTATTATTGCAGTAATTTTTTTTACCCTTTAATCAACTTTTTGACTAAATATTGCCATGTAAGTAATAAGCATGGTGTAGATTCCATCAACACAGAAATTCACATTCTACAGTGAAAATAAAATTTATTTACTAACAATTATTTCAAATGAGAGGGCTTACAAAATTGTTCACTTTACCGTGAATATATATATATATATATATATATATATATATATATATATATATATATATATATATATATATATATATATATATATATATATATATATATAGACACACACATACATACATAAGGGTGAAAGAATAGGATCTGCGCTTCGAAAAACAAAAAAAAAAAAAAAAAAAAAAATCTTGCGAGAAACGAGACAAGTATAAGCAATTTTCAGTTAATAAACGTATTTGTGACCAGTCTTTATTTGAAATATCATGTGATTTCCTGGCATATGATTACATTTTAAACAGACATTCAAATGACAGGTGAACTGTTAGCATTTTTTGCTATACCATATAAGCACTCACTAAAATAAACCAGCTAACTTGCCTGTTTTTTTTTTTTAAGATAAAATTTGCTCCACTTTTGCTTCAAGTGCTCTAATGCAATAAGATTTTGGTCCTATGGTACAACAACATGCTTGAATGTGGGTCTACCAGCACGACAGTGTAGTACGGCTCACTTCGCTCGTACAGAGGGAACTTAACCATCAAAGCTTTAAGCAGCTCCCGCAAAAACAATGCCAGACCCCACTATTCCTTTGTTTTTGTCACTGTAACTTGTAAGATATAGGGCACTCAAAATAAAATAAATATGACCTTAGATGCTGAAGGAGACTGGCCGACACACAACTGAGTTGACTACACTTCATGAAAATTTAGTTCTGCACAGTACTTTGTACACGGGCTGTGCAGTATTACGAACTTAAATAAACAATTTTTTTTCAACTGTGTTGTCTGGCAACATTGCATCAACCAGCCATTCCCCAATAGCATTTGTGATTGCTGTAGTCTTCACATAGGTGAAAGACCATCTGAATATATCCTCCACTTTTAACTGTTTAGGACTGGGTTCACTGGAGCCACTTGCGGGCCCAGCCTGCAGTGAGTTATGTTTTAGAAGGTCATCAAATTAATTTTTGATAACTGGGTGCTAAGAAAGATGCCTCAGTAGACCAGATGTGTTGCCAAACTTGATTTTAAGTACTTTTCTACAAATTTTGCATGTTCCAGTCAACTTACCACTACTTTTCTCATAGTACATCTACACAGATGACTTATCAGCACTTTCCATGATGCCACCAACCAAATTTCACTCCCGGGTGAAAGTTACAAGGCCAAACAATCACAGTTTAAATGAAAAAAAAAGGTTCATTTTTGGAAATGCCGGGTATTGTTACTGCAAATCCGTGGCTAAAATATTTAGAAGACCAAAATGGAATGTGCATTTGTAATCATTTGCAGTTTAATGTGAAAATGTGTACACAATGAAAATGTATGTACCAAATCAAAGTATGTATTCTTTATAAGACTGTTCATCGTCATCGTGTGCGTAGGGGCTGTTTATGTGCATGATGAACATAAACTACACCATAATGAAAAACTACTTTTATTTTGATACATACACATTTATTATGTACATGTTTTCCATCATGAACTGAGCTTACAAAGAGCACAGTAACCACGAGTGAAAAAACACTAGTTTTACATAATTCATACAAATTCAATCGCAAAAATACAACTATTGTATTGGCCACTTGATGCACAATATGTGGAAATGCACTGTTCACAAAAAAGAAATTTATTGATTGTTAACTGTTAAATTTGGTTAGTTACAGTGATAAACAAATGATTCCATTTTGTTTCTACAAAAGAGATTTTTTTCTCATGAGATTTTTTTAAACCTTGGTTCCAATCCTCACAGCGCTCATTATTTTTTTTTATATTGCAAACTTAATGGTCTGCATTTCTGAAAAGAAAAATTGGGTACATGATTTACTTATACGGATGTTCCCTTTATGTTTTATAATATATGTCTTCATTAATATCATCACCTGAAATTTACTTCTATCAGCAAATGACTCAGCCAGTTGATGCCTTATTTGTTGGTTAGGTGTAGGCCTCCTGATCAGTGCCTTTAGTGTGTAATTTATAGTTATATCACTGTGCAATTATTTTATAATAATAACTGTTCGGTTGATTACACAGTATTTATTACAATATCTCGTGCAATAAAAACAGGATAACCATAATCTTACTGTCACTCTAGAATATTTGTTTTGTTTCAAGCTTGCTTTGTGCCTGTATACACTGGTTAAAGATGTGCGTGGAGTGGCTTGAAGATGAAATATAGTGGTTTCAATGCACACTTGTGTATTCAACAAACAAATAATGGTAACTGCTTGTTATTATATGGAAAAAAAATTTTTCCTATGAAAAATTTCTCGTTTTTTTTCCTTCAGAAAATTAATTTTCTTGCTTGCTGTTCGAGAATGCAGTATTTCTCAAAATTTTTCTTGAGATATGAGATCTTGCACAACCCTAATATATATACACATATTTTGCATATCCAAAATTACAAATTATTGATAAAACAAATAACAAATAATTTTTTATTAGGATGTACTGTGATAAAATTTTTTTTAAAGTTAACCTTATTGAATACTCACCACATTATGTTGGTGAGAAAGCTGTTGAATTGAGGAACTATACAGTTTTCCAAAAAGTAAAAATCAATTGCATTTTGGCAAAAAATTTTTTTCTTTCTTATTAATACGCACGCACGCACGCACGCACGCACGCACACACACACACACACACACACACACACACACACACACACACACACACACACACACACACACACACACACACACACACACACACACACACACACACACACACACACACACACACACACCACACACACACACACACACACACACACACACACACACACACACACACACACACACACACACCCACCCCCCCCCCCCAAGATAAATTTTTCTTCCTAAACTGTAGTGTCGTGTGTGAAAAGATAAATTTACACCATCAGTGTATGTAATGCAAATTCATGATTCTGATATAAGCAAAACAGAAGCATGCCCTACCTTGCTTCTTATACTCTGCTCTTGTCAACAACCTAGGAAACTATATTCCGCATTCTTTTCTGGGCCATCTTGTGTCAATGCTAAGGTACCTATTGGTGCCCATGATTCAGTTGTGAAGGTGGTACAGCATCACAATTAAGCCTGTCCCCCATGATGGACAAAGACACCTTGGCACAAAAGCCAGCACCAATTCAGGATTGTCACAACCCTGAATCGCTGGACTGATGGGCAATGGGCGTATTACCTTGTGGCTGTACTAAGAGGACCTGCATTGGGCACTCATCAGTCCCTGCCAGAAAGACGTCAACTAGACTATTCCACACAGGCGTCAGACTTAGAGCTGTATTTCAGCACCCGATGATACCTGTGCCACACTCACCACACCCAAATAGGATGATGCACTCATCGACCAGGAGAACCCCTGCAGGAGCTGTGGTAGGACATCATACGGCTGTCCCACCTGCCTCTGGAAGAGTGCTCTGAGGAGGCAATCAATGTAATTGCAGTCTGCTTCTTTGTCGATGCTATTGTGGATACAGAGATACGGCAAGCTGTACACCTGGTTGCACATAACACCATGCTAACCTGCGCCATGCAGGGTAACCTGGCCTGAGCACTGCAGGTGGAGTCAGCAAGACAGGTATCATTTCCCCGACATTCAGTGTGGGCAGTAATTCTGAGCAAAGATGTGGGAAACAGTAGGGAATTGAAGGCATTGCAGCTGACTCTGAGGGACATCACTTCCAGGGTCCTTGCTGCAAAGCCTCATTGTCTCCCTACCAAAAGGCCTTGAGTGTTGGACCTGTGGACAGCCGGGGTGCCTGAAAGCCAACTGCTCCCAATTGCCGCAGCAGCAATCAGAGAGCAGGCAGTGAGAACTAAGAAAGTGTGCAGCTTCTTCAGGAAACTTATAAAGATCAATCTTGACGTGCAAAGGTCGGTGATTGCTGTCTTAACATTCTTGCAAGTGTGTTCAGTAAAAAAGGACTCTGTTGCTCTAATAGTTGAGAGGAACCTGATTGATGTTTCTTGCCAGATAGATGGTCATTGATAGAGGGATGACTACAACTGTGGTAAGACTGGACATCCTCTGGCCTTCCCCAAAGCGATTGCCCAACGACAGCATGGGGCAGTGCTCTTTGACTAGAGTAACAGGTGAGACCACATCAGCTAGGGGTAAAAGAAGGGTACAGTTAAAGCCTGGTAACAGTGTGGAGCACAATATTTATTTAGCAGAAATAGAAGACTAATATCTTTAGGGACTTTAAGTGTAACAAAACCTGGGGTGCTGCATTGTGACCATTAAATGATAGCAAGGAGTGAAAGGGATACTGTCCGGTAGTGTGTAGTCAGTCCACTTTGTTCCCTGCTTTTAGAAACATTTTTATTCCCGGCAGATGCCACTGAAAATTTGTCAGATTGTTAGACATAATTGAGCCATCCCATAAAGATGGCATTCTACCAGATGGTGTCATTGTAGTAAGGACTTTGGTCTCTTCAAAATAGGGCAGTTTACCAGTAAGGATAATTAATTTTCTGACAATGCTGTATGTCTTGAGGAGGGGGCAACAATGGAGGTTTGCCGGCAGGTCTCTCAGGTACTTCCAAATGTTCCTGAATTCGAGTGCACAAAATATCAAATGTACAGAGAACCTGCTTACAAGAACCAGAGACAAACCTCAACTTGAGACAAGAAAAGGGTATCTCAGAATTATTATAAAGGAACATGACATGGCTGAGTAAATTCTGTAAGATAAAGGAGTTGGTGTGGTAGCACCATCAGTCTGTCCATGGTCTTCTCCTATTATGCTTATTAATAAGAAAGATGACTATGAGAGCTTTTGTTGATTACTACCAACTCAATAATATGATCAATAAAGATTCTTACCCACTCCTAAGGATAGATGAGACACTGAACAGCCCAACAGGTTCACAATGGTTTTCTACCTTGGACACAAAAAGCAAGTACTGACAATGTCAGACGGCCCCAGTAGACAAAGAAAAGACTCTTTTTGTGTCCGAGGTGATACAATGACCCCAACACACTTGAATGTCTGATGGAGAAAGTACTCCTATTACACATTTGCCAGATCTACCTAGATGATATTGTGATCACAGGAAAGACATTTGAAGAGCACTTGACATGCCTAAGACTCTATTTTTTCAGAAAGCAGTAACCAACAACCTGAAATTGGTTCTCTGCAATTTGCGAAGGGTAACATATATGGGATGGTGAATGCATTTGCATTTGAAAAGATCAGCTAAGTGAAATGCAAAGCATTGAATTCTTGTCTTCCTTTCCTTCAATGATACACCACCGTTTTCCTCCTGGTATTCACAGTAACACTGGAATGGTTTGCATGGTCTCCTGGAAAGTGTATCTATATTGCAGTCAAATTGTCCAGACCTGCGAATTATTTCAAACTCATATACTTGTACGTGCTGTATCCATCAGGCCATTTGACCTTTGAGGTTCTTGAAATGTAGTAGCCGGCACAATGAAGCAAGAGCAGTTCTCAAGATAAAGTGTCTTCCATAAAGTTAGGGGTGCAAGTGTAAAATTGCTGTCCCCTTGCACCAAATACTAGAGTGCAAAGAAGCTGGATATTGACCAAGATGGAAAGAGGGTACAAGTCTGGGGCGACAGTCAAGGCATACTGCTTAAAGTGAAATTCCTTTTTACTGAAGGAAGGTGTGCTTTACAGGAAATGGGTAAACAACACATTAACT
The DNA here is from genome assembly GCA_029891345.1 of Dryococelus australis. NCBI lineage: Eukaryota > Metazoa > Arthropoda > Insecta > Phasmatodea > Phasmatidae > Dryococelus > Dryococelus australis. The sequence continues at coordinate 285,030,159 of CM057009.1, read as the reverse complement.
TACAATTGGTAATTACAGAGTGTAGAATCCCAGAAGTGCTCAAATAACTGCATAATACAGCAGCATGGCATGTGGACAATTTGGTGAAAATACAACCCTCAAAAGAGTTTGATTGAGATTATACTGTCTCCATTGTCAGGAGGATGTTAAGAATAGTGCCACCTCTGTGATGCTTGTACTGTAAGGAATTGTATGATGAATAAGGGGCCATGTCCAGTAAAAAAAATATAATGTTCGGGCCCCATTTGAGAGGATGACAATGGACATTCTTTGACCCTTACCAGTCACTGAGAGGGGAAAGCAGTACCTTATGGTAGTGCAAGACTATTTCGCCAAGTGGCCTGAGGCCATACCAGTTCCAAATCAAGAGGCCAACACTGAACATATGTTCATAGAGCATGTTTTCTTCAAGTTTGGAGTGCCACTCAATATTCATCAGGATCAGGGACAACATTTTGAATCCACTATTTTTCAAGAGTTAGCAAGGATATTAGGAATGAAGAAAACTCAAACCAGAGCATTACATCCCTAGTTGGATGGAAAGGTCAAAAGGTTCAACTGTGCCCTGAAACAGTATCTGGCAATATTCATGTAAGACAACCAAAAGGATTGGGAATCCAAGGTACGTTTATTTCTCCTAGCATAGTGTTTGGCAGTCCAGGAATAAACAGTGGTAATACCTTCAAGAATGGTTTTTTGGAGAGATCTCCACCACCCTGGTGGAGTGGAATGGATAGATTTGGACAGTTCTTATTAACTGAAGTCTTGAGAGCCAATGAGGATAAAGTGAAGGAAGTGTGGAGTAGCATCAGAATACAAGGGCGGGGGAAACAGAAGATCTCCAAGAAAACCAGCCAATCAGCAGCATCGTCCGGCACAATTCCCACATGCGAAAATCCGGGAGTGACCCCACCAGGAATTGAATCTGGTTCACCTAGGTGGGAGGCGAGTAGTGTGACCACTACACACCTCCCTGGTGACCTGCTATTTGAATGTTCAGCAGAAGAATAATCAGCCACCCCAGAATATGTCAATAAACTATATGAGAGGGTAATTGACATCCAAGCTTGCCCGGTGGTACCTTCAAGTCAACAGTGACTGAATGAAAATGTGATATGATGGGAGAATGCCTGAAGAGGTTTTTCAAGGGCAGCTGGTGTGGTTGTACAACCCCAAAGGCAGAAGGGATACTATACAAAGCCACAGAAATTTTTTGAAGGCCCATAAAAGATACTAATGTAGGTTGCCTTCCCTGGTCCCTCCCCTGGGCGGAAATGCTATGGTGTGCTGAAGGGATTATGCCACCAACCCTCCCAATGCCTGTTGAAGCAATACGTGGTAGTGGCCCCTTGTGCGAGATTTGTGGATATCTCCTCCCTTGACACAGGCTGATGTATGAAGATTGCTTTTGACGGAGCACCAGCCCCTATAAATAGTGCCACACCTAGGGGGTGCCGGCAGTCTGTGGTAGCCATGTGGCAAGATGCAACAAACGATAAACAAAGAAGAGGAATTTCACTGTCAGCCATGTGCGAGTGTGTGTGTGTTGAATGGTGATGAGAAAAGCACAGAATTGCTGTGGAGAGCAAGTTACCCAATGCGTAGAGTGCGCACGTGTATGGGAGCACTTGGGGCACTCTGAAACATTCTGGACAGGAAACATTGGTGATATTTGTATTGAAATAAGGTGGGACTTGGACAACTGATACCCACATGAATTTAAATACTGGAACTCTCAGATATCAAATACATAATTTTAATAATAATTCAGTAGGTGTAAGAAAACTGTTTATAAACACTGGTTTTAAGAGCTTCTTTGTGTTAATTTCTATGAGGAGAAGGATGATTATCTAAATACTAACCGTAAATAACAAGTGATATCTTTTTTTACAAAATAGGAACTTCTGAGAAATATTTTTGGATTTTATAGAAATAAAACTAGGAAATTATTATCAGTTCTTTTATTTAATTAAGACATCCGTCATTTACAAGGGGGGATATCACCTTAAAGAGGCACTAAAATACACAATAGGTGCCAATGGAAAACAGACAGAAATCTCTATTCAGTTCAAGTTAAAATATGCTGCATGTTACCATAAGTAATTAGGATCATGGCCTATGCCTTTTCTATTTATAATTATGCATCAAAAAATCCAAAGTTTAACTTTCTTTCTCTTTTTATTTTACTGTCATATTTCTCAAGCTGAATTCCACCACTGCATGAGCTTTATTGGGGTGTATTAAATTATCATAATAATAACCCCAGTTGTGGAGCAATGAGTGATTGTGTGAATAGCAACATCAAGTGAGGTGAATCATTTAAAATATGTTACGAACTAATAAAATAATATTACAAATAAATTTACACTTACCAAAAGAATCATCCTCATGTACTCTACCCATTTCAGTATGTCCGTCCTCTATGGTGGCAAGATTCTTTTTATTCTGGTAACGTGAAACAGTTTTTTTCTTACGATTTGGCCTGGTCCTACTACATATTGACAATTTTCCCTCTGCTTCACTGCTTAACAAAATTGTAGACAGCATAGAACCTCCAGTTGTTCGTGAAGTGGTTGGCTTTGGTTCAGCTGCAAGTGAATAGTCTATCTGAGCTAACCCAACAATTTTTCTGTCCTGAAATGGTGGCTGCAACGCTTCTCCAGTAGTTAAAGTTGAACAAATTTCTGTTTCAATTACACTATTGGAGAGTATTTCGGAAATTGTGTTACTTGTCTGAAGTGATGCTGATATTGTCCGCACATCAGATTTAAATGGTTCTGTGTAACTCAGTGGTGAAAGTAACCTTGATGACAGTGATGTCATGTCCAACACAGAATTACTTGAACTGTGTGGAATAATTGTATTCCCACCAGATGCCCTGAAATGAAATACAGGAATAATAAACACATGACAGTAATTACAACTTCTATACAGTGACATTGTAAGAAATTGCAAATTACTTAAAAAATTAAATTAACTTTAAATTAGGCAGTAAAAAAATCATAGTTTCGAACATGAAACAATAACTAGAGATTTCAGGAACAAAAATGAGCAAATATTTAAAACAGCAACCTAACAGTATATCTCATAAGAGTTCTCATTACATTATAGAATCATGAACTTAGTTAAAGTGGCAACCACAACAGAAATTGCAATGATGCAAAGTACACTACTGGTCAGTAAAAATACTGCACAGGGAAGAATGAATTAGATGATACTGAAACTTTATAGAGGTAGTGATACAGATGTGTAATAAACATGATCACAAAAACACAGCAGCAAGGCAATTACATATAGATCTGTGGTACACCATCTGATCATCTTCAATAGTGCTCAATTGGGAACATGTCAGGAGAGTGGGTAGGCCAAGGTAGTGTTTGGACATGATGGAATCCTCACTAGAAGTCTATCAATTTCAAAAACTGACATATTTAGCATATTCCCAGCATTCTTCTTCACTCTATATGCTTACTTGGTATCATCTGCTGATTCTTGCATTAATTTGGCTTCAACTACATGCTAGTATCTGCAACTGCTGGTCCATGCTTGTAGCACCACTGCCAGGAATGTGGTCAAATGCAAACACACCAATTTGGGATCATGTGCATACCAGCCTGTATTCTGCTATTTATATCTTTTGTGGTTTTTGCAAGGTTTCTTCATGGTGCACTATTGTCATTGCCTGGCAGTGTAATTATGTTGTACCCCTCTGAAACTAATCATCATCCTACATTGTTTGGCAATTTGCTACAGTGCTGACAATTATGACCTCTTCCACTATCACTTGATGTATTCCAAGGAAAACAGTGAGTGAGTGCAGAGATTTGGGTGGCTTCTTAACTGCGAGGTCTTGAGAAACGATGAGGGCTATTGAGGAGAGTATGGAGCAGCGCGGAATGAAAGGGTAGGGGAAACAGGAGATCACCGAGAAAACCCGCAGACTAACTGCATCGTACGGCACGATTCCCACATGCAAAAACTGGAGTGAACTGGCCAGGGACATAACCCGGTTTGCCTAGATGGGAGGTGAGCAGTCTGACCGGTCAGCTACCGTGGCCCCTAGGAAAAAGTGTACAGTTCAATAACTGTAGACCTGTAACAATATAATGCGACAATATAAACAACTTTTACCAAAACACTATGAAGAAAATGTTGTTAGATGTGCTGTACCTTAAAAAAGCAATAATTTAACGCCATATTCTGTCACAACCAAATATTTTTACAGCAACCATGGGTAGTAGTAAAGGAAATAAACACAATTACACAGAAATAATTGTAAGAAAACATTTTTGTGGCATAACGTAAAAAAAAATAAATACTTATTAAAGTTTCTGCCTACCTGCTGTAAGAAGTTAGCTGTAGAGGTTCAACATTATCACTTTTTTATATAAACTGTAGGAAGGGAATTTGGATTTTGTATACAAAAGAAATTAAGATACCTTGCCCAGCAGTTGGGTATCTGGATCTATCCCAACTTTGTAGATAATGAGAAAATTATTGCTGCATATCTTAAAATACCACCTTTTCTGAGGCATTCCACACTTAAAGTTTTAATCATTTTTACATAAAACTTCTCAAGGTCTGTGTATTAGTTCTAAATTTCCCATTTCAACTGCAGTTTGCACTAGGTCACAACTGAAAATTTTGGTGATAAAAAATTACTTTATCATAGCATGTTTTGCGCCAAAATGCTGGGTGGAACGTGGCTTCTCTGTGACAACTTGACCATGGTGAATAAATCATGAAGGAGAGCAACTTCCCTCAAGCCAGGGAGGAAGTTCTCTCCATACTTCACATCCTCTTTAGTCATGCTTCGCCTGCTCAGATCGCCTGCACATTTGTGAACGAATGACAGCCAAAAGTTCAATCAGACCCAAGATGAGGAAAGAAGTCTGTAGTTATGGCTAAATGCACATTGGGAGAAAACTGTCATCAAAGGAGGAAAATGCTATATTATTTATTTCTCTCCGTTTGCTGAGAGTGCAGTTAGTGCATTACTTACCTTCTCTACCACTAAACCTATTGTGCACAAACATACATTATAGAAAAAATTAATAAAATTAAAAATTACACAAACCAATATATGTTAGGTGTCACAATAATTTAATAACGTAATACTAATATGATAATCAATAGTGTTATTAATATTGTAACCATACAATAGTCATCAATTTCAAATGATTAATTAATTAACATGTTATGGATGTATAATTTTAAGACAGGAATGATAATATTAATGGACCAAAATAAGAAGAGTATGTCACCCTGAAGGCAGACTAATGAAGAGAATGATGGCAGTTGAATGATATTAAAAAACCCTAAACTGCAAGTAGTGAGTTATAAAAATTATGATTACAAACTCCACATTTAACATTATGACATGAGATGATAAGACTAAATAAAGATGCAAAGGTAATTAGTTAATGTACAAAGTAAAGATAATGAAAAGATCACAATGTTATGATAAGATGGCAAGTACTTAATTATATAAATTCAAATTAAAATGATTACTTACTCAAGCCACAATATAACATTTATAAGCTTAATGCAAAACCATATATATATATACCAGATGAGGCATTTAAAATAGGCCACCTTAATAAATCGGCCACTTATAACGATAGAAGCAAATGTTTCAGACAAACGTTGTTTGGGGGAAAAGGACCATCATGTTACATTAATAAATAGGTGTGGTACGCCGAGGGGTGATGGAAATATAGGGGTCAACTGCGGTATGTTAAATGGGACAATGTGGTTTAATGTTCACATTTCTAGTATGTATGACACATGTTTGCATTGATTTTGTGAAGAGCTGTTCAGGTGTGTGTAATAAAGTATGTCATCCCATTTACATTACCAACGTTGACCCCTCATAACTCCGCCACCCTTCGACGTAACACCAAACGCTTAACGTCACATTATGGCCCCTTTCACACCAAACAACATTTGTCTGAACCATTTTCTTCTATCTTTACAAGTGGGTGATTTATTAAGGTGGCCTGTTTTAAATGCCTCATCCTGTACATTGGAATGCAGTAAAATTTGAAACACATTTTTTTTTAGGTAAATATATATATTTTTGTTCAGTTATTTATATTTCCTATATGGAAAGTCTTTCTTTTTTGTTAGGCTGAGTCACAAATTAATTTTTTTGTTAGGAGAGGTAACCTTTTCAATTATTTTACTTTATTTAAAGGGACGTTGGACTTACAGAATTTTCTGCTGGTTAGTTTTGAGATGTCTCTTTTTTTTTTCTTCACTGTAGTGGACAATTGATTTGTCCAGAAGTGAATGTTAGGAACTGGCACTTGTTTTTCTGGTCTTTCCCAAACTGTCAGGCTAAGTTTGTCATTAGGCGTTCACTTTTACACCCCATTACTGTCATCAACACATATTTCAATCATTTCCAGAATGTTGTTGCTAAATCTTGGTGCACTGCTGTGTTTACGTAATAACTTCCAGAGCGGTCATAGCCACAGTCTGTTTGTGTAATGCCCGCCGGGAGTTTGCTGGTACCTCTAGGGGAGAGGGGTAGACCTGCTGAAGGCAGCAAAGAGAGTGTAGGCATATAAGGAAAAAAGGGAAGTGTTGAGTATAGGCAGATAAGGGAAAAAGGGGAGTGTTGCGGCAAGGGCGGTTGCCAGTCAGCTGGGAACCTGGAAGCTAATTGGCTGCTGTGGGTGGTATGACACTTAATGTAAATAGGGTCAGGGAGACAAGATCACAAGTCTGCAAGATGGCGTCGTGGTGAGCGGACATGGGCATACAGGGGGAAGGCTGCGAGAAACACCCACGATGAACTAAGTACTAGTTTTGTTTTGATTGATGGGGATTTTCTTTCTGATGTTTCGGGAACGATGACACCGATCAATCCATATAAACAGTCGTAATTTTATATTTACTGTGAGAGGGTTTAGAAAGTCTAAGGGTCTAAGAGTTCTAGAGTTTAAGGCTTAGAGTTCAGACGAGGTTGGAGTGTTGAGTCACTGTCTGTCAGGCTGACAGTCATGTAGTTGTGAGAGTAGACTACAGTAAGTGAAGAGAGAGATTATTGTAGTTTATTTGTTACAGTTATTTTAACTTTAGTTGTAAATAAGTTAAGAAGTATCTAGAAGTAAGTGAGCGTTTTCGGTGTGTCCATTTGTTGTCGTTTTAAGAGTTCTTTTACTTGAAGTTCAGGTTGTAAAAGTTGGTATTAGGTGGTGCTTGTTTTGATAGTAATTCCCTAGCGATTGTTGTGTGTTTGTTAAAGTCTGAAGTATCGTAACCTTAAACTGTAAATATTTTTCTACTGTTTGCTTATTTTAGTGTGCGTGATAATTTTGGCCCATCAATAATCAGTGAAGGATATTCATTTGAATTTTTAAGGTAAAGTAAGTCTGGTATAGTTGCTGAAGTCAGTTTTAAAGAGTGTTTTAGTTTACATTGCTGCATAAAATGCAGACATCCGTTCAGGATATTTTGAAAAACATAAGGTTTGGAGATAGTTTTCCCTTTTGTCATTATTTCCATTATAAATAGAATGTAACTTTATTAATTATCGAGTCACTACTTAAGTATATTGGCATTGTTTCCATTGCTGATGATGCTTGTATAAGTAAAAAATTTTATTGACTAAATTCTAATTTGTATTTTATTTCAGGGGTTGGATATTATTGGCTGTTACATAGTTTTTATTTAATTTTATTGTTTTCATTTGAAAACCCAGAAATATTTTATGAATAATTCAAGGTTCTGATCAAAAGTTTTATTGTTAGATAACCTAACCAAATAAATGGTCGATAAATACATTTTATAATTTTGTCGTACGAAAAGCAGAAAACTTTATGTAATAGTATTGTTTTGAATACTTGTTGTTTGTTCTTATTTACATAGTTTCTTCTGTCTTGAAGGTAATGGACTATTACATTTGATTAACTAAATTTTGTTAATTAATAAAGTTGATTAATATTTGATATTTTTTTATTTAATATAATTTTTCTTAATAAACTAATTTTGTTAGTTTATTTTTGAACTATTGGGTTATTCTTTTGTTCACGCTCCCTTCAATCATAACTGACTACCTCATATTCTGGTTGTTTGACATTTTAAGGTTAAGGTCAGGAATTTCTCAAGGAAAAAAGCTAGAGATAAATTTGGAAATATTTGGAAGTATTTGAGTTGAAGTTATAAGGAACTGTACCTTATGTTAACTTCCTTACAGCCCCAGAAACCACGAAAATATCCTATACCCCTACCACCTTAAGTACTGTCAAGCAAGAACCACCTTTCCCTTTATAACACACTCCCCCCCCCCCCCCCCCCCACATTTTACAATGTTTCCCTCTCATTCAGAATTTTTTAGATTTTGGATTTTGTAAATGTCGCATTGAGGTAGAACCCAGACATTTCTTCAGGAGATACAAGCATTTGAGGTGTTTTGTGGTATAGAAGTGTTAGTGTTAAAGGTACCAAGATGACCCACTAAACAATTCAGTGGTGGAGGCATTTGATGTCTTGCTGTTGTTTTTTTTTCCCTGAATGAGATTGATTTGGGATGACAAGATAATTATTTAAATTTATACTTTTCTCATTTCAACTTTCTTTAAATTACTTATTATTATTTTTTCCCCCATTTCTGATACTGTAGGTTTTGAGTATCATAAACCCAAATTATTTTCTTCTCCCCCCTTAGACTTCCACCACTGCCACACACGCAAGGTGTATCTAAAATTGGCTGAAAAACTTCTGCTGCAGAGTAATGGCAAAAAAATAAGTTGAAAACATATATACAACCTAAGGCTTCAAGTGAATATTTTGGGTGGTACATATCATAAAATTTGGACCTGAAAAACTTGTTTATTGTAAATATTGGAGATAATAATTAAGATGGAACACCAATTGTCTGGATAATGGTTAACTAAACAAAGATCTTCAAACACCACTACACCTGTCACCATCATCAAATTATTTCAAGTAAATATTCATGGTTACTACTCCTATTTGGAACCAACCTTAATTTCATGGTAGCATATTAAGGATTTAAAAGATTGATTACTGTCCCCATGTTGCAATTAATAAATATATCACATTATATAAATACCCTAAGCCTCACAGTTTCCAAGTAATTTGTGTTTTACTTCCAAAATAATGTTCACTAATACCTGGCTGGTGGGGAATGCACTAAACCCAATAAGGCACTGTTGCAGCTATTAAAGGGAGGGGAAGATTCAACAGAGAGGTACACTAAAGTGGTAATGTAATAAACTTTTTCTTCAGTTATAACTTGAAAAATGTGTACCTCCTTAAGAATTAACTTTAGACCATAGGTGTTATATATGTTTTCAACTTCTTTTTCTATGATAAACCTGCAGCCGATGTTTGTCAGTCAAATTTTATATACATCCTGTGTGTGTATGTGTGTCATATACGCACACGCACACACAAAAAGAAGATATATATAAGATGGTCCGCTTAACTTTTTCATCTCTGATGACATCATAACTGATATTACAAAACAATATATGATGTAGTTATGTTTTTGTATACAAGACAAGTCAACGTAACCTGCAAGATATTAATGCTGACATCCTTTGTATACATGAAAATCTAATAATATTTTATACATAGAAACCTTACACATATTATGTAGATTACATTGAAGAACTGGGCATAATTCAATTAAACAAAATTCTTCTAGATACCATGAAAATCCTGCTGGCCTGGAGTCACATGCCTCCACTGAACACATTATTACAAAGTAAATATAAAAGGTACCTTATGGCAAAACTAAATTAATGCAAGTTTGTAGTGACATTTCTCACAGCGTGTGCTTTAATGATTATAATCAAAATAACGACCATTTGCATTAAGACATTCTGCTGCTCGTGCCAGCACTAATAATTGTACGTCTGCCAGTGTGCCTGGAGGTATGGAAGCATATGCAGCTACAAAATGATACAGTATATCACATCTTCCAGTGTCGTTGGAACCTGCTGGTTCACTACACCTTTGATATGTCCCCAGAGAAAGAAATCTAATTATGTTAGATCAGGCTAGCACACTGAATAATGCTGAACAGGAATACCACTCCCTACCCATTGATTTGAAAATAGATACTGTAGTTAATTTCTTGCAATTAAGGCATTATGAACAGGACACCCATCGTGCTGATCCCACATCACTTGGAGCGTATACAGTATGATATCTGCCAACAATGCAAGCAAGGTACATCCCTAAAAACACTTATATTTTAGCCCACTGAATAGCTCTTCAATGAAATAGGCGCCAATGATTTGTTGTCAATTGATACCACACCATAAACAGATGCTCCACAGGTGTTGATGTTCTACCTGATAAAGCCAGTGAGGGTTTTCTGGTGACCAGTAATGCTTGTTGAGCACATTGATGTTTCTATTATTTGTAAATGTTACTTCATCTGTAAACAATACTCTTCCTTGAAAACACTTAACCTTGTTGTAGGACTCACTGGCAATATTCTATTCGCTGTTGAAAGCCATTGCCATGTAGCTTTTCATGCAATGACACAGGTAGGGGTGATAATGATGCCTGTGCAGAATGAGCAGCATACTTATTTTGCCGATTCCAATTTGTCATTCTGTTTCAAGAGAACTGGCACGAGGAGTTACTTCAGTAGTTGCCACTACTGCAACTTCAGCTGCTTTGTTTGTGACATTCTTGCTTTGAATCCACTGGCATGGAAAAAAACTGCCAGTTTCACTAAGTTTTACAATAAGATTATTAAAGGTTGGATGGGATGGATGATTTAGAGCAGGAAAACGTTTGACATAAAGCTGTAGTGCTGCTGTAGTTGACAACATTCTCTATTAATTAAAATCTACCATTTCTGCATTTGTGAAACCCACCGTACATGCCTACGAATAATGGAGAATGTTTGCATGTTTTATCATGTACATACTAGACTCATTGGCAACTACACCAGTGCAATTTAACCTATCTTTTTCTGTCTAAAGAAACCCCTTGCCCATTCCCTCAACATGTTTACGAGAAATTAGCACATCTATAACGTTTGGAATACAACATGTATAATGCTTTATCACTCCCATATTCTACACAGAACTAAAGCAGTAAAGGTGGTGTTGATTTGAGCATAAATGCAGATGTAAACATGTCAAGACATTGAAAACAATAATAGGGAGGGGTGAGTCAGAGCGTATTTCATATTATATGTTTCCTTTCTACAAGGACAAATAGGGTACACAGTTATTTGTAGGCATAACAAATAACATATCCATTGCAGTGAAAACACTGATGGGTTCCTATTTATTATTACGAATTCACACGTCATATCTTGCAAATTATGTACTAAATAAACAAGTGATTACATCATATGTTGTCCCATGTAATGTAATATGATATTTGTATGTCATATTTTGTACCATACTATTGGTTGGGATGATATAGGACGTGAAAAAGTAAAGCAGATCACCTGGTATATATCACTAAACATGAATAAAATAAATCACATGACAATAATTTTCCAAACAAACAACATAAAATACAAATAGTAAGCTGTTTAACTATTCGTGAAGCTCATTTACATTTTCCATATTATGACCTAATTGCTATTAAAGTTACTTTTTTTTTGTAAATTTACATATAATTTATAAGGTAAACAATGATGTCGTCAGAATACTTGTCCCCTATTTTAATAATTTTAACAACAGATATATAAAACAGCTCACATGTAATATCTTAAAATTATTTTTACAACAGAAAATAATATTTTTTTTTATTTATTAGCTTAATAATTTTTATTTTATTTTATATTTACTTATTGCAAAGCTTAACGTGCCAATTAAAAGTACAAGACCAATGACAGGGAGGTATATGAAGATACAGCACATGACACACAACATAAATAAAAATAATACCTACTACAAAAACAAAATTGAATTTACCAAGTTTGAAAAACACTTTTCTAACTATTGCAAAGATATATTTAATATTATAAATTACTGCAATGTTTGAACAAGTCACTAAATAGAATCTTTTTCCCTATAAAAGATTCAAAGTTAGAAAAATATTTATTGTAATTATTAAAACATCGACTGACTAAATTTTTCTGACATTTTAATACTGAAAAAGTATGAAGTGTTCTATGCATGTAAGAAGGTACTTTTAAACCTACTTTTTTTATTAACCATAACACAAGATGTATAATTTAGAAATGAATTAATTACAAATAAAGCATCAAAAATTTCACGTCTAGTTTTTAAGGACAAAGTTTTGAATCTAACTAGTTCTATATTGTAATCAATATCTACACCTTGATGCCGTCAGGTGAGACACGAGATGAACGATGACACAAATACTTGCTGGTAATTTTGGTGCCAGCGGTGCTTCCCAATCACAGCACTATTGAGACTCAGGGTTCTCAGGGATGTTGTGGGTTCTGGGTGTCCGTCCCACCCGTACGCACTTACAAACAAAGTAGGCAATACAAAACTTGTTACGAAACATCACTGGAAATAAACACCTAATAAAATATATGTGCCTAGGGCACTGTCACTACTGAATAAAAGAGTTAAGTTCACTGTAGACTTGTTTTTATTGTTATTATGCATACACATCAACGTGCCATTTAAATGATTATCTCGGTCATGACTAGTCAATTCCACTTGGGTGCTCCCTAGCCCGCAATTAATCTAGCACACGCCTAGATTGATGATCTTACAGAGGTGCATGAAACCACAGCCTTCGCAAGGAAAGAGGGCCAATAGCCGCTAGGGTGGACTGACGGTTTTCCCCTGAAGACAGGACACAATGAATTACAAATGAAACCTTTAATAGATATTAACACGTGTGATTATGTGGCATCACTAACGCAAACTTGTCGGGGCTCGCCCTCCAGCACGTGGGTAGTGTGGTGATGGCCTATACACAGAGTCGGCTAGGACGGGAATAATTGCACCGTACACTAATTACAAAATTACATAAACCCTCAAATGATACATGAAACAAGACGGGACATGAGATGAATATTCAAAATAAACACACACGTGTGAAAACAAGCTTAGATGGTGCGGATGCTGCTGGATGAAGTTCATAGCAGACCATGTGGTGCAGGTGAAATTGTCATATTTCTGCGTGGAAACGGGAAACTAAATTCAGACAAAAGGTTTTTCTTGCTGAGAAAATTATTCTCTTTACGATTGCAGTGGTTATAGGCATGTGACATGCCTGATGGCGGTAAAATAAAACATTACTGTGACCTCGTGGTCAAGTACAAAATGCATTAATTTACGTGAAAAATACATTGAACCATGAATAAAATTGACATAGAACCCTTCATAAAATATTGCACATACGATGTTACATAAATAAGCTCTCAAACACAACGATGGCGTTTACAAAGACTTGGCGGTGGTCGGCCACGTGGTTACACATGATGTCGCTTTAAAATATTCAAACATGAAAATACCCTCAAATACATACATAAATATAAAGTTCTTAAAATTGTGTGTAGCAATAACACAGAAGTTACAATTAAATGCCACAAACATACGCGGATGGCATCTGATTCAAGTTGCACGGGTCGCGTTGCCTCTCCGACATACTTCTCCTCCTTCTCCACGATTAAGTTAAAAATGCCACAAGGGTGCAAGAAATTAATAAAGCGGATGCATAATGGTGGGGAAAATGTCTGGTAGAACGTATGTAAGCAAAGATTATCCGGTAAACTAAATTGACTATGGAAACCCAAATCAGTGAACAAAAGTTGTAGTGCGTACGTGACAGTGTCTTACCTCGCCAGCTCTCCTCGATAGACTGTTCGGAGACAAGCGTCGCACAGACGGACCTACCATGGCCGCCTACGGGGTTCACATAAGTGGAAGTGCTACGCACGCCGAGCAAAATATTTAATTATTGAAAATAAAATGGCACAAATTTAATTTAGTATTGTTTTACATTTCTATAATTTTCTTATGAATATCAATATTATTTTAGTGTCTTTTTATGATAGCATTCATGCCAGAATATTATGTGTTCTTAATCTCGGTGCCGCAGGCACTTTGAATTTTATAACCAAATAATTTAAAAAAAGTAACAAACACTTGAACACATTTTAAGACATATTAAACACTGCAAATACATAGAACACATTCTACACTGAAAATAACATTTATACGAAAGTTTAAAATTATTGGCTTCTTTGCACACATGAAGGACACTTGACATGTGCGTGGCGAGCGCCGTCATAGGCTGTTAGCCGGCGGCAACCTAATGAAAATCTATTTAATATTAATTTAAATACATTCCTTTGTATGCTTTCTAATCCAATTGAATACGTTTCAGTTATATAATTCCAGATCATAGTACAATATTCTAATCTAGATCTAATTAAAGCATTATAAAGACATAATAGAGAATCAGGAAAGGTGGTTGAAAATGTGATGAATTTTATAAGGCCTAGAGTATGATTAATTTTACTTAAGTTATATATATATATGTAATAAAGTTTTGCATCTAATAATATCACTAGGTCTCTTACATAATCAGTTCTTTTGATTAATTCCTTATGCATGTGGTACTTGCAGCATATGGAATTAGTTTTCCTTGTTCCTTTGCAAACGAAATACAAAAAGTCTTATTGATATTAAGATGTATAGCATTTTCTTTACACCACATATGTATAGCTAAATATATTTTTGTAGCATTACGCAGTCATCGGTATCCTTAATAGAGTTATAAATCTTTAGATCATCGGCATACAGAAGTGCACTAAGAGTGCCTTATTACGCCGACCATATTGTTTATAAATATATTAAAAAATAGCGGTGCCAGTGTACTTCCTTACGGAACGCCAGAGGATACTGCATGAAAACTTGATAGCGATTTTTTAATTTTTACTACACATGACAGACTAAAAAAATAATTTGTAAACCAATTAGTATACGAGTCGTTTAAACCAAACTGTTGTTATTTCTGAGTAATAATTTGATGTTGACAGGTGTCAAAAGCTTTTTAAGATCGAAACATACTACAACCATTTGTTTTCCTGTTATGATTTCAGTATAAAGTTCGTCAACAAAATTAAACAAATAAGTAGCTGTCGTTTTGCCCATCAGAAAACCATGTTGAAAATCCGAAAATGAGTGCTTAAATATAATTTTTTCAAAGACCTTAGATAGGCTACTTAATAAAATAATGGGTCTATAGTTATTTATATCGAACTTATTCCCATTTTTAAATATAGGGACTGCTACTCCACATTTCCAGGCATTAGGATACTTGCCACTTATTAGACTGTAATTAAAAATATGAGAAAGTATTGGAGTACGGGTGTTTGCACAGTCCTTAACTATAAAATTGGGGATATCATTTAAACCGGTTGCCTTGCTACTTTTTAGACTTTTGATAGCCCAGAGAACTAGTCCTTGAGAGATTGTAGGTGTGTCAATATTTAGATGGTTTATAAATTTATTATGTACCAAGGAATTAATAGTTGTTTGTTCATAACTTGTAGCAAAATGTTTAGAGAAAATGTTAGCTAGTTGAGAAGGATCCTGAATCATATTATTATCAACGGTAATAGTAAGGGGTTCTTTATATATTTTTTCATCATTCTAACATAGTTCCAGAATCTATTTGGGTCAGTTTTTAAATTATTATTAATTTTTGTTTGCCAGGTTATTTTGGATAATTTTATTTGCTCTTTAACAATTTTTCTTAACTCTGAAAAACGTACATTGTTTATTTCAGATTTACTTTTTTTGTAAAGTCTGTAACAATATTCTTTCTTTTTCATTAAATTAATTAAGTTTCTTGTAAACCAAACTGGGTTATTTAGGTTTTTTGGCTTTGGCTATAAGTATAAAAGTATTGATTGAAGATTGGTAGTTAAAAAATCCACCGAAGAATTAACATCTTGCATCTGCTAAATCGGAGCCCAGTTAAAACTATTAATAGCAACATACAAAGATATGTAATCGCCTTTCTGATAGTTTCTATAGTGTTCTTGATTCTTAAATTTACATTTTTCAGAAGTAAACAAAATCTGACAGCATAAGGCTACGTGATATTTATCATCCTCCATGAGTGGATCAGTAGATTTCTCAACTTTAGTATAACAATTTGCAAATGTTAAAACTAATAATTCGGCAGATGGTTTCACTTTATTAAATTGCTCAAGATTAAGAGAGTTAGTAGATTGTAATAATGACTGTCCTTTAAATTTAATATAATAAAGCACAATATTTTGGGTGTGTAAAGTATTCCAATTGATCCCGGGAGTATTAAAATCTTCTACAATTATCATTTGATGTGGATAGTTTGATAAGTTAGATTCTAAAAACGAAAAATATTTTCTATAATCCTCCACTGATATCTGTGGAAGAAGATACATATTTCCAATTAGTAATTTATTGATATTAATACGGGTGATTTCAACCCAAATAGATTCATTTTTATAAACAAGAGCAAATTTTTGTTCAAAATATGAAAAACATGTTTGGTTAATAGCAGTCAATACACCACCTCCTCTATTGAGGTTCGTTAAAATAGCATCCCTATCATGATGAAAAATGGTACATTGTTTGGAAAAATAATGAGAATTTATTCTTTGATCGTTAAACCAAGTTTCCATTCGGCATATTATAGAGTAATTAGTGCTGATCACGTTTTCCAAAAACGTAACTGATTTTGTCCTAAACCCTCTTACATTTTGATAACATAATTGAAGTTCCCTAGTTAACATCTACGTTGTGTTTTGACACCTCCAAATGCCTGTTACATTATTTATGGTGTTTTCTCAGCTCCTCCAGCTGCTTCTTTAGACTCTACAGATTCATCTTGCATGTTACTATCTAGAGCAAATAACTGTTCGTCATGTAATTTCCCATAGAAAACACTGATTATACAGTCGGCGGAGCAAAAAATGGTATTAAAAATGCGTTCGAATTCGGGTTCCGCCACTGCCACAAAAATGATGAGTACGAATTGAACCTTGTTTTCAACTTTGTCACCTTTAAATTTGAAACTTTTATTTCCTGATTAATGTGTGTTTTATATCATTATCTTCCATTTCTGGCACAAACCTGGAAACAAACATTGCTCTCATATGGGGGCGGGCCCATCTTTGGGACTGTTTTGATATTAGCATTGTTACAAACACCTAACTGTACTTGCTTTCTTGAAACGGACAGCTTTGTAGCAGGAGAGCCACTTGCCATTGATGTTTCTGTTCCTCTTCTGCTTACCAGCATAAAACCATCTTCGTCAGCAACATGCTGTGTCTGCGGTTCATGTCTATCTGTTTCCTTATTCATCACTCGTGCTGCCAACTGAACTTTGCTATGCAGGTACTTGCTGTTATACCCTGGAGCCACAGATCTATCGTCATGCCCATAACTTCACTGGAAAGTTTTTTCTGTGAATTATCTTGAGTGGATTTAAAAGCCTCAGTTTTTTCGGTGGAAACACCACATGATATGCACATATTCCTGTTATTTGTAGTTTGCAAACTTTCGAACATAGCTCTAAATACCCCATTGTCCTCCTTAAGGTGTTTGACCACTTTTATAAGGTCATCTTTTTTTTTTACATAAAACTTTGAATAAAGCCTTAATACTTCGGTCCATTGTCTCAGCAATCTTTCTTGAAATTTTTTGTTCAGGCGAAGAAGTTGATTCGTTATCGCCAAACGACACTGTAAAAGATAACTCTTTCACGTCTGTTTTTGAACCTTTTTTCCCGCACTGTTTATTTTCTTTTTAGGTGATAAGCCAAATATAATTAAATCAGCATTAACGTTCACACATTTCACGCACGTATATTCTTCATCAGGGCCTGTGCATGTACATTGGCAGTGAAATCTTGTTCCACACGATCTGGTGCACTTAATAAACTTTTGTTTGCTGAAGAATGGTTTATTACAAATTGAACATAGATTGGAGCTAGGGGGCATGTAGAAACCTCTAAAATCTAAACGTATGGGAGTTCCAACACTTTTCACGCAGATATTACCACAAAAACATGATATTCACAGGAGCTGCATCATAACACGTCCATCTTGCACGAATGCCCGGACAAAAATTTGTAATCTGATATCCTTCAAGTCAGATCTAACACTGGCCAGTGGGTGTTTAAACATGTCTGTATATATTCTCTTATCAGAGTTGCAATGTTGCAGAGTACAGAGTACATAGTTCAAGAGATAAGCTGTCAACACACACTATCACAAATGAGGTTATCACAGTTCACATGATACGAAGTCCAAGTGTTTTATAACTACATGAAATATACAGTAGAAATGGCCAATTTGGGATCCTTATCCCGGCAGCAGCCCATAAAGATCACGTCGTAATTTTAAGTGTTTGTGTATTGAATCTAATAAGTTCACTAGGGTAATCAAATTTTGAACTAACTGGAAATCTAGTATGAATTAGTTGAAATATGTTGTTTTTTTTTTATTAATAGAATCAGTGTTGGTAGTAAAATTCCAAATTACAGAACAGTAATCTAGATCTTACTAAAGTATAATATAAACACAATAAAGAATCGGGTGATGTTGCAGAATATGTAATGTATTTAATTAAACGTACTGCACAACTAGTATTACATATTAAACTATGTACATGACAGTGCAAATACAATTTAAAGTCAAGAATTACTACTAAATCACGAATAAATTCAACTCTATTGATTAACATATGGTTAATATTATATTTAAAAACGAAAAGATTAGTTTTCCTAGAGAAGGTAATACAGACAGTTTTTTCTATGTTGAGTGACATAGCATTATCTTTACACCATTTTTCAATTGCTATTATGTCACTTTGTAAGTGTAGATAATAATTAATAACAATAATTTTCTTATATAATTTACAGTCATCAGCAAAAAGCAATGTTTGAGAGTGACCAATAACATTTACAATGTCATTAATAAAAATGTTAAATAAGAGTGGAGATAGGGTTCCACCTTGTGGAACCCCTGAAGAAACAAGATATGAAGAAGAGAAAGATGATTCTATTTAGAATACAAAATTTCTATAAATTCAGTAATTTGAAAACCATGATACAAATACATTATCTAATCCTATTTCTTGTAATTTTAACAAAATCACAGAATGTTGACAAGTATCGAAGGCTTTTTGCATATTAAAATTAATTACATTTAATTTGATTTCTAGTAGTAACATTGCAGTAGAGATCATTGACTAATTTGAACAGGTTTGTGGATGTGGTTTTACCAGATTGAAAACCATGTTGATTTATTGTAATTAAATTTTTAGTATGAAACTCTAGATATCTGTGTATAACCTTTTCTAAAACCTTTATAAAACTGCATAATAATGAAATAGGTCTATAATTGTTCAAGTCATGTTTATTACATTTCTGAAGATAGGTACTACTATAGCTCTTTTCCACAGACAAGGAAAAACACCTCTCTAGACAGGCTAAAATTAAAAATGTGTTAAAACAGGGAATAAAACATTTTTCCATTTTAGCTATATCCTCCATTTGATAAATAGGTCTCCAATCAATAGCATCAATATCTAAATACAGCAAGTAATAGTCACCTTTTTTATAATTTCTAGTAAACAACCAATTTTGATTGCATGTATAATATTCAAAATCGACATTACAATAACAAATTAAAGCAGGGTGATAATTGTCTTCTTCAACAAGGGCATCTATAGATTTTTCTATATTAATATGAATATTTGAAAAAATTAGATCTAGTAATTCAGAAGAAGGTTTTGTAAAATTAAATTGGTCAAGATTAAGTAAATTAATAAGCTGAAGAAGTATTTGACCTTTCTGTTTGATATAATAATGAACTATATTCTGGGTATGCATTGAATATCAGTCAATACCCGGTGTATTAAAGTCACCAACAATTATAATTTGATCAGGACAACTAGCCACTTTTAGCTCTAAAAAATTGTAGTAATCAATAATTTCACTAACAGACAAATTTGGCAAACAATAAATATTTCCTAATAGAATTTTTTTGTTATTGCCATTGACTATTTCTACCCATACAGATTCAACATTCTCATTAGTAAAATCATTTTTTAAAACCGATGAGGAAATTTATATCAGTTTACCGTTGTTAGAACACCACCACCTCTATTGAGGTGAGTAATTCAAGGATCACGGTCTTTACGAAAAACAAAATAATAATCAGGAAAATAACAAGAATCTAAACAATTACTATTTAACCAAGTTTCAGTATGGCAAATTACTGGATAATCTATACTAATTACATTCTGAGAAAATATTAGGGATTTTGTTCTTAAACCTCTAACATTCTGATAATAAACACTGAAGTTAGCCAACGAACAGTCTTAGCCTAGGCACCTCCGATTGCCTTATCTTTAACTAGGAAAATAAAACAGCTCCCCCAGCCATCAGTACATTAACATTGGTCATAGCCGAGAGGACGACTTCATTAATAGGTTCAGAAGCACTTTCTGCATCATACAGTTGTTCATTATAAAGTGTACCATAGAAAGGGCTGATAAGACAGCTCGCTGGCCAGAAGACTATATTGAAATACGGTCAAATTGAACGTCATCCACGGAAACAGAGAAGGAAGAGTATAAATTATGTCTTGTCTTAAGTTTAGCTACTTTCAGTTTCAACTCTTTTAATTCCTGATTTATGTACGACACTATGTCGTTTTCTTGAACCTCAGACCCGAAACTCGATACAAATATTGCTTTCATTTTAGGTCTCACTACTTTCGGAACGGTCTTTATGTTGACATTATTCCTAACTCCCAATTGCATTTGCTTTCGCTCCGCCCTTGGCTTGGAACCCGCTGACTATGTGCGGTCTTTGTGCCGTGTCGATTCACCGTGATAAAGCCGTCAGCATCGGCTGCCAGATGTTTTGACACTTCTTGTTGGCTCGGAGATTTGTCCGTGTGAAGTGGTGACACATCATTTCTAGGAAGTGACTAGTTTTTCCTATTGTCTGTGCCACTGGAACTAGATTCCATGTCCATCTTTGCACTTTACTATAAGATATTTTAGAAATTGAATTATATTTACTAGCAGCACACAAGGGACACATTTTTTTTTTTTTTTTTTTTTTAAATTTGAGGACTGTACACTTTCAAACAAAGCTCTTAAAAGAGAGTTATCTTCCTTTAAATCATGAACTTCTTTTGATAAGTCATCAATTTTTTTACACAAAACCTCAAATAAGGATTTAACACTATCTTCCATAGTGCCTACTGTTTTTTCAACAGCTTCTTGACTGTCCTGATTAGCTTGGTTTTCTGTCTCACTATCAACAAGAGTAACTTTTAACTCATAGTTTTTATGACTTGCATTCAAAATTGTTTTTTCTGCTACACTGTTCTTGCTATTACGTTTAGGTGAGAAGCCGAACATACTTGCCTCATTAATGCTGTGTGTTTTTTAGATAAACTTCCGAAAAATGTTTAGCGAACATGTTCGCAAGAATTTCGGGTTCATGTATGATCCCTGAATCAGATGATAGATTTTTTCATTATTTCCATTTTTCGTCAATTTTACATAATTCCAAAATTTTGTGGGAATATGCTTCAAATTGTTATTAATATTGACTTGCCACTTCAGATTATCATATTTAATTTTTTGTTTGACTAATTTCCTGTAATGAGTAAATAGAGACTAAAATAATCTTGTTCTATTTTTTAATAAAGTCTATAAAAATTTTATTTTGTTTTTAATAATTTAACAAATTCTTTGGTAAACCAAATAGTATATTTGCTTTTGATAATTTTCTTGTTCGGCACATACTGATGAGAATTTAATGTTAAAAACTTGACCATACTGCAAATAGAACTCAAATCAAAAATATTCAAATCTGTGTACAGCAATGAGTAGTCTCCCTTAATATAGTTCCTTACATAAGAGAAATTATTGTTTCTTATTATAGTATCAAATTCAATATTACAGTGACAATATAGCGCAGGATGGTAGTTATCAACATCAATAAGTGTATCAATTGCTTGTTCAACATTTATAAAAAAATTTCAGAATACCAAATCTAACGTTTGAATAAACAGTTTTGTGAAGTTAAGTTGGTCCAGATTTAATAAACTCAAAAACTGTAGAAGTATACCTCTTTGTTTAATGTAAAATATGATCAATATTTTGATTATGACTGGTCTTCCAGTCAATACCTGGTATATTAAAATCACCAACTATTAAAATTTTATAATGGTAGTTTGCTAATTTAAACTCTAAAAATTATTCCTTAATTTCAACAACAGATAAATATGGAAGATGATACAAACTGCCTAAAAGAATTATTATTTTTTTGATGCTCATAATTTCAACCCAAACTGTGTCTATATTATCTTTGGAGAAATCATGTTTTTGTATTGTTCGTAGATATCTGATAGAATTTACAGTAGTGAGAACACCACCATCTATATTGAGGTTAGTCAAATTAGGATACCAATATTTACAAAATAATAGATAGTTATTTGAAAAGTAGTGAAAGTTAATACTATTGCTATTAAGCCATGTTTCAACTAAGCAAATTATGGGATAGTCCACACTGTTTATGTTTTGTGAAAATAATAGACACTTTGTTCGTAAACCTCGCACATTCTGATATTTACTAAATACGTCCTTTCTAGTCATTCACATACAATGTAGACACCTCCGTTTGCCCCACATATTTTAATCTCTCCTGCTGTCGGCTCCCCCTGCCATCTCAGAAGTGGTGTTTCCAGATGAGCCTCCATAGTGATCTTATCAACATCAATATGACTGTAAACTTGTTCGTTTTGTAGACTGCCATAAAAGGGACTAATCAAACACCAGGCCGGCCAAAATACAGTACTATAAATCTTATCAATGTCAGTTTCCGCTACCACCACATAGAAAAAGGAGTATGTATCATATTTTGTTTTCAAGTTGGCTGCTTACGGCGATATTACACGATACCAGATCCCGTAAAAACATGTGCAAGGTCTGCCATAGCAGCCGGTATACGGGCTAGTGTGACACCTGTCATAGCTTTTCCCGCCTTGTACGGCCAGATTTTATACCAGGTTTCGTACCTGGCCAATCACATCGCAGTTTCAGAGTGTAGGGTGCTACCCATGGTTACCACTTGAAACGAGTTGATGAAGAAATCAAAAAGGATGCCTCCATCTTGATTATACATCCATGAGGTTGAAACTATTTCAAATAGATTTGAAAAACGACAACAAATAACATTGGCGATGACACCTTTTAATTACTGTTTAAAAACCATTGGAAATACTTAAAACATTACCTACTCAATAAAAAAATTAATTCAAGCTGTTTAACCTATCTACAGTATATAAACTCAACATCTGGTGTGCGAACTGGTAGTACAGTGGTAAAGTCGTGGTTTCTGTAAGCAACATGTAACTTTCTGGGCGCGAGTTAGAAACTCCGTCGGACCCAATACATGCTGATAATATCCCGGTATGTAAAGAAAACTTATATTTTGTAACCCATCAGCAATGTTCATCAAAATTAAAAATAACACACTTGTACTCTAGTGACTTCACATCATTTCAAGAAAATGAATGAAACTATACTAGTAAGCAATCAATTTACGTAAAAGTGAAACAGTAATATAGCAATATTGAGATGTGCTAGCAAGTGTTTTCATAGGCCTACACACGTTACTGAATGGTAGCAGTTCTACGAATGAGTCAATTATTTACTACATACCACACACTCTGTGCACCTACCGAGAGTGCCAAATGTTAGTATGCAAGCTGCTGACGTGTAATATGAATCTTCCATGGCGGCTCATTTAACGGCTGGTATACCAGTCACTGCATCAGGACTTGAAGTTTGTACAAGACCCAGTACGGCTGCAGGTATTGTGTAATATCGGCTTTAGAAAATGGCTTAAAGACAAATTGGATATATTAAAAAAGAAGATAACAGAAAGGGTGTATGCATAGATGAAAGGGCCTGGATTAGCAATCTCGTTATCTCTAGAGAAACACAAAGGTAAAATTCAACTAGACCTTGACCCTCAGATCTCAATACAGGCATTCTCACAGTGCCATGCCGTACAAAATGTCAGTGAGATGGGCCAAAAATTAGCAAGGAAACTACTTCTCAGTCTTTGATCTCAAGGTAGGGTTTCATTAGGTGAGCAATATTCTGTTATGTCTTGAAAACCCATATGGCCCATATTAGGTATTTATGGAACTGACAATTCCGCAGAACTCTTTCAAAGTTCAGTTAAGCATAACATTGTCAACATTCCCAACATTGGTATTTATTATGAAGATGTCATGTGCATGGGAAAACCAACAAATACATGATGAGACATTAGGTAGGGTTGTAGAGAGAACCAAGTTCAATAAATAGAAGCTTCAATATAAACTCTCAAGGGTTACACAAATCGGGAACTGGTTATCCAACTTCCCTCCTCCAAGAAACAGCTGTGATGAATTATTAGAATATTTAATTAGCCTATGTCTACTTTTTAATGCCTGCACAGCTACCATAATGGCCAAACTGTGTGAACTACTGACGCAGTTGTAGTGTGGCAGTGGCTGCCAGAAAATCACAAAGCATTTGAAACACTCAAACAAAAAAATATGCAGCATCTATGCTAACCTAATTTGACCCAACACAGCAGACCACACTACAGTGTGATGAATCACAATACTGATTGGGCTGTTGCGTGTTACAGGAGTCCACTTCAGAGGCAGGTAGGAGGCATTTAGTGGCTACAGAATTTAAGGCCCTTAAACAGCAGAAGGAAAAAAAACTCCCAAACGGAGAAGGAAATGTTAGTCATACAGTTTACTGTGTCCAAATTTCATGACTATGTATATGGTATTGAAGTCCAAGTTTAAACTGATCACAAATCACTAGTTTCAATAATGAAAAAAATGTAGCCAATATTAGGACACCATGCTTTCAATGCCTATGACCCAAACTGCTCATATACACACTTAGCATGTATTATGTCCCAGGCAAAAACTGAATTTTGTGGACATTATGTCACTGTCTGATTTGAAGGAAACAACTTAAGACACAGATGTGATGGAAATGGTCCACTCTGTTAGTTTACTCCTACTTACGAGTGAGGACAAACAAGGACTGTTTGAAAGGAAACCACAAAAGATCCCACACTGAAACAAGTCACTAAAATGAAGTCCACTGGCTGGCCAAATATCTGCTCAGTAAAGAGAGAAGTTACAACTTACAACACGACATCTACACTAAAGGGGGCATGCATATTCTTCTTATCTCACAAAATCGTAATCCCTAGATCACTCAAATCAAATATTCTGAAATGTGTTCTTGAAGAGCACTTTGGCATAAGCAAAACATGAGCACAGATACAACTGATATATTGGCCAGGTACGTTCAGGGACATAGAACAATGGTCCTCCAAGTAAAGCATATGTGACAAGTTAAAGGGGGTGAACTTCAAGGAACCTTTACTTCCTCATTAGGTACTTAAACTGCCCTACCTAACAGTAGGTGCAGATTTCTTAATTTTTCTGGTTGGGCATGCATAGTTTTCATCGATTATTTCTCTATTGGCTCGAAATCTATACAAGTAAAATCTAGTGAGTAAAATCTCCAAATCAACCATTGATATGATACAACATGTGTTCAACATAAACTCCTTTCTAAATGACTTTGTTGCAGACAATGTGCCATTCTGGTCACATAAGTGTCAAACGTATTTGAAGGGTAAAGTGGTCAAGCTAGCCATCAACAGCACACACAATCACAGACAAAACTGAACGGCAGAAAAGGCAGTTGGCATTATCAAGAACATAACATGCCAAAGTATGATAGAAAGGTCATACTACAGGGATGTATGAGACTAGAATAACACCCCACTTGCAGGATTACAGGCATCCCCAGCCCAAATTCTGTTTAGGAGGCCTATATGCACCAGTGTACCAGTTAGCATGGAAACACTTAAACCTGAAGAACAGATTGAAATTTAGAAATTACTGTGTGCTAAACAGCAGAAAGAAATAAAATGGCACGACAGGAGAGTAAGATGCTCAGAAATAGGATTTAAGGTAGTAACTAAAATAGATACAGAGGATCAGTGGAAGCCAGGAACAATGGTAAGGAACTGTAAATAACTGAGGTTGTATTGGATACTGAAGACAGGGGAGGAAGATTAATTATGTTAAACACTAGCTACATGACATACACTAAAACCAGAAAGAGTGGACAAGAATATATCATATGGATTCCTGATCTAGACATTCAGGATAGGGTATTATCCAAGGACTTCACAGTAGGGGGGCAGGATGGTGGGAAAACAAATGGAGGGAGGCCAACCACAGTCAACACTCAGCTGCAGACAGTTCATAAGAGGAAGAGTGATGAGGGTTTGAATGCAGCCGAGTACTGAGAGGGTTCAAGGGGTTCAAAAGCAAGACCCACCACAAAACAGTGGATAGGAAGCACTCAACTTCTAATAAAGAAGTATGTGATGAGTTGCAGGAGGGCACTGCATAATGTAAAGACTGCATTTTGGTAAGAAACTCTAAAATAGTATAGGTGTTGCATGTGGTTAAGTTGGAAGACATGCGAGAGAGTACATGATGGAAGGAGAGTTGTAAACAAGTAAGTGTATTCATATTTAAAGTAGTGATTATCCTGTAAAGTTTGATTACTACATGGAAGCTGAATCATATACAGCATTATTATTTATTAAAATAGAACAGTAAATGTGTCTCTATTGATAATGGTTTTTATTCTGATTATTTTACATATTATTAAAACATTTATATTGCTCACTATATTAGGCACATTATGCATATTACATGTAAATATTTTGCTGTGGTAGCATTTAATACTGAGGGTGAAAAGAACTATATGGAAAGTATTTTACTTCTCGTTATTGATGTAAGTGAGGTTATTTCACTTAAAGGGAAGCCCCAATAAGAAAAAAATCTTAAAATGAACAAGGATCCAATCAAACGAAATAAGAGTTGAGATATTCTGGTTGGCACTTGAAAACAAGCAAAGGCATGCAAGTCTGCCTTTTTTTCAGCCTTGTTCATTTTGGGCAATGACTTGAGCAGCCATTTGAGTTCTTGCAGAAATACAAAGGACTCATGAAATGACTAATAACTTGTCAGTTGATAAGC
The DNA here is from genome assembly GCA_029891345.1 of Dryococelus australis. Lineage (NCBI taxonomy): Eukaryota > Metazoa > Arthropoda > Insecta > Phasmatodea > Phasmatidae > Dryococelus > Dryococelus australis. Next base: position 285,003,059 of record CM057009.1, on the reverse strand, counting down.
TGTTCATGGCGACCCATTCCCAATCTCTGCCGGATCGTCGGACTCGCAAAGGACTTGCGGCAACGGGCCGATCCACGAGTAATTTCCAACGAGTCGCTACGAACCAGCAGGGATCCGCAATGAGTCGCTGGTTGTGTGGACCGAATGAGTTTGACGGACTGAACAAGTGACTCACATAAAGACAGGGAGTGGGTAATACACAGTTTAAATGAGCCGCTACCGCCAAAAGCTAAAATCTGCAAATCCAGTTTAAAAGCCATATTAAATTATTTAAGATAATTTTATAGAGAGTTGGCATTAAAATGACATCTTACTTTACTTTGTGTTGGATAACGTAATATGTTGGTTTTCTGACAGTTTCTTAAGCAATGGAACTAAATCTAAAGGTACTATTTTGTTGGAACTGCTGACCGCTGCAGTCGGCAGTAGTGGTAGGCAGTCACCGACTTGTTTCCATGATGTTAAATACGCATTATTTCGCACAAACAATACAGCTGTTCGTGGCTGTGACATCACGACAGCTGGCCACCAACTGCCGTGACTAGACTGCTCAGAGACCAGTCAAGGGCGCCAACCGTCGTGGTGTGGAGTCTTGTGCGGGTCAGTTCATACACGATAGGTGTTGTTTTGTACTTCTACATGGCGGAAAAAGTATTTACGGATAGTGAAGATGAGAAACTTGCTGAGTGTGTAAGTAAATGTCATGTTCTGTACGATATGAACATAAAGAGTTTCAAAACCTAAATATAAAAAACATCACATTGAAAAAAGTTGCTGATATAGTAGGAAACAATGGTAAGTGTATTTGTAGTAAGTAGTATTGTATATTTCTATTTAATTTGTAAATTATAGTGTCAATGTTGAAATAATTGAGAGCTGTTACACAGAAAGGCCCTATATACCTATTTAGACAATCGTGACCTTCGAACCACGAAGACAGTTTCAGTTAATGTTTCTCTTGTAGATAACCTAAAATTGTGAACAATGCATCACATAATAAAATAATCGCTAGAAAATACAATCTAAATTGCTGACATGAGTAGCTAAGTTCTTTGGTGGAATGTGATTGTTTACCATGTTAATACTCTGAAAAATACTAATAAAACCATTTACAACCATACTGACACTGAAGTACTAGGCAGTCCCAAAATAGATAAATAATTGTTGCACCTGCATGTTAGAATGTTGAAATATAATTACATTACTGTTTTTGCATGGTCGTAATGAGTAGGGATGAATAATAAAACCAATTGTGCTACGTGAAACATATTTATTGCACAGTACTGGATACATTTAGTTCATTTGAATATAGAAAAAAATATTGATTATATACACCTCCCAATACCAACACTTCATTCTTTGTTGAAGTAATCTTTGAATGCATCTCATATTCTGAAGCAGTCTGCCTGTGAAAACCCTCCTGACCGAGGTAAAGCAGTAATGTTCCATGGTAAATTCATTTCACAATCAAACTCATGAAATGGATGTCTTTGTTTTTCTAAATATCCAACTCTGAGAAGGTTGTGCAAGCAGCAGCAAGCTAAAATAAGTTTATCACATGTGTCTGGCTTCACAGCAATTGTGGAATAGAAAACACGGAAACCTTGACAGAGAAGTCCAAAAGAATCTTCAGATACTCTACACACACGCGAAAGTCTGCAATTGAACACAGATTTTGATTTAACGTTTTGAGCTGCTGAGTGTGTATTGGGCTTTAGAATATATTTTTGCATTCAAAATGCTTCGTTACCAACCACAACGAACGGTAGTTTCACTTCAGAAAATGGGAGACATTTTACTGGAGGAAATATATTTCCTTTAAGTACCATTTTACCCATTTCAGACTTGTTTAAAAATTCCACTGTCACCTTCCTTTCCATATGATCCTACATCTATGGCTACAAACTTTGAGTTAGCATCTACCATTCCTAAAAGAACTATCAAAAAATAACCTTTATAGTTCCAATAAAGGGAACCATTCTTTGCAGGACACACTATAATGTGTTTCCCATTAATAGCTGCACAACAATTGGGAAAATTCCACATCTCGAAGAACTCTTGAGCATTTCTGTTGAACGTTTCATGTGTAGGTACAGGCAGAAACATTGGTACCAAATGTTTACACAGAGCTTCCAGTGTGTCATGAACAACAATGCTCACATAATTCTGAGAGATTCAGAAACCATACCCTAGGGACGTAAAGGTCTCTCCTGTAGCCAAATATCTGAAAAAATAATAAAATGAAGAAATAAAATGAAATCTAACACGGAACATTAAAAACTACATGTCTCACATACCTTTATATTTATGTTGCAGCCTCACAAGTTAGTAGTGTTACAAAAGTTGTTTTCTTTCGTTTCAGATGACATTGGTAATAAGCGGTGGAAAGATGTTCATGACAAATTCTTCAAAATATTACGGAAGAACCAATTACCAACAGGTTCCGCAGCACCATCTGCAGTTAACACGTGGCCATTGTTTGCCAGACTCAAATTTTTGAACAGTGTAAGCTGGGAAAGACAGAACTTCTGCAACATTCCGCCTCAGGAAACTAGCAACATAGAAGACCCATTGTCAGATGAGGAAGGCGATTGTTATTCAGTCGGAGGAAATTTGGATGTTATGCAAAAATCCGATAATCAACCTAACAGCCAGTTACCAGCCACCCCTGACAGTGACATACCCAGTCTCCAGGCCACACATGTTGTTAGATAGAGAATCACTAATAAAAGGAGTCGCATACAGAAAATTGAGAAAATGGGTAAGAGATGTTTGGAAATACTAGAATACATGGCTGGCCAAAAAAAAGAAGACAACGACGTTGATTGCTTCATGAAAAGTATCGCAATATCTGTGAAGAAGCTGCCACAACATCTAATTTCGCAGGCGAAAATTGAAATATTAAGTACTGTTACAAGGCTCAAAGCACAAGCTAATTATGACCACGTTGAACAATTGTTGCTAATTCATGCACTGTAAAATACTTTTCCATAGCTCCTTCCATATCACACACATATGTGACTGCAGACGTTTCTGCAAATTCTGACTCGTGCAACAATGATGTAACTACCGCAATTACTAATGTCATTCACCACAGCTTGTAATAATTTTCAGTAGATATGATGTTTCTTATATACATGAACCAGTTTCAGAATGTTTGCACGGTTATTATTGATAGTGACGTGTCGATTGTGGTATTACATTATAACCTAATGTGTGTGTCACTTGCATACAATTGAATGATTTTCATCTGTTTAGCAAATAAATCTAGTCTACACACCTTACTGTAATTGCTAGTTTTTCCTCTGCATCAATCGGCTCCTGCATTGCATTAGTAGCTTTTCTTGATAAATCTTCACCAACTTAACTAAGAACAAAATTCAATTGCTGTGGGTTAAGTCTGAAGAATTTTCTAAACATCACCTCGTCATTCTTAAAATGTTTTTGTATCATTGATAAAAAATGCTCTTCACTTTTCCTAGTTTTATAAAGTTCATTTCCATCATGTCTTGCTCCTCAATCATACACACTGCAAGCATGTTTGCATCCATTTTTCGACAAACTGAAAATCTGTGAATACTGTGTATTATCAGAGTTTGCAACAAACTGGCAGTAGCAGTGGGCGGTTCGAGCGAAATACCTCAGCAGTCACTGCCAGCCGTAACGTCTTGCAGTGACTCCTGACCACCGCGGTCAGCAGTTCAGCAAAATAGTACCTTCAGAAATTTTCTTGAAAATAAATATGAACCCATGTTTATATTAGAAGTATGATTATTTTAAAATGCTTCAGGATCTTTCAAACAAATAAAAAGAAAAAAAGTATTTAGTAGATTTGTTCGAAATATATTTCAAACAAGAATGTTTAAATGATAATGGCTATGTGAAGGAAAAACCTCACTGTTCGTTCTTGAGTAGAATATCCGTGCTCAATACAGGTGATTATGAATTTCATTGCCCTTTCACTCTTGTCTTAGCCGGAAAAAGGAATTTTTATTTTGTGAATTACTTGAAAACAGCGAACTGGAAAAAATGTACTTGTTAATCTTTTTCAATAAGCATACAAATTGCTGAGTTCGACGTATGTACTGTTGAAAATGAGTACGTTGAGCTCAGTGACGCGTAGGCTTATTGAAAAAGTCTAATGAGCATAGAGTTTCCAAATATTTTGCACACTTTCTATCTGTAAACTGATTGTAACATCTGTGGCGACCACGCTACACTAGCTCCGTTCCAACGTTCTTTTCGATTCAATGGCCCGTTGCAGTTGAGCAACATAGTGAACTGTGGACACACAATAGTTTGAGTGACATTCCAGTTTTACCTTCTTAGTGATCATGTATTACCTCTAGGTTGCTCGTTACATGGAAATGATAACAACGCCAAGCAAAAGCAATTCATTTCCGCAAGATATGCCGGACAAAGACATCATCCATTTGAAAACATTGTCTTATGAGTACTGTCTACGTGAAAAAAAAGGATGTAAAATAAGAAATTGTGGACTAAATTTAAAGCTGTTCATGATGAAAAAACAAAACATTACACAGACAAATCCAATGTACTGTAGTGCCGCGGGCACTCCGCTAGCTTTCCAGTTCTGAGAGAAAACATTTTCATGAAGTGTTTTTTTTCACCTATCAAGCTCTGCGGTTCCTGCAGCAGGAAGCTGTATCTGCTCTGATACTACCTATGATGATTTCAGCACCGCGTTATTGCGATTCAAACCACTTTTAGACTGGAAACTCGTCCTCTTTTTCACTATATTTCAGTCCCACGACTCCTGAATCACGCACTGTATCATGCATTATTTTCCCATCACATGATTTCAATATCACACTTTGGGGCAGTGTGCAAAGTTTCAGTTCACTGGCTGACACCCTAGACCGCTCAGGCATCACAGTACGAAATGCAATGCTTTATAGTTACACGAGGAAGGTTCAGACATTACAAACCTAAACAAACACATGCACAAGTGTGTCGATGAAGATGGAGAAACTTTTACATCATCATCAACTCTGACATCACCTGAACCAACATCTTTACCATCACCCGTACTGTCACCGTCAACTGAATTGCCAGACCAGAATAATTCAAGGCAGCCACAAAAGAAACAGTGAATATGAAGAAATATCTTTCAAACGAATACAAAAACCTAATAAGAAAGGTCTTAACATAACACTCCTTTATTTGTTACAAGGACATGGATATGACTGGATTTTTTCGCCACCAAGAGCGCAATCTGTTTTTCATTATATCGAAAAAGTGCAATATGTTTTTGTTCAATAAACAAGTACAAATTGTTTTTAATTAGATTGAAACAGGGCTATATTTTTTTTAATTTAATAAAAATGTACAATGTTTTTTATTTGCAATACAGTTGTTTCAGTATATCAAATATATTTGTTTACATGGCATTTTTTTCAGCTAAAAGATATCTGGTTGGTACAAACAAGCCTCAGTTTCTCCAAATGAATGAAATTTATTCACAAAGTCAAATAATTTATTTAAAACATTTTGTATGTGTCAATCAAATATTTTTTTTGTTTCAGTATGTTAAACAAATATTTAGTGTAAGGAAACATATTCTGAAAAGATTCCAACAAAATAATAGGTTTAGTTAGGTGCGATATATTTTGAGCAAAGAATTTATTTACAGCAAACCAAAGATTTTGTTGAAAACACTAATCCACACTGAGAGAAAGGCCAACAAAATATTTCTTTGTATAGGGCCAAACAATATATTTAGTTTCTCCAATAAAATATTTTGTTGAGTAAGCAAAACCGGAAAAGCAACAAAATTAATTTTGTTGATGTAACAAAATACATGTTTGAACAATAAACATAACCTCTCTTTTGGATCAAAATAAATTAGTGTGCCAAAAAAAATATTTTGTTGATTCAACTGTACACACACACACACACACACACCACACACACACACACACACACAACACACACACACACACACACACACACACACACACACACACACACACACACACACACACACACACACACACACACACACACACACACACACACACACACACACACACACACACACACACACACACACACACACACACACACACACACACACACACACACACACACACACACACCACACACACACACACACACACACACACACACACACACACACACACACACACACACACACACACACACACACACACACACACACACACACACACACACACACACACACACACACACACACACACACACACACACACACACACCACACACACACACACACACACACACACACACACACACACACACACACACACACACACACACACACGTGTGTGTATATATTTGGCCACACATTTGATTGCCTCAGTTCAAAAATACAGCTCAAGGGTTTGTTTGCATTTTTGGTTCAAACAATTGATTTGGTTGTGCCAAACAAACTTTGTTCGATTAAAAAAATAAAAAAGTTTCTCAGTGTAACATACCCTTCTGTGATTACTACCTTAGCAGGTCTTTTGCTCATGATTGTGAATGCACATTGGCTAGGTTTGCAATTATGAGGATGGTTGAAAACAATTTAACATCATCCAGAAAATTATATGCTAGTAGTACAAAGTCATAAAGTGTGTTCCATCTGCATATACCCAGTCAAGAATATCATGTTTGGAAATGCATTACTGAAATTTCTTATAAGATGTTAGCAAAAGTCACCTAAAAGAACAACTCGCCAAACGACACGATGCCCTTTATTTAAGGTAAATTACAGCCATTTATTCAAAAGTGTGTGCACAGTGATCACAGGTCGAACCATCAAGTCTACGACTTGCAAACCGTGCAGACGAGTCCACAAGTCGCAGCTGCCTCTAAGGGTCAACGAGTCAGGGGTTCGTTGGACTCATCGCGGCGAGTTGCCAGTCACCCCATGAATGGTTTGCCCTTCTATGAGCAGCAGTCTGTTTCAACACGTTAATGAGCCGGGGTAATTGGAATTGTCTTTTGGCGAGTAGCCCGTCATTTCACGAATGGATTGTCTTTTGACGAGTCGCTTATTGCAAGCAACGTTTACTCGTTCATATCTCATGTGAACAAAAGGAGTCTGAAAAATAGGCAGACTGGCATGTCTCTGATAACAAGGTCTTAAGTGCCAGTGAAGAAATGAGGTGAAGATGAAGCAGTGGTAGAATGCCAGGGTGAGGAATGTGAGTGCTCTGAAAAAACCCACTACCCAACTGCAATATCCCTAAAGACAAATTAATAAAATTTTACATGTAAACTACAATAAAACCTCTTTTCCAAACTTCTCAAAGAACCAGGGAAAAAATTAAAAATACTGAAAGTTTAAAAGGAAGAAAATGTTTTCTCTATGAATATTATATGGGCCTAAAAATAACTTTTAAAATACAGAAAGTGTAAACTAAAGAGGTGTAAAAAAAGGGGTTCCACACTATTTATTTTATTAGCCATTGCCAACACAGCTTTGCTCTACCCATTTTAATTCACACTGATTACAAACTTAATATTATAATTGACAGTATATATGTAAAGTTTCATTAAGAAATATAATACATTAATATTAATAACACAAGGTAATGTTACACCTTGACACACAGGCAAACATCTTACACCTTTGGGGACTTTTCAAATATTTGCTTTAACAATTGTGCCGGTACTCTGGAATATATACGAAACTTAACAAGACAATACAATTAATCTTAGGAAATGTCTCTGGAAAAGTGATATTATAGCAATTAGAGAAACAGCTAATCAATCCTCCATGATTTTTACCAGCAATCAACAAAGGATGACACAGAAAAAGAAAAGAAATATATTATCTTGCTGGTGGCAAATACAAACAAAAATAAAATTAAGGGAATGAGTACACACCTAAGGATATGTACAATGATTCTAAAAAATAATTACTGGAGACAATTCTTAATTCTCTCTCTCTTTTTTTTTTAAGAAAGCTTCTTTATCACTCTAAATTAATAAAAACTTTGTAGATATCTGTCTTAGTCAAGCTCTGATGGCAGTATGCAGAACAAAGGCAGTAAGAACACTAATTAAACAAATGCACAATTACTATGGGTTGCACTTTATTGCTTTCACTTTCCATAATGTTGAGATTTATTCACTGTATCACTGAAGTGTCACATTTTATACCTTCACAACAGAGCTAGCTATTGAGAATCCATTCTGATTCAAAATGTAAATAATTTCCTTTAGATTACTGAATACATTGATTAAAATTTCCTTATAACTTACATTAAATCTTCTTCATCTTTACAGTTTCCGGAAGTTTCTGATGGAGTACCATCAAAATGTTCTCTCTTATGTTTGTAATGGGTATTTTTACCAACAAACACAACTTCTATGTCAGAAGAACTACCATCTGAGTTGCTGTCTGCAGTATTACCTGAACAAAGAAATTAAAATACACTATAGTATATAAAACAACAAATTTAATGCAAACTTAAAAAGATATTTTGATAATATTAGTATAAAATATAACATACATATCAAAGATAAATACTGATCAAAGTAGTATAAACAAGTCATCAACACTGAACCATGATGTAAATACATGAATTAGATTAATTTTTTTAATTGATATTTCATTGTAGTAGTAGTAGTGGTAGTAGTGGTGGTAGTAGTGGTGGTGGTGGTGGTGGTGGTGGTGGTGGTGGTGGTGGTAGTAGTATGATATAGTATTACTGAGGCTATGTATTTAAATGGCAGCTGCTGCAGCTTGTGTAGCTGGGCGGCTGATGTTCTTCGGCTTGACTCCGACAAGCTTGGCAATATTCAGATTGACTTAGGGGGTGCTCAGAAGCCATCGACTCGGGTTATGCCGAACGTACCCAAAGGTGCTTGACAGTTACGCCCCACTAACTCTTCAAGTATATGTTTTTTCTGGTAGCCATATTGGTTTTATAGGCATAGGCTATATCAAATCATAAATATGTGTTTATTATTCAATTTTAATATTTATTTTTTAATTTAAAATTATTTATTGCTTTTTTTAAATTTTAAATTTTTTTGTATTGTGTCAAAATTGTACATAGAGTACTACAAAAACATGCAAAAGTCACTCAACTACATTTCCAGTTCCTCTCTTGAAGTCTCATTATTCACTGCCTTGACTGTTTTGTAGGTATAAGTATGCTACTCTGCATTTTTTAAATGTATGTTTACATGACTAAACCAAGCCCATCATACCAGTACGACCACGTGCACGAGTATGTTGTAATCACTGTATGGATCAGCATTTTTATAGGAATACTTACTGTTAATTTAAATGTCAGTACTGCCAGGACGTGGAATCTAGGAACGTACAAAAGCAGCTAGGACAATAATCATTCAAGCTCTTCTCAGAAACCAATATTTTGATAAATTGTTCACGACCTTTCCATCAATCTTTCAATATTTCCATCAATCCTCCTTAATCTTCCTCAACAATACTGAGTAATACTTCTCAATCTTTAGCAATCCACAGGTTTGTCGTCTGCCTCTATCCATACATATAAGAAAACTATTAACCTACTGTCTCCAAAATTTGTAGGTGCACGTCGACAGAATTAGTGTTTTGTATACTGTCAACTATCCATGCATTTTTATACTAAAGTCTTTACTATTACTCTATAGGTTGATTATTATGTTAATAGTAGAGTGCTCATAGCACCACTTTAAAGTTGTGAGGGATAAAAAGATATAACACACAAAAAATAAAGAAAAAACCAATTATTTTATAATAATAATAATTTATTATTATTTCGTAACTACAATTTCAGAATGAAGCAGTTCATCACATCATCTGATATAACCTGATCCTTTAAGTTCTCTAATGATTGCAATCTAATGATCTACTGCACTCATTCCATCTTTAGCACTAACTTTCTCGTTATAATCATCTGTAGAAAGAGTACGCATCTATGTAGCAGGGCGTATTGATTACATCACTTGCTAACTCCAAGTAGTATTCAATCATTGTATCACCTTCTATTAACTGCATGGGACTAATGTCATAATGCTTCATCGTGCGAAACAGACTCTTCATACAGGCCATCCTCTTATGCAGACGAACATTTTGACTATAGGTGGAAACTCAATCGCAGAATCAACACTAACGGTAGCCAGTTAGCGATGATGCAGGTTGCGACTCCATGTTAGTTGAGCTCAAAGGCCGATCTTCAGATTCACAATTCATCTCAATGGTATGACAAAAAAAAGTTTCCAAATCAATGTTAACTTCTTGACACCTGAACATTAACTACAGTATTTGTGTGCATCAGCACTCTATGTATACTATCTCCCATCACTGAGCAAAATTACCTAATTTTTTCTAAGTCTGACAGAAAAATTAATATTTTTGATAGTTCATGTCCCTAACTGGTGGATATTGTTTCAACATTCATATAAAGCATACATAATAAACCAGAACTTCATGCAGAAACTTTGCTAATAAGTAGGGTCCCCGATAAATAGTGATGCACGAAATAAGCGAAAAACAACCAAATTTGCCATTTTGAAGAGTTTTGTACAAAATTTCATTATTTATTTTCAAAACAATACACTGTACACAAAAAAAACTATCTTCCCATTTGTTTACGAGACGTCGCCTAAATATAAAATGTTAGTATCAATAGTAAGCTTAATTGACAGTGCACGTTATTTTCTCAAAGATCCAAAAGAGGGCTGTAAATCAGACAAATAAGTGTTTGTACCACATATATTGATAGTTATCAGGTTCGATCCTGAACCGAAAGAGAGTAGCACAGTCAATTTGCATGTGTTTTCTTGCAATAACAGAATATATCTAGATTAGTCTTCAGGCATTTAATTTGCAGATAAAATTTATCTTTGTTATTCTTTTGGATAGGGCTGCCTTCAGATTCCCGGATATCAGTAATGTTGTAAATTAAATTGTGCGTTGCCTAAGGCCCACAAAAAGACAAAGATTTTATTTATAAAGAATCATGAATGGGAGTTTAAAAGTGATAGATTTTACATTTTTGATATAAAAGAAGAAATAATGATGTGTAGATTTTGCAACATGCATGTGGACTGGATGTGTAAAGACTTGTGCAACAAACATGTACATGCATCTACATTGTCAAGGAAACAAATTTCTATTGGTGAATTTCATCAAAATGTAACCAGTTAACAGAAAAACAAACAAGAATTTGTGTGTGATTTTCTGGAAATGATGGTAGCTTCCAACATTCCCCTGGACAAAGTAGACGATCCCAGCATGAGAAAGTAGACGATCCCAGCATGAAAAACTAGCTAGAAAAATATGTTTAAGGTGAGTTTAGAATAAAATTTCATGCACATTTCCATGGTGGTAAATATATTGCTTTTCAGTGAAGTAGCTCTAGTGAATGTACAAGCTGCAATGAACTTAACCTCAAATAGCAGAAATTAACCTAGCAGTTTTTATTTTTTCCTTTGTTGTTTGGTTTATAGACCTATGTTGCACAACATGTCTGTTTTTCATTACTTGTGTAACATGATTAGGGCTCAGAAGGGACAGAGAAAAACCAACCATTGAGAGAAGGGTAGTAAAAGAGAAATAATAAATGAGAATTATATGTGCCTCTTAAGGAAAAGTAGTTTAAAAATCAATAATAGAAAAGGATCAAGGAATTTATTATCATTATTTTTTGTGAGTGGAGCCTGATGAAGGAAACATGAATGTATTGTACATGTAGCGCTGCTATAAGATTTTGGTTTCCAAAAAGAGGAATACTTTAATAACTTATGTGATTTAATAAATTGCTTACTATTAAGGCCTATACAATTCTGATTTTAAAGATGCACCTTTACTATTGATTGCAGGTTCTTGTGATCTCCCAACCACAAATACTTTGAGGGAAACATACTGTCCTAAATTGAATATTGTCAAGAAAGAAGAAATAAAAAGTTGTGTAAAAAAATTGTATTTACGAGTGATGAAACTACTGACAGGGCTGGACTGTGTATTTTCATAATTTTAATTAGAATTTTGTCATTTAACACCCAGCAGAATGTGCTTGTGTGTGCAGCTAAAAAACTTCAAAGTGCAATGGGTGCAGAATGTTCAAGGGCCATATTGTCTACTTTTGCTGAGTTTCGTATCAATTACAATGATGCAATAGGTGTTGTTACCATCTTAGCATGGTACATGACGAAATGTGTATCTACTCTGAAGGACATATTTTCACAGAATGTTGTACACATTCAATGCTAGGCACATAAACTTAATATCATGGCCAGCTTATTGAGCTCTGAGTTAGTCATAAGCTCAACCAGTATATCAAGAACACAAAAAAATTATTTTATGAATGCACGCAAGCGCAAGCACACGTACCTCTTTCCTAAAAGATAAGTATCCCAACTAAGGAAAAATGGCAGTTTTGTTCCCAATCCCGGTCATGACCAGGTGAAACTCTTGGTTTGGGTTTGCAAAATATGTTACAGAATACATACAGGTTCTTTCAGGAAGAAGAAGGAAGTACTGCCATCAGTTATTCAAGAACCTGTCTCCAGACATTGTTGCAGATGTTCAGTGATCCTCTTATTTCCTTGTTGAACACTGCAATTCCACTGTAGAAGCGATACAGGAAATTGAAGGATCCACATATGCACTGTCCCATAAAGATAATTCAATTCTGTCCAACAGCCTGGAGAAGTATTCACTTGTGAGTAAAGGATGTCTAGGAGAAACAACAAACTAGGAAGTAGCAAATCTTTCTACAGTAATAAAGCAGCATTCTATGTATGATACCTCATTCATATAGAATTGAAGTGCTAAAAGAAACTATAGACTTTGATGGACCAAGACACCGCAAGAGAATTTGATTTGCATATGAGAAAGTTATTTCATCCTAGACATGTGGCCAGTAATGTTGTCGATGAAAGTTTGTACCCTGCTGTGAAGAAAATCTGATCTCTCCATACTTTCGAGGCAAGAGTTCTTGAAAGGCTATTTATATTTAACCTTCCAGATACAAGTTTCATAACTTTTAAAAATGAAGCCTGTCGATGTTGTAACAGTTTTGTTGGGATTACAAAATTACCACAAAAACTTTGATAACTTATCTGTTTCAGCACCTTCTATACCCCAATGTTTACTGTCCAATGCAGACAGTAAACAGGCATTCTCTGTGTATGGACATATCTTCTCAGACTTAAGAGTGAATTTAAAACCCAGAAACTTAGAAATCCTCCTTACTTAATATTTTGGCAGAAAAAAAATTGCCCACCTGTTAAGAGCAAAATGCGTTTTAATTTAATTTTGGGTATGAAAAATGTAACAACATTGTGTTAAGAAAAAACATGTCTCTATTTGTACTAAATTTTTTTAAAGAAACGTCAATATTTATAATGTCATTTTCACTTAGGCCAAATTTGTTTATAATGTACAATAGTTACATCTTTCTTAAATTTCCTTTCTGTAGAAATTATTCACTACTGTTGTGTAAAATTGATATTTTACACAGATTTTTTGGACCGCTTTTGTCATTTTTTAAAACCGAAATAGGCTGAGTAGAAAATGGTTATTTTTTTCTAAGTCTGATAGAAAATTAGTATTTTTAATAGTTTCAGAACTCAAACTAAAGGTCCTACACCATACCTTACATTTGGAGATAACTTGATTCCTTATATCACGTGCACAAGAATACTAAACAGTGAAAAATTTATGTACGAACATTGCTAGAAAAAAGGCTTCCAAAGCTCAGGTCATCAATATATTTACAATCCTATTATCGTGCCCTGATTCCTATATCTGATGCCTAAAACTTCAGTTTTGTCTTTAGTATAAATTCCTATAGTATTCAACAAACACTGGGAAAAATAACCAAAAAATTTTATAATACAGGTAAAAAGTTAATGTTTTTTTTATAATTACAGGACTTGAACTCAGTGTCCCATGACATGCCTAACCGAAAAATATAGTTTAAATATTTCTATCAGGTATGTATAGGCATGTAAGCAGACAGAAAATCACATACAAAGTTCTTTTACAATGTTCCAAAACGCGGGTCGGTATTCGAACTATGGACACTTTATCTCAAGATAAGATGTCTATTCTTCGTCCAAAATGTATCTAACAGCTTGCATTTTTCATATACCGTGTATTTGTATGGAAATTATTCCATCATTTTTTTTTTTTACTAAAGTGGCAAATAGGTGGTTCTTGCATGTAGACTAGTAAAGGATAATGGGGAGTTTGGCGAAACTGCATTTGGCAACAGAGCTCCGGAGTCAGTTGGCCGCAACGTTGTGATATCGCCATATGCTATCTTGGAAGCCATTAACTGTTGGCCATTGACATTTGACCCCTAACCCATAATCGTTGAACTTTGACCCCAAAAACCCAAAACAATCAATAAATAAATAAAATGAAAAAAATTTACAATGATTAAAAATTCAATAAAAAATCATTTAAAACTTCTAACCCCTGGTAGCCATTTTCAACTGCCCTTTTTCCCTTAAATTTTCCCTTTTTTCCTTTCTAAAAAGATCCTGAAATATGTACAAAAACTTATGTAGAAATTTATTTGAAAACAACTTACATTTACTGAGGTCTCCCCAGCACCACGCCCAGCAGACAACTTACTTCTTATCCCCACTCCCCCCACCTATATTCATTATATCGTATGTCGCCATACTGGATTTCTTGTTCGTCAATTGTTTCAAAGGCTGCCATCTTGGTAGACGACCACAATCTTGGTAGGTACAGTCCGCCGTGTTAGTTTTTTTCATTTGTCACTTGTTTATATAATGCTGGAGGCCTCTACCTCAGTTTTTTCATCAGTCATGTGTTTATACATTGCTAGAGATGCCATTTCATTTTTTTTTTCATCTGTCATTTGTTTATACATTACGAGAGGCCTCCATCTTGGATTTTTGCATTGTCTTATCACCTTTAAGTCGTACCCCACCTGTTCCCCTACGCATGTCAACCTAAAAAAAACTAGCATAAATATTATATGCGGAATTAATTTAGTTATTTATGAAAATGGTCAAGGTCAAGTTAAATGTTTGAGATCAAACTTCATGCATAGATCGCAATCCAGGTGCCCTTGCCCCCCTGAACAGACATAATCCTCCTTCTAGTCTACATGCAAGAACCACCTAAGTGTCACTTTAGTAAAAAATGCTGGAATAAATTATACTTACATGGTGTATGAAACTTATAATGCAAGCTGTTAAGATACATTTTGGATGAAGACTAGAGATCTTATAGTGAGAGAAAGTTTCCACAGTTTGAATATTAACCCAAGATTTTGATCATGTTAAACAAACTTTATACACAATTTCCTGTCTGTTTACTTGCCTATACATACCTGATATAAATATTTAAGCTATATTCATCGGTTAGGCATGTCGTGGGAATCTGAGTTTGATTTCGAAAATTATAAAAATATTAATTGTTCATTGGACTTAGAAAAAATGTGTTAATTTTTCCCAGGGTTAGGTGAATATTATAGGAGGAATTTATATTAAAGGCAAAACAGAAGTTTAAGGAATCTGATATAAAGATTGTAAATTGATTGAGGACCTGAGCTTTTGAAGCCTTTTTTTGGTGAGGTTTGTACATTAGTTTTTCACTGTTTAGTATTCATTCACACCTGATATAAGGATTTAAGCCATCTCCAAAGGTGAGGTACGGTGCAGGGCATCAAGTTCGACACCCAAAACTATTAAAAATATTAATTTTCTATCGGACTTAGAAAAACAAACCCAATCATGGGGACAATATATAATACGGGTGAAATGCGAGTTTTAGGAAAATAATTAAAGTGATTCGCTATTTGATTAATGAAGTGAGTCCTATAAACTTATTAGTGAAGTTTGTGTGTTAACATCTGGCTAATTATGTATGCCCAATATAAATGTTTAAGCAACATTCGGTGGTTATTTTTAAAACAAACAGAAGTCTACTTTGCAAATATTTCTCACAAAAACTATACAAAACACATGTAAACTATTAAATATATTAATTATTCTATTGGAAATAGAAAAAAATTTGCTAATTTTGCTCAGTGCGATTAAGTTTTCACCTGTGGTCATAATACTTGTCGGCAAGAGAGAACTGCCTGTAGGAAGAGTTCATTTCACGCAATGAAACATTACGATATTGGTCCCATGCAGTTTATGTAAGGTGATACAATGAAGGAATACATCAAGAAATGTAACAATTTGTCTACTGGGAGTACGCAAATGATGTAATCATTATCCCCTGATACATCAATAGGTACTGTTTCCACAGACTATTATAATGAGAAAGTTAATTCTTAAGACAAAATTAGTGCAGTAGAGTCAGTTCATGTGGAATGCATACTTGCAAGGTGTTCAAATGAAGTCGACGAACTTCAAAATAAACCACCATCAACTCTAAATACTCATGAACATACAACTCCAGCTCTACAAAAGAAAAGTAAACTTGCTATTTATGATGAAGCAGGATGTAAAAATGATAATGAATATTGCATTGTTGGTGACTCACGACAGTGTCGACAGTGAATACGATGATGATTCCCTCGATGTTCCCACACATTTCACCGAGTGTCCTTCGACAAGTGAAACGAAGAAGGTAGAAGATGCTGAAAACACAGCTACATGTTTACCGAAGATCCAAATGAACTTGTAGACAGACTTGGAATTTTGATTGATAAGCAAAGAGGTGGGGATTACTCGGACATGAAAGAGATAGTTGTGATCATTAGAGAACTTAAGGATCAGGGGTTATCTCAGATGATGTGATGAACTGCTTTCTTCTGAAATTGTAATTACAAAATAATAATAAACTATTATTATAAAAAAATTAATTGATTTTTAAATTATTTTTTGTGAGTTGTATCCTTTTATCTCTCACAACTTTAAGTGGTGCTATGAGCACTTGACTATTAACGTAAATATCTGCATATAGAATGATGATGAAGATTTTAATTTAGTATAAGAATGCAGGAATAGTTGACAGCATATAAATCATTAATTCTGTCGACGTACAAATTTTGGAGACAGTAGGTGAATAGTTTTTCTTACATGTATGGATAGAGGCAGACAACAAACCTTTGGATTGCTAAAGATTGAGGAGGATTAATGGAAAGACTATAAAAGATTGATGGAAAGATTGTAAAAAATTGATTGAAATATTGTGAAAAATTGATGGAAACATTGGTGTCTGAGAAAAGCTCAAATGATTATAATCCAAGATGCACTTGTACATTTCAAATCTCCAGGGCCTGGCAGTATTAACATTAAAATTAATGCTAAGTATGCATATAAAAATGCTGATCCATACCATGATTATAACATACTCGTGCACATGGTCGCTACTAGTATGATGGGCTTTATAACAGTCTGCCTACCTAACACTATGGCTTCAGCTAATACTCCAATTACTCACTGCTCCTCTCACCTCGTTTCTATTATACTCCAGTTTGGTAGGGGCTGTACATGGGGGAGACAAATAGTAAAAGCTATTCAATGAAAGAGGGGAAGTCAACTACACACATTTATTACAATACTTTAAATATACATAAAACCATTCTTTAACACAATACTACAATAGGATCTCAATACAATTATTTTACTTTAATTACTCTGGACTGACAAGATAATTAAGAGAACATAAATTATTACAGTTATACAAGAAACGGTGGTATGAATATACTGACATACGAAAATACTGACTTATACGGAAAGGTAAGTTAATTATAAGAATATGAGATTACGAATATACAAAGACTCTATCCTTGCCACGCTTATCAAGTTATACAAGTTTTCGAGAAAGGGATTGCAGCCCTACTGCTTACCGAGGTTATGCTCACCAATAAAACAGCTGTGATGATCGTAGATAGGCCGGAGCTACCCGGACCCTTGACGTCTATCAATCTTCGCTCCTGCACAG
Source organism: Dryococelus australis (assembly GCA_029891345.1). Classification (NCBI taxonomy): domain Eukaryota; kingdom Metazoa; phylum Arthropoda; class Insecta; order Phasmatodea; family Phasmatidae; genus Dryococelus; species Dryococelus australis. The sequence goes on along the minus strand of CM057009.1, from coordinate 284,985,166 downwards.
ACGTGGACACTCGTCCGCCGTTGGCTGCCCCTTGGGGGTGGGGGAGAGCACGCTCAAAGCTTTTATACTCTTCCTGGAGTACGTCGTTTGAGATTGTTGTTAAAACAGGGGGCCCGCAACAGAATATATAGTCCGTCCAACTTTAAGTTATCATGTGGGGACCCCCAGCATCCCAGCTGCTTGCTACATCATCCCCCAGGTCGAACAAGCAGCCGTCACAAATGCGGGAGGCAGGTAGTAGCAAGACATCCTTCAGTTGGAGGTTAAGGATGGTCGTTAGGGTCGAGGAGCTCTACAAACATGTAGCGAAGTACGCCTAGGAAGTTCTGAAGACGAATGGTGGCATTCACATTTTTATTCATTAAAGTAGTATCAAGGGTGGAGTACCCAATTCGAGAACACGTTGCATTTCAATTTGAACACAGGTTAAACTTAGAAATTTGAAATTATTTTTTAGCAAGGAAGGTTACTAGAAGATGAAATTTACATTGTTTTACAGAATTTGAGTTATTGGCTAATACCTATGCACGTGATGTAGTGAACCCGCGGATTGGAGGGAGTTACGTCCATCGCCACATTTAAAGTTTACAATCCCCCTAATACTAGGCGGTGGACGTGGGGTGGTAGGAGTGGGGAAATTGTCATGCACTAGTGGGATGTTTCACTTATCACGTGCTAGGAAGTTACTTTTCTAAAGGACATGATTACTCTAAATTATTCTATAATTGTTGCCAGCTGGCTGAAGTTAGAAAATATAACACTTTTTGAGAAGCGAACCATATTAAAGGTAATTAAATGAAGTTTCCTATATGAAAGGAAATATCAGAAGCCACAGTTGGCTAACGTGCACCTTGAAGGTGTTGGTTGTTAGACACAGCATAATACAAGTGGCTGGTCTTTAGCGTTATCAGCTTTAGTTTTGAATTTGTGAGAACTTATTATTACGTATTTGTACCATGGAATACTAATGAGCTAGGCAGTTAAGTACTATATACTAGATCTTTGACATGATTTACACATATGACAAAATTGTGATGTTTGCGTTTAGTCAGTGACATATGGGACCGTTAACCTAGACAGATTAGCAATGATACAATATTTTAACTTTTACGTAAAGTCAAACTGAAACATTTTTACACAGAAATTTACATCATATTGACAATAATATAGTATAATACATTACTTACACACTATAGAATTAAAGTTTATTGTTTGTTAGTGCAACATGGGTGGAATTGTCTTCTCTGTCATTAAGCCATCATAACACAATTGAATTCAGTTTTCGTTGCACTGATTTCTGAAATCAGTTTTTGTGCATTATCGTATAATTCACTGTTTATTTGGTATTTCGTGGAGTGTGTTAATTGGCACTCGTTTGTATTGGGTGTCCCTGTCTATATTATCACACGTACACTTTTCTTCGTAGGTTTGTTGACAGCATTAACTTGTTTGATTATTTACATAAGGTATTGTGCAAGATACTATTAATTGAAATTACACTTGAATGATATATGACATATAATACTTACATCTAAGACATGTCTTACTTTTTACGAGCTGGTTTTAATGTTCAAATTTTTTTCGAAAATTTTTATTTGATTGACAACGTAAAAGATATTAAGACAAACTATTAAAAGTATACTTCCTATGGACTTTATGCTCTAGTATCACATTTATTAACTGTGATCTGTTAATCAATTCTTAAGTAACTAAGAAATGGGTAAATAAATGGACAAACCACAACACATAAAGAATAAGGGATAGGTGAGAGAATGCTGTTAGACATGTTTAAATATTGATGATATAGAGAGTTTATACTCCTTTAAAAAATGACACTTTGCTTCATTTTAAAATTGTCCAAGACATACCTCTTTTACCTGACAGCCTACACTGAAGTTATATGTAGTTACCAGGAGCTGAATAAAGTATTCGTGTTCCTTGATTCTTACAAGCCTAGACATCAGTTTTTATAAAAATAAAATAGATTGTAATTTTTCCAACTACACTTGGTTGGTAAAATCTGTAACTTTTGAAAGTGCTTAAACTCTGCCTGTAATTCACTTGAAATGACCAAACAGAAATATATTATATTATACTCACAAACCTTGATTGGTTTAACTTCATTAAATATATATATTTGAATACTCTGCTAGGGGATGTTCTTTAATAAGTGTTTATTAATAGTTCTCACTTGCACTGACTCTGCAGTTACAATCTTAGAGTGAAATAAGTAAAAATTTGTCTGCCCTATGCTTGACTGACCTTTAAGTTATTACTGTGACCATATAATTTTATACAGTTAGGTATTGAATGGCTTGTAAGTTAATATCTCTATAGGCTGAAGTATTGCAAAACAATTTTTCTCTTTCAGTATCTGTAAATATTGTAGCAGTTGTTTGCAACGCTGTGGAAGTTCTACATACATAAACTGATTTGCAAGAGCATGAATTTAACTGGTTTGAGTTTCTGTTAGGCTTCTGATAAATTTTTGTGCTAACAAATACCAATTATCATGCACATTACTGAGTAAAATATTTCTTGTGGGCAAAGTTCTCGACTGTATAGACATGATAGTGGTTGACAGCCTTTAACCACAGCTGTGCTGAAGTCTTGTTGCTTAGTTACCTGTAGGTTATCTTAAAGCCTTATGAACTTAACATTGCTTAATTAGCAGTATGCATTAGCTTTGTGTATGAATTTGTTAAATTATAATTGAAGTAAAATGAACACAACTCTGGTTGTTTGGAACATATGTCTGTTCATAATTACCTGGCCACCTGTGGCCACTATCAATGTCTGCACTCTTGCATCTTGTACTCTTCTGCTGTAACATATGGTGTGCTGGGGGGGTACATGGGAGGCATGAACATAGGTTAACACTGACACTTCACTTTTGTTATACACAAAAGAAAAGGTGTAATATGGTCATGGATAAAAGTGTGGGTATGAATTCAAGATACTAATGTAGTTAGTGTCAATGTGCGATACTAATGTAAAATGTCATAACATGTAGAATTTTATGAATTGCGTGGAATTAAAATTGTTTCTTGCTGTTTGTGTAGATAAAACTATCAACTATTGTGGTTCTCAATACCAGTGAAGCTATAACTTACTTTTAACATGTACACCATCAGCGAGAAAATTAAGACTGTACAGCTCCCCAGACCCTTGACGTCTATCAATCTTCGCTCCTTCACAGACGTGGACACTCATCCGCTGCTGGTTGCCACTCAAAGCTTTTATACTCTTCCTAGAGTAGGTTGGTCGAGATTGTTGTTACAACAGGGGGCCAGTAACAAAATCTATAGTCCAACTTTAACTTAACATGTGGGGCCCCCCCCAGCTGCTCGCTACAGCTTGATTTAGTCAAATAAACATACATTAAAAAATACTGAGTAGCATACTTATAAATGCAGTCCTCTACTTTCGGACATAATGTGTTCATTTTGTGTATGAAAACTGAAATGTATGAAAATAGAACCCTTACATTAATGTGATAAATGAGGTTATGTTCCTAGATTGCAAAATAAACTTACCTAAACAAAAAAAGCTATTCAAAGCAATATATTATACACAGTAAGAAACAATACTATGCATAAAAGATATTTAAAAGTATTCAAATATACAGCTAACAGTAAAATTATTGAGACACATTTTACACACAAACATTTGACTAATTGCAGTGGGTTGGCTTAAGTTGAAAGACCGTCCTATAGCTGCAAATGATTTGCACTTTCCGATTATGTGATTGTTTCTTTAGTTTAGTTTAGTTTGTTTTTAGCATTCCTCATACATCAAAGTCAGTTTGGATTGGGATTGGGATTATGTTTGTAGGCTATTTATAGGACGTTTTCTTTATTTCTTACACACTAACTCTTTAATACAACTTTCATTTTTATGTATCTTATTCATTGTAAAGTGAAAATAATTACATAGGTGCACCAATAATTAATTAACATAAAAAATGGTTACACAATTAACCTCAAAGGAAACTAACCACCATAATAAGAACAATGGAAGTTCTAAACAGGAACAAAATAAGTACATAGAACTGCCATAGAGTTGTAACACTCCAAGACTATATACAACTGCATATGTACATTAAGCTTGATTCAAGATGAAAATGTGTACTTAATGAACATATACATATCACAATGTATGTTGGTACGTATTCTTTATGGCACAGTTATTGGTCTTGTACATAAACAGCTCTTGACGCATGAACCAAGTTATAAAGAATAGCTACTTTTATTTTCATACATACATGTTCGGTATGTACACATTTTTCACCTTGTTCAGTAACATCGAAAACATAGTTACATATATCTACACCAGAGATCTCTATATATAACTCAACTTTCCCGTGATAATATTTGCGAAGACAAATACAGAATATAAATTGTTCATATATCTTTGCTGTTTACAAAGTGTGATTTGTACGAGAGTAGAAGACTGCTTGTACCTACAAAACAGTCAAGGTAGTGAATGATGAGACTTCAAGAGAGGGACTGGAAATGTAGTTGAGAGACTTTTGCATGTTTTCGCAATACTCTATGTACAATTTTGACACAATATATAAATAAATAATTGTAAATTAATTTCAAAATAGAATAAAAACATATTAATGTTTTAAGACATACCCTATGCCTATGAAACCAATATGGCTACCAGAAAAACATATGCTTGAAGAATTAGTGCGACATAACCACCGAGCTCCTTAGGAGAATATTCGACAAACCCGAGTCGATGGCCTTCGAGAACTCCCAAGTCGAGTTGCAGATTGCAGAGCCGAAGACCGTCAGCCACACAAGCCGCAGAGGCTGCCATTTAAATACATTGCCTCAGAAAATACTATATCATATTTCTTATTGTAACTGCTTGTAGTGTTAGGAAATGTATATTGTAGTGGCCAACATAGGGGTCGCACACATTAAACCGAAGGTACGATGGGGTACAGCGATGGGAGATAGGCGCTACGGATATTTTGTCAAAAAATCCCAGTGACACACTGTCACTGACTATATAAGTTGAGCGCCTCCCACCCAGACATGCCAGAGAGACCAGTGCTGTATTGCGTTTAGTTGTCGGAGTAGACAACAAGAGGTATCGACGAGGCTGAAGACAAGGTCATGTCTACTATCCTGGCCTAGAGGAGCTCTATGCCATCTACAGACGTTTGTCATATGGTGAGCATAATCCAAGTTGGCAGTTAGTTGCAAGGCTGCCCTTCGAGACCCCATTAATTAGCTTAATTCAGATCATAATTAGATGTTGGCAAAGGCTGGTAAATAGTGGCAAAGTTTTGTTTATATTAATGTATCTAGGCACATGTGTGCTGTGATATTGCGTTAGTTTCAAGGTAATTAATCCTGTTTTGTATATTGCTATATAGTAACTGTTTGTTGTAATAAAAGTGTTTGTGCTACGAATTCCCTGTTGTATTGACTCAAGCTAATTTGGTCATATCCCCCCAAGGTAATGACTGAATTAGGAGTGAAACTAGTTAACAGAGAGAGGAGGAAGGGGAGCGCTGCGCTGGTGGAGATGCCTCACATCGTACCTTGCGCTTAGGGGAGTCACTTTAATTAGGAATCCATAGAATAGTTGCGCTTCATGCACTTAGGAGCAATAGAACATGGATGCGCTTCACGGAACCTACAGTGCACTTATGCATAGTATTTTAGCAATTGTTAACATGTATATTCATTGTTTTGTGTCCAGATATATTCATGTCTAATACGTTTAGCAATAAGCATCATTATTAGTATAATATATTGCATTATAATTATTCACTTGTATGTTGCCAAATTACTGTACATAAGTCAACGTGTTGAAAAGATGTTACTGCAACGTGGCCAGGGCACGCACTGTAAGCGAAAATGAGGAAGGTTAGTGCGCAGCTTACACAGTCAGCAGATCGTGCAGGAGGCCTTGCCAGCCTAGCAGTGACATCACATTGCACGCTCCAGCGCCATTGTAGTAGCTTACTCCTTAATTCTGTTTCTTTTATAATAATGCATGTTTGCCGCTTATTTATGCATGTCGGAATGTCTGTTCCTTTGTGAGCCAGAAAAACTCCAAATGTTTTGTGTGTGTTTCTGAGTATCTTCTAATTCTTTAACCCTTCTAACTATAAGTAACACCCAAATCAGACAGTGCGCGTCACATATAACAATTACTCTGACACCATACACAGTACATGGAAACATGTAGCAAGAATAAAACTTCCTCAGTTAATAAAATAATGAAACATGCACTTATTGACACATCAGAATAAGAATCTACATTAGACGAGCATGATCACCAATGAGCATTCATACAAGAAACATCACAGAATACTAGAGAGTTAAAGAACAAAACTCTAGAAGTATCTTTCAACACCAACCCAAAACACTATCAAAATTACACATCACATCCTACACAATCCACACTCACCGCCCCAATCAATTAGCCCACAGTCAGACTTCCTTGGTTTTCCCGCTTACAAGGGCGTATATCTTGAACCAATCACAGAAAACACATTTCCACCCCCCTCCTCATATTCCTACATAAATACATTGCCTCCAAAACAGCTCAACACGGCAAACCCACAACCACAGCAATTAGTTCAAATAGTCATCAGTCACCCGAAAAAAACTGCCATCCTTCTCAGAGGCCCAAAATTTAAATATTACAGAATTTCTTGAAACGTATGACGGGGTAGCGGAAATTAACCAATGGTCTGATGCAGAAAAGTGTTGCCACGTCAAATTCCATCTACTGGGAACATGGCTACAGCTAAACACGTGGTTGAGTAATACATAGAAACCCACCCTTAGGAGATCACTTGGCATAACTTAAACAGTTTTAAAGGACATACTCACAACAACCACGGACACAGACCAGTACAGGCAATTACTCTACATGAATAAACAAGGGATTGGTGGGAACACAATGCGTCATATTGAGACGATTAAATATTACAGAAACAAATACAATACTCATATTTCAGATAACTAATTTTTTATGTCCTTTGGAAATCTCCGTTGTCGTCAATTGCAGACAAACTGATTGGGTTGTCCAACGAAACTTTGCCACAAGAGATGATCAAGAACCTGAACAGAATTGAGATAGGCACATATCGATATAATCAAACACTCACACAAGCCCGCCCCAACCCTGAATTGGAGTGTCTAAAGTCACAAATAAGTAAATTGAAACAGCATATTACACAACTCTCTTTACAATAAACCAGAGTCAATACAACTATCAACATCCCCAAACAATCTCCCCACAATTACATCCAGTACAACCAGCGGCGAGGACAAACATCACACCATCGAGGTAATTTCAACCCCCACCCAACCCATCGGGGCAATCACAGAAATGGACAACCTATAATTATAGTCAAGGGAGCACCTCAGGTTCAAGGCATTTCAAAGAGGCAGATCCCGTTCCCGCCGTGGGTCATACATAGATCACCACTTGAAAAGCGACGGGTACAACACTCCACAGTACTATAGGAACAGACAGTACAATACACGAGGGACAGGTTACAGTAGTGTATGGCAAGCAAACAGCCAATCGGCAAAAAACTTCAGTACGAGGGGGTTAAGTGCGTTTGCCCCACAGACAAAGAGAATATTCAGGTTCCTGACGCATGTAGGACAATATTCAATAAGGTGGTACCCTTGAGAACATACACCGATATTGCCAAATATAATGCCTATAGTACCAACACAGTATCAAGTAAACCACAACTATTGGCATCTAATGTACGGCCAAAGAGTACAAATAAATTGGAACAGTCTCAGTCTGTAATACATTTCACGACACAGGCGCAAGAAGCTACCACAACTAGGTTGCGTAAAGTTTCGCCTCAGCGAATTGTGAGTGCACCGCTGGCAGACCGTGAGAAATGCAGCTGCACCACTTCTCCCCTCCATGCGATCCAGGCCAGCGTTGTCAAAGAGTCGCCGCCGCACAACTCACATTGCGATGTTGCTCAAAGTTACCGCGAACTGCAGTGCAAAAACAAATAATTGCCAGTCCATGCAGCCTTGCCCAGTACATTAGTACACTTTGCTTTTACGCGGGAGATAAAGCACATCAATACACATTATTTCCCAAACACAATTTTGAGTTTGTTACATACATAGGAGACAGGTTTAAATGATTAAAAAAAAGTTCAGGCTGACAGAGAACTGTCTATCTAGAACACATGACCAGTAACAATGCAGCCACCAATACTAATTGTTTTGAAAATACAAGGAGCGAGGCCGCGAAGATGAGACAATGTTTAACAACATCCTGAGCAGGCCTGCACTTCAAGCTAGTTCAGGTAAACACACATGCCCCGCACCAGAAGTGGAATGTCAGCACATCAGATTCCATACTGCAACACCGTACGTCTTTGTTATGATTAAGGGACGGAAATATCATGCATTACTTGACACATGGTGCTCTCGCAGTAGCCAGGTAAGTACTTTAATTACTAATCAACACCTTGAACAGTTAAATAAGGAAATAACTTTACTTGGAGATATGTCTGTTTTGGCTTCACCTAAATTCAAAACCACACATAATTTAAGCATAGCAGGTCACACTTACCCACCTGACTTATTAGTTATTGATAAATTAAAACAGGATTTGATATTAGGAGCAGACTTCATTAGGAAATATGACATCATTCCGATACTGAAATATAATACTCTTTTCATCCATTCTCACGATACTAAGGAAATTGTGGAAATACCACTATACTTAGGCAGGTAAGATCACGAGGATACTAACTCAGTGGAGCAGTATTGCCATACATTAGACAGTTTTGAATCTTGTCAAACACAGCTGTGCCATATTAATAAAAATTTAGATACCAAACAAACACAGGCAATTGCCAATATTATTAAAAAATATAAAGGCAGGTTCGCCAATGCTATCCTAGAATTAAGTGAAACGAAAAACTTTGAAATCAAGTTAGACTTGAAAACAGACAAGCCAGTAGCCACTAGGCCTTACCGCATTAGTCCAAAAATTTGTGACGAAAGTTTAGTGCAAATTGACAATATGATTCAGGCGGGAATTATTGAGGTGGCTGACTCACCTTATTCTGCACCAAGCTTAGTAGTTTTGAAGATAACTGGTGGGTTAAGATTTTTACTTGACATTCGGAAACTTAACAAATATTTAACTAGGGTGAAATACCCGTTACCCCACATGGAAGACATTTTGAATGCTCTACAGAACTCCCAATATATTACGAGTTTAGATCTCTTTTCAGGCTTTTACAGCATTCCTGTAGACAACAAGACCATTACAAATTAGTGTTTAGCATTGATGGAGTGGGATTATTCCAATAGAAAAGAATGTCTATGGTATTAAGAACCTCCCCTCAGTACTTTCAGATGTTTATAAATTTATTATTAGGACCTCTATGATAGACTGCAGGCATTGCTTATATCGATGACATCTTTATATTAGGTAACTCATTTGAAGAACATTAAATTAATATAGAGAAAGTTTTCCAGCGGCTTCGTACGTTTAATGTTAAGGTAAATACAAAAAAAAAAAATGTACGTTTGCTGAGCAGTCAGTGGAAGTACTTGGTCACATCATTACCCCACAATGTATCTCTACCGATCCTGAAAAAGTTGGTGCCATTAAACACAAGGTTACACCAACAAACATTATACAACTAGGGACATTTTTAGGGATAACTTTGTATCTTTGGAGATACATTATGAATTATGCTACTACAGCCCAACCACTCATTAATCTAACAAAGCAAAATAGCATTTACAAATGGGATGAATCCCACCAGCAGGCTTTTGTTAATCTCAAAAAAGCTATCTTAGCGGCACCTGTACTGCAGAAATTTGATGAGACAAAACCAATTATATTAGCTTGCGACGCCAGTAACAATGCGGTAGACGGGGTGCTTATGCAGGAGGACCTGCAATCTAAACAACATAGCATTATCACATTTACGTACAAAAAGATTTTTCTGAATGAATCAAGATGGAATGCCACAGGACAAGAGCTTGGAGAGATACATTATCCTTGTAACCATTTTCATCAATACCTATATGGCCGACACTTCAAAATTGAGATAGACCAAGCCAGTCTCCGATACCTGTGGTTGATGGCAGAACACAATATCCAAATCCAGAAAACGGCAATTGCCCATAGCGAGTATGATTTTGAACCACTTATTGTCAAAGGCAAATTAAACACCCTCCCAGATACTTTAAGCCATATTACCATGGATACCAGGAATAACACATAGGGAAATCATAGTAAACAACACTAAATACGTGGTAAATCAACAAATGGTACAGTGCACATCAATCTACACAGCTCTGGCCGAATGTCTCTTACAAAACCCCCAAAACACAATGAGATTAAGACAAGTATAGTAAAATACACAATTAACAACTGGACTGATATTAAACACTTTTTAAACCACGAATTCCAATCAGAAGACAAGACCAAAGTCGGAAAGCCATTGGTGAGGAACCAATTTTTCCTATTCACGCAATTTGTAATACAGAATGTCCATAAATTATCACAACAACTTCAAACGTTAATGAAAAATTACTCAAAGGTGATAGAAGTATGCGATTTTTTGAATGTGAAAGAGTGTTTCCCAAAGTTTTTAAACAAAATTTAGTAGACTTCTACATGTGCACTCTTTGTTGCCCGAAGCTCCAGCTCCTGCCATATCCACACTAGCATTCTCTTGTCGACAGTCTCAATGATTGCTACAATCCTTTGCTTCAGTTCATCCAAATTGTTAACAGGTTAGTTGTATAATATGTCCTTAACAAAACCCATAAGAAAAAGTCTAAAGGCATGATATCCAGCGAGCAAGGTGGCGAAGGAATTGGACCATCTCTGTCAATCCATCGTCCAGGAAACCAGTGATTCAAGGATTCATGCACAACAAAACCTCAGTGTGGGGGTGCTTCATCGTGTTGAAAGATAACATTAGTTTTGCATTTCTTCCAGTTGCGAGGTCACGAATTCGGTTAACAAGCACAGGTACACATTGGCTCTGATAGTCTTTTCGGTAAAGAAGAATGGGCCAATGATGCGATCACACATTCACCTTCTGGCTGTCACGCACACTCTCATGTGATTCATGACGGTGTTCCATTCCCCAGATCCTAACATTATGCCGGTTCAGTACACCTGAAACATGAAATGCTGCTCCGTCACTGAAGACAATTGCCTTCAGGAAGATGTCGTCCTCGTCAATGGGTTGCATCATGTTGCCAGCAAATTCCGTGCATCATCAGGTTGCAGAGCTTGAACAAGCTGCACTTTGTATGCATAGTCATAATTGCTTGTGTAAAACTTTGCGTACCATTGATGGGGGTGATTGTAGTTACCTTGCAGCAGTTTAAACAGACTTATCAGGGCTACGCACATATGGAGCACGCACACAGTCAATGTCTTCAGCACTTGTGCGTGGCCAGCCGGCACCCTTCTGATGCAAAATGCTGCCAATTTCCATAAATTTGCGGTGTCACTCTTGTTTAGTGGATAGTGTAGGCAGGTCCTTACCATACCTGGTCCTGTAATTACATGTATCTGATTTGGTCTCAATAAACCAAGACATACATTAAGCCTTCTCTTGTGGAGTGGTCATTTGGGTGAATTAGTAGTCACAACTAAATAAAAAAAAAAAATTCATTATAAATCTTGGGGACATGTCCTTTTCCATGCAAAAAACTGCATACCTCTATCACCTTAAGGTAATTTTTTATTAACGTTTGAAGTTGTAGTGATAATTTATGGACAGCCTGTATTATTACTGCTTTATACCAGGTCAACCTTAAAGTCATTATGGAAAACTGCCATAATAAAATTGAAACTCATTGTATCGACCTACTTTTAAATTGTACTAATGTTATTGTGAACAAAATGGCACGCCATACTTCCTACCTACCTACACTCATGAACAGGAGTATATAAAGATTGATGATGATTCTATACTGCATCTATGTCCTCTTGATGTTACATCCTCCCCTTTTACGGGTTAATATGAGCGTGATAGTCACATTCTAAGTGTGCGCTAGAAAACCCACAGGATGTGGACACCAAATACCATCATCTTAGTTGCAGCTATGGCATTGCAGCAAACTGTGAGATTTACCTTAAGATAAATACACAGCTAGGGACCAGAAACCTTACTCTTGTACCGCAGGTATATGTACCCGAAATCATACAAGCCCATCATAATGCCATATTTGGAGGTGGACATTTCGGTGCGTTTAAAACGCTAGAGAAAATTAAACAAACTTATTTTTCGGACACTATGTCTGCTGATGTGAAAAACTATGTTTATGCCTGCCCAGTATACCAAAAAATAAAAGCTCCTAATACTAAGCCAGTAGGTCAAATGACATCTATTGTGCCTCAACCTCTTTTAAACACATGGGCTCTTGATGCTTAAGGTTCCCTACCTGTCACTGCATGTGGTAACTGCTACATTTTGGTTATGACAGAATATTTAAATCGCTATGTAGTTGCTAAAGCAGTCAAATCAATAGACGCGGCTACGTGCGCAGACTTCATTAAGCAAGTAATTCTACAGGTTGGTTGCCCCAGAACAAATCCTTACAGATCTTGGTACTAGCATCCAGAATGAATTACTTAGTAATTTACTAAAGTCATTAGGAATTAAGAAGTTAACCACAACCGCATATAAACCCCGCTGCAACGGACTTGTCAAAGTCACCAATTGTATGGTAGGTGAGCAGCTCACAGCTTGCGCTAATACTGACCAAACCAATTGGGATCTTTATGTAGAATTAATTATATTCAATTACAATACAAGTGTCAACACCACTACCCAGTATACGCCTTTTTATCTTCAACACTGTATTGAGGCAGCACTCCCTGTGCAGGTGATAGCTACGCAGTATTCGGACCGAGCAAATGACTGGTGTAATTAATTATTGAAAGACCGTGAGAATGCTGAGGTAAATCTGTTACATGCACAACAACAGCAGATAGCCTAATTCAATAAAACCCACAAGCCATGTACACTACGCATAAACTATTACGTGTGGGTCTGAAACCGAGGCCAACAAAAAGCCCTTATGCATCGTTACCGCGGCCCTTTCAGGGTAGTAGACATCCTGGGCGACTCAACGATACGAATACAAGTCAACAAGACGGGCACACCCAATTTCAACACTGTTTGTACTCGCCATACCAAGCCCAGTTACGTCCACTAATTCAGAATCTCCTCTAATGTCATTCAATTATAAATATGTATCTGTTCAGTGTTTTAGGTATTCTTTAAATTGTGTTGCAATTTATGAGTGTGTCAAAATGAGACGGGCAAACATAACGTGAGCCACTGGGGCAGCCGATCGTCATGCCGCCCACGCAGCCTGTACGCACCGCATCTGGAACACGCTGACCACGCTGTGCCCACAGTATGTGTTAGCCACAGCAGGGATCCGGCAACGCCAGGTGCTTGCCTAGCCTCCCTGCCTGTCATCGCATGGCTGGGCAACTGCTGAGTGACCAAATGTTTGATGAAGGGGTTCCACGGCCGCCAACCTCTGAACGAATGCCACATTACTACAGCAGTACCCATGTGCTGCTTCTGTAGCCAAACGTCATTGGCAGCACTGAGCAGGTGCGAGTTACGCTCTGTGTATGTGCCATACTGTTGCCATGGAGACTCCAATCGATGGTAGAGCTCCAGAAGTGGAGTGAGGAGTCCATCCTGCTCATCATGCTGCCAAGGTCGTGGCCGCACTGTGTTTTGTTTTCCCTGTCCTTCTAGCCATTCCAGCCACGTTCCGAACACATGCAGGGGTCTATTGAACCCCTGCTGACATACGTTTTATCTATGAAGACTGTATACCCATTATTTACACTATCCCATTGCACTTCCCAGACACTGCCTAAGACGCATGGTCAATTTTTGCATGTAGCACATGCAGATCGCAATTCAACATTGTGTAAGAATGGAATGTTAATATACAAGTACTTAAAAGTAGTGGAACATGGAATACAACGAGAATTCCTAGATGATGTGAGCACCCACTTCTGCCCATGGAGAGGTATTCAGTTCCTGGGCGACATAAGTTCGTGATGCTGTAACGTGTTCACGAATAGGCACTTACGCCCATTACTTGATAATGATGCACAATTTGACGCTCAGATAAACACCCTTTCAGGTAACATTCAAACAACAAACAAGGCTATTAACGTAAATTTTACAGTCATAAATGATATACACCACCAGGTAGAAGGTAAAATTAATTCCTTCGCAGACACAATTAATGGAATATCTCAAGTTTTGAAACAACACAACTCAGCCATTAGTAAAGTGGATAATATTGAGGCTTAATTTCATTTACTTTTGTCTAGCCTTTTGTACATATTTAATAATATTGTTCTTGAGGATTTGGTTCTCAGTTACATCCGCACTTGTCAATTGAACACACTACCACTTAATGCAGTTAACAAATCACTGCTTAGTAAGGTTCTTACCACATTGAATGAAGAGCTGCTCAAAATTAATTTAACTTTAAGCATTGGCATGGCTGAGATTGTTAAGTATTATACTTATGAAATTACAGAGTTCCTTCACATCAACCCAATTAGTCATAAAGTTGCAGATACCCATTCTAAATGGCAGGTTTTCAATTTATTCCCTGTGCCATACCGCTTCGCCAACCAGTCATGTACGATTAGAGTACCTAATGAAACCATTGCCATAGATGTGCCCAAGGGCATGCTTAAAGCTATTTCACACTCACCATATATGCCCACCGATGTTATACTCATCACCAAAGAATCACTCACAAGTGATGATTCCAAATGTGTAAAAGAAGTTATCCTCCTGTCAGATGCCAATGTATTGTTTTCCACATGCAAATTTCATTTTTCTCACGACACCTCATTTTCAATTCACTGCATTTTGCCACATTAATACATGCTATCTAATCATCCTGATAGAACATTTTTGCAATGTATATATACATCCCTAAACGTTAATGTAACTAACCACAAATTACGCAGTGTGGAATTATTTATGCCATGTGGATGTCGCATTGCTACACCAGATCACATCATTGTTGACGCCACGCATCTGTGTGATGTACGTGCGCCTACAATACCACAACAACAAACTGTGCTACCTATCTATTGGCTGAACCAGAAATCCTTTTATTTAACTCAATTGCAACTGAATTCTTGCATTAATTTTTATAACATAACCACTGCCAATGATACGAATTGGCAGATGAATCATAGATAACTACCAGTACTGCCAACTATTGACCACTCTGCATTGCATATATATTTTAAAGAAAACAAACTGTTTTCTATATTGGATCCAGAGCACTACGACTATATCACCATGGCAGTCATAGCTGTACTTTTGTTTGCTACTGTCACGTTGTACATAAAACTTGTTAAGGTATCAATAATTCTTTCTCGAATGATAACACCATAGTAAGTATGACAAAAACCTGAAACTTTATTCGCTGTGTTTCAAGTGAATATTTCTACTCTACTACATGACCCTTCACATGCAGGTGTCGCAGAAATAAACCTGTGTAAATATGTGTGTAAACAAGTGCGGTTCTTAACCTCGGCATTAAGCACCTTGAATTAATTTCAAAAATTTTAGACAAGCACAAGCGCAGCTGTCAGGCCCGAAGGAAGGGACTAGTAGTTCGGACAATATTAGGGAACTTTTGTCTTCACATTATTAATTAATGATCACTGGGTCTTTATGGTGCAAAATACTTACTGAAACCTCTACTGAAGTGCATGCCTCCTGGCATTATGATCATTTTTTTTTAGATTGGTTTATTATGAACTACAATCCAATAGCCACATTTTTTTTACCTTATTCCTAGTAATTAAATACCTCAAGCACAGTTAAAACTGTAGCTACGATTCTCACAATATCTTGCACACTACTGTATATAGATAAGTAAATAAGGAGTATAGAGATACGTTATTTTATATTACATTACATGCAAGGAATCCTAGACTTTGTTTTTCTTAATTATATGCAACATCAAATGTAAATAATATTTTTCTATGTACATGTTAAATTAATAATGTATTCATACAACCTTAGGTTATAAATGGCTAACGATAGTCACTATTTTTTTACTACTTGTACTATGCATAATAAAAAACCAGTATCTCCAATATAGTTGTACAACATTAATATAGTATTACCAGACAACCAGACATGGGTACTAACTTGTTAACAAGTTACAAGTTAAGTTAAAAAGTTACTTTTTTCCAGAATTTTTAACTTAACTAGTTAGTTTTACAACCAAATAACTTGTAACTTGAACTAGTTACTTTTTTAGCAGGAAACCAACTTATTTTCAAGTTAAGTTAAAAGTTTATTTCACGCAGACACTTGAATTTCACATTGTTTTGGTAATGTTTTGACAGAGAAGAGGGCAATTGTCACGACAATTGTCGGAACAGCTAGTGAAATATATATCTTCCTAATACGTACTCAGTGGTGAAAAGCTTGCTCCATCTTTCACTGCTGTGATACACCAAGCCTAATCTATGGTTTCTACAACTATGGTTTCCGTAAAGTTACGTTTTGTGCGGCATAAACACAGCATAAAAGCAAATATTTTAACATCCCAATACCGGACACTAAGCAGAGAAACTAGCAACCAGTCGCTACTAGCGAACCTAGTGGGATTTATGTGAGAAATTATTTATTCTGTCTGTTTTATTACAGTGTAAAACCACTTTGAAATGTACATTTTCTTAAAGCAGCATAATTAAAAATTGTTTAAATAAAACTATATTCAACAAGTCTAAACAATAAGAATTCTTTCACGTATTCAAACAACTCACATCAGAATGCGTTAGTAAAAATGGCTTTTAGAATTTCCCATGTAAATATGCAGTGTGTTCGGTATTGGTATGTACAGTTTTTGATAAAAGTGAATTTTAATGCTTAATAAACTGCACAAAACCCCACTTTCTGAAAACCCACGTTACCGACTTGGCACGTAAACTTAGTGTCTGGCTTTTGTTTTTGTTGATACCATCAAATGATCACATCTTTGGAATTTCCTTTTACTTGATAAAATAGGCAAAAGCACATGGTGGTTGCAAGATGGAAAAGTGGCCTCAGTTGTAGAAATTTTTCACTGAAGTGAAAGAAGATGGAACAAATGGAAGTAGAAGAACTAAACTTAAAGTTCAAATTTAATCTTTGAGTACCAAAAAGCCAAATTTTATATGTATTGACAATGTCCAATTATAATTTGAGGACACACATTAAGGGAAGCACGAATTTAGTCATGGCATAATTTTAATATTTAGTTTGATTAGGATATCTTGATGAAAGTAGTGCTCATACAATCTGTACTAACCTTACATAACTGACCTAGTTTATACTTCACTGAATTTATAATACCAAAAACCTGCCAATGATCTATATACCTTAAAAATGGTATATTTCGACACAAATATTTCTGTAAAAATATTCATGTCGAAATATACCATTTTTAAGGTACTTTACCCCCCCCTTCCCATCACTCCAGCATCTATTTTAAATCTCATTTAATTCATAATTATGACCAATTTGTTATCTTAATCATTGTTGCTAATAACTTTTCAGTATCAATGATTTTTAGTGAACAAATACTTACTCTTAGACTGGTTATTATATATATATATATATATATATAGTTTTGTTAATGTTGTATTCTTATATAGTATTAACTTAGCCAGTGTGTGCTGGTACGGCACAATGATATGGCAGCTGTTGTTTATTTCTGAATTATGGTAATGGTTGGCAGAGAAAATGGCAATCACCTGCATCTGACTATTAGATTTTTGTGGTAACTTCTGGATCCTCCTCCTATGACATGCATGTATTTTTTTCAGTCCACTCATCTATGTAAACTGGAGGAATTCAACTCATTAGCATGCAAGAGGGCACTAGAAGCTGAAAGTGCTACAAAAAAAAAAATTTGGGAGCCAAGATGCAATAGCCTCCATTCCAAAATCTGTCTCTGAAAAGGCAATTATATGTTTTATAGTTGAAACTGGTGCTCCATTTTCATTGCTGGAACATCCAGTTTTTGTAAACCTGATGAAAGTGACTGCTAGTGTTTTTCCAATGATAAGAAAAACATTAACAACGAAAAATAATGATAAATATGATTTAATGGTGGATAAAATGCACTCCTTACTGAAAGAAGTGACATGTGTTTGTGTTACGGCTGACTGTTGAAGCATTTCCAAGAAGTAAGAGTGGTATGATTTTTTACTGAATTTATTTCCTTGAGCATGCATAGTTGTAAATAGTGTTTAGTGAACAGTGAACCACACTAAGTTTTTTATTAACTTTTTTATTTTAGATCTTTCTTGGGAAAGACTGCACATTGGCTTGATCCAGAGACTCTAGTGATGGTATTGTGGCTTGAGTTGCAAGCGAATTGTGGGGCGCTATATGATGTTCTTGCTCAAGCTACCGAAGAAATTTCCATGAAATTTGACATACAAAGTAAGACAACCACTGTGGTAACTGACAATGGTTCAAACTTTGTGAAGGCTTTCAGGTTTGTAGTACCCACCCTGAGGTTATTGTGTATAGCTTTCAAAGTAGTAATTACAGCAAAATCTTAGTGCACACAGGAAGTCTGACAGCTGTTGTTACAAAACCAATATTTTTAACATGCATAATGAAACTGGCCCGAAATGTAGTCTCTTCAGTATTGTTGCTGTAAATAGGTTTTGTCAGTTTTTTGCTAAAGGGGCAAAACAGTTTATTTACACACAGTAAAATGTGCGTTGTGTTTAGGTATATGAATTAAAGAAGATAAAATGGATAACGTGTGCAATAGTACTGGAGTGTCGCCTTTCCAGAGACCTGATTCCGAATTCATATCAGAGTACTGCACGGTATGTAACATGTGTCTTTTAAGTTTTTTAATCTCAGTAGACATAAACAAATGTGGGAGAACATAAGATATTTCTTTTTAATTTAGGCAAATATTTTTACTGAGGAGAAAACACAAGTGTTCTTATTAATGATGCATATTTTATATTATATGCATGTTTTCATCATAAATATTAACATGTGTGTATATTAACACAATACTCTCATTCATTTTTAGGTAAAGGAATCCCTGGCAAAAGCATTGGATGTCTACAAGGCGATAAATATTTCAATGCAATACCTTTTACCAAAAATAAAAATGATCAAAAAGACTATGGGTGGAATGATATTGCTTAATCTCTGTACTCCGTTAGTTGCAACCTTGTCGAAAGGCATCGACAAGAGGTCTGTAAAAAGTAAACTCTTCTCTTGATTTCAAACAAGCTTGTATATCATCACTTGCAAGATTAAACAATTAAATGTGCTTATGATTTATCACTTGCAATTGGCAGTGAATGTTAAAGGTGGATTCGAAAATGATTTTTGTTGTGAAGTTTAAAATATGTAAATAATTGAATACATTATTCTGTAATCTGTAAAGCTTTTGAAGTCTGTATATATTGTTGTCGGCGACAACTTTAACGTTGTTTAAAAATAATATTTGTCTTATTCCTGTATTGACCATTAGCAAATGCTAATTCAAATAATATATAATCAAAACCAATGTTGTTTCTCTGTTGCTAAATTTTCTGTGTGTATGTTGCTAAATTTTCTGTGTGTATAATTTTATTCAAATGTGAGAAAGTGTATACACAAGACTCTATCTATTCACATTTATCAACGTCACCTGCACACTAAATAAATTGAACTTCTCGCAGCATATGTGCATATGCTTCACTGTAAAAACAACGTAACTAGTCTGAACAGTTAAAAGAACAGCGCGTTGTACATAAATGAACATGTTAACTGTTTTAACAAGTGTGTGACACATTCCTGAAAAATTAGAGTTAAACGAACTCACCACATGCGTAAGGCACTGATGTAAAACTTCGTCACATTTCTGTAAAATTGTATATTGAGGTTACCACCCTGTGTGGAGACCTACAAAAATCTTATGTTGTTGTAATTATTTATTCAATGTATTGTAATGTTCAGATTAAGTTAACTTCTTTTATGTATAATTAGACGTATGCCTCTACTTATAATGTAATTTTAATAATGCGGTGCCTTATACCATATGGCACTTGTAATTTCCACCAAAACTGATTAATGAATTTATTTTAAGCCTAGGTTATAATTTTCTGTACTACGTTCACTTATCTGTGCTCTCTAAAACACAATGTTAATCACTATATCACACAAATTCACTCTCACTATGTATAAATATTGGCACCACAGCGAGGCAATAACTCACCACGTAAGTATTCCTGACAACGTACTTGCTGACAAAGACGGCACGAGTTGTCAGTGCTACCAATGCGGTAACCAGAAATACCATATTTACAGGTAATTCCATTCTTTAACTTGCACATACTACAGTTGACTCTCGATTCTCCGCGAGCGGATTATCCGCTTTGCGGCCTAACAGCAGCACATTCAGGAAAATAAAAGTAAATTTTGGAAATTAACTCAAACACTGCCAAAACAAAGTTATTTAATAAAAGTCCATCTTAACTAATGAAATTCGTAACAGGTACTCTGAAAATAACTGCTGAATGAAATATGTTCGTTTATCAATGCAAACGCACGTCAAAATGTGTTCCTGATGACACAACTGGCATAGAAACATCGCAAGACAGCGAGCTGACAACACCGCACAACTCGCTAGCCTAGCTGCCGCCTGCCAAGTATAGCCGGTCCTGGCGCGACTACAGCATTCCTCTCGCGTATCGCATTCCCGCGGCCAGTGTCAGTTTTATTTCGCCAGTCAGTAGTTACGTTTGGTTTTGTTTTTGCTCATTTTCAGCCGAAAAATGTCTGCAAAAAGTAAACGTGAGGTTTTAAATTTATAGCAGAAGCTGGAAATTATTAATAAACTTGAAGGAGAAAGTGTAATAAAACAGCTTTAATTTATGTATGGAGTGGGAGAAAACAACAATTTGGGATATACGAAACAATAAATCCAAACTTATTGAGTTTGCAAGCAGTGCAGATTCGACAAGTGGATTGGTGAATAGGAAAACGATGAAACTATCAACGTACGTGGAACTATATAAGGCTATGCTGGAGTGGTTTAACCAGAAACGTGCTGCGGCAACGCCAGTGTCGGGCTTAGTGAAAGCCAAACAAGCCCAATATTTTTTTGAAGAACTGGGAATGGAAGGCGAAACTTGTTGCCTACATTAAACACAGTTTTCCACAAGCTGAACCAGCCAGCTGTATGCCCCACGCACTGGACAGTGTGGGAGGTATGTGTGTGACACAGATGACATGCAGTTTGATTTGCACATCTTTGTTTCTCCTCTCCAGGAGGGGAGGGGAGGGATGGGAGGATGACCTGTTGCCTAGCAACCAAGTGACGTCAGCCTGCCTTCCCTCCTACGCAACTTCAGATTCCAGTATCACTCGGTGATAAACACTACACGCATCCCACTGCATTGTTTGAATTAACTGTAGCTGTGTATTTCTTGTAATGTTCGTGAGGAAACCGCCATGATTATACACATATTTTACACACTTTAAATACTGTTTTGTAAGTTAAAAATCAGGTGTGCATAAATTTCAAATTTTTTGTTTGTGAATAAATAATAGGATACGGAAATAATTCAAAACCATAAAATATGTGGGCAAATACAGTAGTATGTCAAGGATAGGCTAGGTTTCACACTGAAACACCCAGCATTCAGTTACGACCATACAAAACATAGTGTTGGAAAAACTGTATTTTTCTCATTGTACGTGGATTATCAGTGATTTTGGGTTATCCGCGGCAATCGTCCCCTCCATTATCGCGGATAATCGAGAGTCGACTGTACTTTATTTTCATGTATCCCCTTAATGACATATATGTCATGTCTTCTAATTAAAGTTGACGCCATCAGGTGAGACACGAGAAGAACGATGACACAAATACTTACCAGTAATTTGGGCACCAGCGGTGCTTCCCAATCAACGCACTATTGAGACTCAGGGTTCTCAGGGATGTTGTAAGTTCTGTGCGTCCGTCTCACCCGTGCGTACTTACAAACACGTTGGCAATACTAAACTATTAATAAAACCACTGAAATAAACAATAGATAAAACATATGTGGCTAGGACACTGTCACTACTGAATAAAAAATTGAGTTCACTGTAGACTTGTTTTATTGATATTGTTTATACCCATCAACGTGCCAATGAAATTATGATTATCTCGGTCATGACTAGTCAATTCCGGTTGGGTGCTACCCAGCCCGTAATTAATCTAGCGCACGACAAATGGATGATCTCACCGAGGTGCGTGAAAGCACAGTCTTCACAAGGGAAGAGGGCTGACAGCCGCTAGGGTGGACTGACGGTTTTTCCTGAAGACAGGACACGGTGAATTACAAATGAATACCCTTAATACACATTAACATGAGTGATTACTCGGCATCACTAATGCAAACACATTGGGTCTCGCCCTCCAGCACATGGTTAGTGTGGTGACGGCCTATACACAGAGCCGGCTAGGACGGGAGTAATTGCACGGTACACTAATTACACCATTACATAGACCCTTGAATGAGACATGAAATAAGATGGGACATGAGATGAATATGCACAATAAACACACACACATGTGAAAACAAGCTTAGGTGGCGTGGATGCCAGCGGATGAAGTTCGTAGCGGACCATGTGGTGCAGGTGAAATTGCAATATTTCTGCGTGGGAACGGCAAACTAAATTCAGATTAAAAATTATTCGTGTTGAGCATGTGATTGCATATACAATGTTATATGAATAAGCTCTTAAAACAGAATGATGGCATATACAATGGCTTGACTTCAGTCGGCCACGTGGTTATACGTGATGTTGCCATAAAATATTCAAACTCAAAAATTACCCTCAAATACATACATAAAAATAAATCTCTTAAAATTGTGTATAGCAATTATGCAGAAGTTACACTGAAATGCCATAAGCATAGGCAGATGGCGTCTGATTCAAAATGTGCGGGTCTTGTGACCTCTCCGACATATTTCTCCTCGATTAAGTTAAAAATGACACAAGGTTGTAAGACTTAGTAAAGCGTAAGCATAATGCTGGGGAAAAGTCTGGCAAAAACGTACGCAAGCAAAGATTAACCGGTAAACTACATTGACTATGGAAACCTAAATCAGTGAACAAAAGTTGTAGTGCGCATGTGACAATGTCTTACCTCGCCAGCTCTCCTCGACAGACTGTCCAGATACAAGCGTCAAATGGACCTACCATGGCCGCCTATGGGGTTCACATAAGCGAAAGTGCTATGCACGCCGAGTGAAATATTTTATATTGAAAATAAAATTGCACAAATTAAATTATATATTGTTTTACATTACTATAATTTTCTTATTAATTTTAGTATTATCTTAATGTCCCTTTGTGATGGCATTCATACCAGAATTCAAAGTGTTCTTAATCTCGGAGCCACGGGCACTTTAAATACTCATAACCAAACAATTAAAATTAGTGCAAACACTTAAAAACATTTTAAGACAAATTAAACACTGTAAATACGATATAACACATTTTACGCTGAAATTAACATTTATAGGAAAGTTCAAAATTGTCGGCCTCCTTGCGCACATACGGGACACGTGACACACGACCGCCATCATGGGCTCTAGCGCTGCTGGCTGTTAGCCGGCATCAAAGTCTTTGTGGCATTTTCTTGTTGAAACTATTCAGAAAATTCAGCCAGCAGGCACACCACATCGTGATATTGTAATTTCTTCACGTAAAATTTTTCCTGGCATGTTGTAGAGTGCACTATTTCCACACGCATGCACATTCAAAATACTCTTACCCATGTCCACCGCCTAGTTTGGGGGTGCATTTACTAACTTAACGTTAATTGTGGTGGTGGATATACTCCCTTTTATCCCATGGTCCTGTTACACAACATGCGTAGGTATTATCAATTATCGTTGGCCACCTATTTTATGTATTACAATGTATTTCTTATAATTTTTATCAAGCCACATGTAATAATGCTATGTTTGACATTTTTCCTGCCTTGAAATTAATCAATTATTACCTTTTAATTTTACCTTGAGTTTCACTCAATTGTAAAATGTAGCTTTGAGTTTAGTCTTGTGTCTTCAATACTGCCATTAAATTCTAACCGCAAATGCCACCATTCGTGTCTGTTCGTCACTCAGGTATAAGAGCTCCTCAGCCTACCTGTGCCTCAGAACCCTGTCCAGGATGGCTCCATGATGCCATTACTACTGCAGCAGCCGGGACGGCTGATATTTTCAATGAAAGGGCAGTGTAACTGCCACCATAGGGGCAGCACACATTTAACCTAAGGTATGACAGGTTATAGCGACGAGAGCGAGGTGCTAAGGATATTTTATCAACAAATCCCAGTGACCCACTTTCACGGACTATATAAGTTGAGCGCAGCATGCCGCCCTCCACCCTCCCCTTCCAGACGTGCCAAAGAGACCAGTGCTGCATTGCGTTTAGTTGTAGGAGTCAATAACGGGAAGTATATATGAGGCTGAAGATGAGGGCAACTCTACTATCCCGGCCTGGAGGAGCTGTAGGCCATAAACTGACATCTGATATATGGTGAGCACATTCTGAGTTGGCAGTTAGGCGCAAGGCTACCCTTCGAGAGTCAAGTAATTAGCTTTATTCTGATCATAATTAGTTGCTGGCAAGGGCTGGTACATCGTGGCAAAGGCTTTGTTTAAAATCATGTCTCAAGACACATGCGTGCTGCAATATTGTGTTAGTGTCGAGGTAATTAATCCTGTTGTGTATATTGCTTTATTGTAACTGTTTGTTGTAATAAAAGTGTTTGTGTTAAGAATTCCCTGTTTGATTGACTCCAGCCCATCTGGTTACCCCTCTCCCCCACCCAAGCGCTTCCCCTTCACATTGTAGTAATGAACAATATATAGATAATTACCCCTTAAAGGAAGGACTGAATTAGGAGTGAAACTAGTTAAGAGAGACAGGAAGAAGGGGAGCATTGCAATATGTAGTAAGTAGGTAAATGTGGACTAAGGAAAGGAAAAAACGAAAGGGAGGTTGGCAGTACAAGTCAGACAAGTGTGATCATGTGTGTAAGAAACTTGATGTGTAAGAAACTTGTAAAGTATGTAAATAAAGAACATAACACAACATGGTGTCATATGTGGGGTCAATACAATATGTATATTCCGGAGTAATTACTCAAGAGTGTTTAGTGTGTGAGGTAACTATGTCATAGCACAGTAGTTCCGATAACCTACAGTAATCTATAAATCTTAGCGCAGGAGGCTAATGAAATTTAACAGAAATGGTGGCACAATTTAAGATTTTTCCCCCTCCCTCCCAATTATATCAATTTTTTAGATGCCTGCAGAGTGAGGTATGTGAATAACTATATTTGAGTGGTTTAGAATACCACCTGAACTTATCAAAAAGTCTGAAGAAAGTCAAGTTAACATGCTGATTTACTGCATGGGTGCAGAGATGGATGATTTGTTAACATTGTTCACATTGACAACAGATCAGACAAACCAATACAGTGTAATAAAGCAAGAGTGTAACATCTTCAGGGTAAAGCAAAATGTAGTGTATGAGAGTATAACATTTTTCAAATGGCGCCAGCAGAATGGTGAACCAGAGGAAGTCCATATCAATAAAGTATTGAAGACAGCAGGGATGTGCGACTTGAAAGACTCAAAGCAAGAGTTAATAACAACTGTATTTAGTAACTGGAGTAGTGGGCAATAAATTGTCAGATACATTGCAATGGATATTAACCTCAACGCAGGAATATTTGCCATGCAGAGGCAGTTTGAGGGTAGCAATAAATAGTACGGGACAGTCACACAAGTGTGGACAACATAAAAAGTGATAGTAAGCAGTTTGGGCAATTCAGAGGATGCAGTTCAGAAAGGTATGAAACATTTGTATTGGAACAAAATATGAGTAATATGAAACAAGGGCAAGGGAACAACAAATGTACAAAGTGTGGAAGCTCGCCTGGACACCATGGGTGCTGATGTCCAGCAAAGAGTTACATGTTTTCGATGTAATAAGGTAAAACTAGCAGATGTTGTCGAAGTAAACCACTTAATATGCAAGAATTACAGGATGGAGAGACAGTACACCAAGAATATTGCTGTGGGAAGTGGCATCAGAAGTTTGTTCAAACCCATGTTAATTCAAATACAAGTGCAGGGCAAAACAACCAAATTCCAATTTGATACTGGTGCTGATGTAACTGTCATAGATAAAGCCACACGTGACTATGTATGACTGTTGCTGCATAAAACTATAAGAGACTGTACAGGGTGGGCAGAAATCCAATACTAGTGGAAGGTAAGTTTTATCACAAATATATTGTGATAAAGGAAGATGCAGTTTCTTTGCAGTACTAGCCCCGAGAAGCTCTGCCACTTGTAAAAGACAAATTAGACAAACTGTTGGCAGGAGTTATTGCACAAATACCAGCCCCAATGGAGTGGTGGGTGCCGACAGCAGTGGTTCCAAAAAAGAACAGAACTGTCAGATTGTGTGTGGACTACACTGAACTAAATGAGTTCATAAATAGAGAAACAGCAGCTTCCATTAGTGGAAGAATAGGTGGTTCAGTTGCCGGACGTGAGTTGGATCATGATATTGGATGCATCTTAAAGATTTTGGAAGATTCCACTCACTAAGAGTAGTGCACCACTAAAGACTTTCATAACACAATTAAGATGTTAGTATTTCAACAGGCTGCCATTCAGACTGTGTTCAGGGCCTTAACACAGATGAACAACACTATGGAAGGACTGCCAGGTGTTGTCAATCAAGCAAACAACATATTAGTATGTGGTCATAAAGAAAAGGAGCACATTAACAGGCTACAATCAGGGCTAGAGAGAATACAAGAAAAGGGAGTAACACTCAACAAATAAAAGTGCAAGTTTAGATTCCAGACAGTGAAGTTCCTGGGACACATAGTGAGTGAAGAAAAAGGGTTGCCAGAACTAGATAAAACTCGTGCACATACAAACATGTCAAATCTTACGAACATTACTGAACTCAGACGATTCATAGGTATGGTGAACTATCTAAGGAAGTTCATACGAAAGTTAGTAGAGAAGACAGCCATTACGATGCTTGCTAACAACAACAGAATATAGAATAGGTCTAGTGAAAGGGTCAGAGCCAAACTGCAAGGCAACTGAGAAAAGTGACTGTTACACAACCAACACTAGCATTGTACTTTCAAATGGCAGCAACAAGGATAGCAGCAGATGCTTCCTCATATGGCCTGGGGAGATTACTGGAGCAGTGTCATGAAGAGGTGTGGAAACTGGTAGCCTATGTGTCTCCAAGCATGAGTGATGCGGAGAGATGCTATGCAAAAATTGAAAAAGAGGCCCAAAGAGGTCCTCTCTGTCACATGGGCATGCAAACAATTTAGTGAATGCAAACTGGAAAATAGGATAACCTTAGTGACAGACTATAAACCATTAAGAGGGCTGTCAGCACTGTTTGCAGAGCAGAACACAACATTACGGAGCCTCAAACACCGACACCACTGCCGGAACTGTCTTGGACCCTCGTTGGAATTAACATTAAGCAAGTAAGAGGAACACGTTACCTAGTCATACAGGACTATTATTCAAGATACCTGGAAGTGTCACATCCAGAGCGTTTAACAGAGGCAGTTATCAAACTGCTGCAGAATGTATGTGCTGTTATTAAGTTACTTATGTAAGTCAGTATGCACAAGAATGTTGAACAATGAAGGTAAAATACCAATAACCGTTTCAGCACATGCCAATTGTTACACTGATTTATTACATACCAAAAGGTACATGGCAAATGCAGAGAGTTCAGATATACAAAGCACTAGATAAAACTTTATGTTACAAGTAGCAATAAAAATATATTAGAAATGATAATTATATTATAACAATTCACTTTTTTATACGTATACAAAAAAAATATTTTACATATCTTATATAAACTGAGACATTAGAGGTCGCTTAATAACACAATATTTAACACTTATATAAGCATGGCTATCTGCAGTCCTTAAGAAAGCAATGTATTTGCTTAGGTTGTAGTTTGTAGACGTGTCAATATAAGTGAAAACTTGAGCTTAATGTAGATGGCCACAATACAAAATAAAAGTAGGCCTATAATGGCCATTGAGACATCATCATAATATAAAGGATCTAGTACAGAAAACAGTTCTCTGAACTTACCATATCCGTACTCTGAATGAAATTCTGGCAGAATTGGCAACTAAGTACGACTTATTTGCCAGTTTTTGTCGGGTACAGAACTTAAATTTAAAAAATTGATGCCTGCCGTGAGAGTTAGCTGTTGTAGGTAAAACGAGTGTTGGTTGAGCCAGTGTACTGTAATCACAGTCTGCTGTGGCGAGACTGTGGGTGCTCGTACATCGCATAAGTGTATTGTATCTACAATCACTTGTTCCTGGGTTGCAACATGACAGCCACACAGCACATGTAGTTCAACAGTACCCAAATTGTAGTTCTGTACATCCTGTAGCATCATGTGGCGGCGCTACACTGCCTAAGGTTGAACGAAGTATAGATGGTAGCCGGGCATGTTTGTTTTATAAACAAGTCCCACTTCGCCCGGCTATATAAGAGACTCCACAGGGTGGTGCCCCCCTCCCCAGAAGGCGGGGGACGACTTGCAATGAATGTGTGATTGAGGCTGAAGACAAGGGCAACAACCTACCACTGGCCAGAGGGTTCCGAGGCCAACTGTCCAGAAGTTAAGGGTGAGCATAATTCTCGTAATGGTAGGAACCAATACTGGTATCGAGTCATCGTCCCCATTCCCATTGCAGTTATTTCTATCAAGAAGGATAGGGAATAGCTGCGTCCTTAATGCCAGTGATAAGTCTTAGTGTAAATCAGTATAATAACTTCTTCCTGTTAATCAGTGTAAAGTAAGTGTATTGTGAATTATAGTATTTGCTGATTCATTAAAATATATATTTTTATAATCTCTCTTAGTTATTCAGCTACCAGTGAGTCAAACCCCCACGCATCCCTCTTGCCTCCTCATAAGGTGAACTTGAGTTACAGTGACAGTACTAGTAAGTAGATTCTATAGAAAAGGAGGAAGGGCATGTGTTGCAGAGGTGGAGGCAGCGGATTTTCCCTCTCTGCACGCCAAGCGAGTTGATAAAAATTAATATTTTATCCAACATTATTGTAGTTGCAAACGCGAGTACTTGTATGAGAAAGCTGCGTTGCCCGTATCTTACAGACATCCCCGCCCACCCACGCTAGCAAACTCTCTCAGTTCATTAAAACAGTTTTAATTGACACAAAAAACTTTGAGCATTTGTTAGATGAATGTGACAGACAACGCATAGACCACCACACTACAGATACACCTATCACCAGCCATATCCAAAACGCCTCGTTAGATACATCATTTCCTAGTCCAGAACACGAATACCCCCGATACGCCACCCCCCCACACAATCCCTTCCTAACACATAGTCACAATCTCCTACACCCCTTGCCGAATTCTTTGGATTTCCTCTGTCTGAGGAAATTGGCAATTCACTCCTCCCTTCACGTGCATTCCAACACCCACCTGCCACCCACACTTCAGTAACATTCAACAACACACACCACACCCCAACATGGCTAACACACCCTCTTGTTATCATAACTTTCACGCAGCCAGAAAAACCCCCATCATTTTCAGGTAAACACAGGGAAAATATTGATGAATTCCTGCAAGCTTTTGAGGAAGTAGCCGAAATTAACAGATGGGCAGATATAGACAAGTGTAAACATATCACATTCTCCCTCGCTGACACTGCTAGGCATACCTTAGAAAATTTGACACTTAATAAGGTGCAACCCATCACTTGGAAACAATAAAAAAAAACAGGGTTGACTAAGGTGTTCACAAGTCCTGTGGACACAGAATGGTTTAAACACTTAATCTACAACAAGAAGCAGGCAGTTGACGAGGACACCTTGCGGCACCTCGAAACCCTTAAAAATTACCGGGTTAAGTACAACCCTACCATGACCGACAATGACTTTGTAAATGTTATTTGGAGGAGTCTCTTGCCGTCCATCGCGGACAAGTTAACTGGGTTAAAGAATGACACATTAGAAAACTTGCTCGAGAACATACAACACATTGAAAATGGCATTTTTCAATACCAGCAGAGGCTCACACACAAAAGTACTAATCCAGATTCTGAAAGGATCGAAGTGGAAATTAGCAAGCTCAAGCAGGACATTGTGCAGCTCTCCCTTCACAAAACTGAACTTCACACCAACACTCAACATAACAGGCGTCCCTACCAACCACAATGATGTGCTCAGTATTCGTTGTACTATCCCAGGCAGTCCTATCAACCCACCCACCTCAATCCCTCCAATTCTTATCCCAACACTCCTCATAACATGAAATATAGAGACTTTTGTCAGCAGCCACGTTACTCACATAACTATTACTCAGGCATGCCCAATACTACCCACTTTCATACCCCAACAAATAACACGCCACACTACCACAAGGGCAATTCGTTCCCACCACAGCCACGCCCGTACAACACCATCCAACAGCCAAGCTATCCGTCAAAAAACTTCCCCACAAGTGCCCTGGTTCAGGCAGCATGCAATGCTCTTTTCAACAAAGTAGTACCCCACATGTGTTATGCAGAGATCGCTAAGTTTAATTGTAAGGGAGAAAGTTTTTAAACATATTCTATTCCACCAGCTATCACATCATCGTGCCATTTTGTTAGCAGTGACAGAGAGGATCGACACCGCTCAAACATACATTTTGAGCAACCTAACAGGGCACACCTTTCTGCTAGCTTGACTCAAGTCCCAGTTTCCCAATCCGGTCATAAACAAATGCCCGTGCCTTCACCTTTATTGCAGCCAAACCAACTATCAACACTTGTGACAGCGCGTACGCAACCTGGTATCACCGGCCCTTGCAAACGCAGTACCCCCTAGCCACGCGTAAAGCAGGCAGCGGTTGCCATACCTCCCACGCCCAGCGTGCAAACTTGCAGTGTTGCCATTTTGCAGCGTGGCACCGGTGTGCTGAGTGCAGTTGAGGGTTCCCACAGCCTTGCTAGCGATACCTGTGCGTTATGCTTCTATGTCGGGCATAAAAGCCTACATTGTCCCCTCTTTCCCAAACAAAATTTCCAATTTTCCACAGACGTGGCAGACTGTTTTCTGCAATTTAAAAATAAATTCTGGGTAAGTCCACGTACCATTTTCATTGTCCACTCCACTCACACTCCCGACGCAGCGAATGCCAAATGTTTCCCAAACAATACCAGCAAGGTCTGCAATGATGAGAACAGCAAACTAAGCGGAGCTGTGCCACAAATTGGCACAGGAAAACAGATGCCTGTTGTACCTCCTTCGCGCCGTTAGCAAGCCTACTTCAGCTCAGTATCCTAATTATGATAAAGGGCCGGCTTTACCACATACTTTTAGATACGCGCTGCTCATGCAGTTGTATGGCCAGTACTGTTTTGTCCACTCAAACCCTTTCTCCCTTACAGGAACCTATTACGTTAGTTGCAGCTACGTCAGTCTTATCGCCACACCAATTGAAACTACTATAAAATAAAACATTCAGGGCAACACTTATCCCCAGAAATTCATAGTCATCGACAACCTTCAGTAGGGCATTATTTTAGGAGTCGACTCCATTAGGAAGTATGATATTATTCCAGTACTCAAGTATAACCTTCCGTTTATACATGCTCTTGATGAAAATAAGATAACTGAGATTCCATTTGTGTCTACTCACACAGAAATCACTTATTTTCCATCCTTAGAGCATTTATGCAATAATCTTGAAGCCTTTGAACATCCACCATCTCACACCACTTCTATTATTGAAATCCTTTCTCCTCCTCAAAAGCAGGCCATTCAAGCTATTATTTACCAATAAAGTGACAGTTTTGCTACTTCCATTCTTGATCTCACTGAAGCCAAGGACTTTGAAATTAAATTAGAGTTAGAAACTGACAAGCCTGTTGCCACACGCCCCTATCGTATTAGCCCCAAAGTACGGAATTAACTTTTGCTTCAAATGAAAGACATGGTCAATGCCGGGATAATCTGAAAGGCTGACTCTCCCTATTCTACCCCTAGCCTAGTGATTCCTAAAAAAAAGTGGCGGCCTTCATTTTTTAACAGATTTCATAAACTCAATCAACATTTAACTAGAGTCCAATATCCCCTTCCCTGTACCGATGACATTTTTAATGCTCTGCAACGTTCCCCTTTCATTAATAGCATAGATTTGTTTCCAGGATTTTATAGCATACTTGTTCACCCACATAATGGTCATAAATTGGCTTTTAGGATTGATGGGTTGGTTTAATTGAATATTGTAGAATGCCAATGGGGTTGTCCACTTCACCCCAATACTTTAAGATGTTCATAAACAAGCTTTTAGGCCCCCTCAGATGGACTGCCACAATTGCCTACATTAACAATATGTTTATATTGAGTAGTATATTCGAAGAACATATCACCATTATTCGTAAAGTTTTCCCACGCTTAAGGTTAACCCCAATAAATGTTCATTCGCCCAACAAACTGTTAATGTGCTAGGGCATATCATCACTCCACAAGGCATATCTACTGACCCCAATAAGGTTGCTGCTCTTGAACAGATGGCTCCCCCTACTAATATGAAACAACTTCGTTCTTTTCTTGGGATGACCTCTTACCTGCGTAGATATATTCTAAATTATGCCTCTATCGCCCAACCTTTGATCGATCTCACTAAACACACCAATTCCTTTAAATGGGGCCTAAAGTAACAAAATTCCTTTTTGAATTTGAAACGAGCCATTCTTCAGGTGCCAATTTTACAAAAATTTAACGAAGGCCAAGAAATTGTTCTTGCATGTGAGGCCAGTAACACAGCTGTAGGAGGGGCGCTCATTCAGATTGATTCACACACTAAACATTGAAGTATAGTGGCTTTTACTTAAAATAAATTTTCTTTTCAAGAGGGGTGCTGGAGCATGACAGAGAGAGAGAGAGCTATCCACTATAAAGTACTTGTGTTCCCACTTTCGTCGATATTTATATGGGCATAAGTTTACCATTGAAACCAACCATGCAAGTTTGAGATATTTACGTACTATTGCAGTTCATAATGCTCATATCCAGAAGATGGCTATAGCCTTAAGTGAGTTCGATTTTCAAACAAATATTGTCAAGGAGAATCTCAACACATTACCTGACATATTAAGTGGGCTGCCAACTGCACCCCCGGTCACTACCCAGTATGTAACTTTACACGGCACACCTTACGACGTAAAGGTACCCTTAATGTCATCTCAGTCTGTTTTTATAGCTTTTGCCGAGGTAATTTTCCCAGACACAAGCAAGGGAGGTAAAATTGCTGCAAATGTTACTAAATGTTTTAAGGACACATGAGGAATTCAAACATTATTTTATCACACCTGCATCATCAGCAGAGAAAGATAGACTTGCTAATGCTATAAAAGTTGAAGACATTTACCCATTACCTTTAATTATGAAAATTGTCTCCGCACTTTACCATGTTAACATTGACGTCATGAGGGAAAGATTCACTAACACAGTCATGTCAACATGTATTGATCCTGTCCTCAAATGTACAATTCTTGTCATCCGCTATGTCAATATTATTCATTTTCTCCCTGTGTACACGCACAAGGTGGCATATGTTCTTATTCATGATGACTCAAATTTCAATTTATGCCCTATTCAATCCCCATTCATTGGTGAATATGATAACAACCTCCTCATTTCAAAACTCAAACATGCTTTATTACACACAGATCAGGCTGATACACAATATTGGAGATTAAGCCGCCGTGATGGCATGGCTAGCAACAGGGAAATATTTTTCAAGGTTAACACACCCCAGGGCCCATCTAAAATTGACTCGTGTTCCCAAGTGTAAAGTAAATGTATTGTAAATTATAGTCATTGTTGTTTCATTAAAATATATATTTTTACAATCTCGCTTACTTATTCAGTTATTAGTGATTCAAACGCCTAAGCACCCCCCTTGCCTCCTCATAAGGTGAACTTGAGTAACTGTGACAGTACTACTAAGTGGATTCTATACAACAGGAGGAAGGGCACATGTTGCAACCCACAGTGAGAGAGCTAATTAAACGTCTTAACACAGTACCTTCAGGGTGGTTGGTAAGTGCATACTGATGGGGAAGAATGGGGTAGATTGAAAATGAATTGTCATAAGAACTGTGAAATTTACATTTGAGAACAATTTGTTGGTATCTGATAGCAGAATGGCTGCTTTAATACATTTTGAGCTTTCACATGTTAGCAATTCCTTGGGGATGACTGTAACATCCGGGGAAATGTCAGGTAATGGTAATGCCCTTATTAAGATCAATTGCCCCAATGGTGGATGGAACATGAATTTTGCATGTATGATTTTGGAAACGATAGCGAACAGGAATTACTTTGTAGATTTTCCAGTTTGAGTGGGTACGAATGACAGGTGTCTGTAATTTTATTACCATCTGTGTACTTGTAAAACTACATTCAGCCAAATTGTTGGTGTAGTATTTAATTATATCTTTGTGTCTATACTTAACGTAAAGTTTAAGCATGTGTAGTTCTACCTTCAACTTATTTAAATCATTAGTCAACTGTGACTTGTTTACGGCACTTACGGGTAGGCGAATGATCTGGCAAGAATGTACGTAAATTTGCACCAACTGTTCAAGAATGATATTATTTATAAATTGGAAAATGCTTGTCGATAGTAATGTAAATTGTAATTCAAGATTATTGAAATTGCTAAATGCTGACTGTTGGCTATGCAAAATTTGTGACAGATCGTTAATGGTCTTTGAGAGTGAATTAACCTTGTCTGTGATCTTATGTTCGATTTGGTTTATCACCTTAAGGGTGACATTCAGTGCATTGTTAATAATGTGAATGTTGTCAGTGAGTTCGTGTATTTGGCTATGAAGCTGGGTATCATTATCAAGCAGTGCCCGCAAGTGCTTGTTTGTCAGCACATTGCAGCACCATGTGCCGATGTCGCAGAGGACCTGGATTCCTCTCTTATGGCGAAAGCGAGTGCTGACATCATCCGGGAATTCACGGAGGACTCCACACTCGACCGCGCCTGCAAATAATCATATAACACCTTGCCATTCTTACACAAGGTTGATGTGCGATTTGCACATAGAACATTCAAGTACTGGTCCAAACCTTCAGGGATTTGAGGGAAATTCAATGGCATTGTGTATACGATGGGCAAACTATCGTCATATATGAAGTCAACTACTGCGGGAGTCCAGTAGACTCTATTTGTGGCCGGCAGTGTCAGAACAGCTGGAAGGAGAACACAGAGGGCTGTCATAACCTTGACAGTGCATCGATTGGAGTGGGCTCCCCACTCCTTGTCTCCAAGGTGGCCACAGGTTGGAGTCGCCATGGCAACCACCGCACGCCTGCGCAGAACAAGGCTCATGCTCACGCAGGGTCAACAACTGTGTCGAGTAGCAGTAGGAGCTCCTTGTAGCTATTGCTGCGGCATCGCACGTGACGTGAAGTTGGCACTTGTGACTACCCTCTCCACGCTGTGGGTGTGCTGCAGAAATCTCGTGGCTTGGTAGCAGCAAGGAAGTCCGGCTGGTGCTTCGCGTTGCCTGCTCCCTACTACGTGTACATTTGCTCAGGCGAAGTAGTTGTCAGCACACCACGAGGCACGGCGTGGACAGGCTGACTTGCCGGTGGTTGAAATTGCTCACTCACTGGCTCACGTCAGTTCGTTCGTCCAGAAAGACAATGTATCATATGGTAACACATTTAAAAGAACATTGTAACCACAGAATACATACATCTTATAAACTAAGTTCGAGAAAACATTAAATTATCGTACAAAAGCGGGTTTGGTGTGACGAGTGCACACTGTGTCGTATTTAGGTAGCCCGGTTCTGTTGGTCCTAATACGTATCGTTGATTGCCTAATATGGCAACAACCTGGAAGGGCCTACAATAGCGATGAGTAAGTGCCTTCTGACGGCCTCGTGTTTTCTACCCAGATGTAATTATTTACACATATTGTACTTTTCTTGTGAGATCGGTTCAACTGATTGGTCTGACTTTCTTGGGTGTGTATTAAATACAGTTTAGCCATTTCATGGATTCGCCTAAGTTTTTGGCACCAGTTGTGCACTTGGGGCGAGTGTTGTCTTGCATCTACTTGCGCCGGAAGGGCGGCTTCTACTCCATGCAACAGGTAAAAGGGGGTAAACTTAGTCGTAGTATTAATACAGGTGTTATAATTTAATGAAATGAAATCTGCATACAAGTACCAGTTAGCTTGAGCTGTGTTTGCGCAGGCAGTGAGTTGCTCACCAATTATACGATTCAAAGACTAATCAATAAAGCACTGAGGAAAGCACAGCCCAACTCCACACTCTTCACACCAGAACCTTGACTCCCTTCTCTTTCTTTTTCCACTCCTTCAAACCTTTAGCAGAACAAACTTTGCAATATCTGGTTGCACTAGTTTTATTGGCTGTACAGGGATATACATAGCAAAATGGCGTGCAACAGTTCTGTCAACACTCAGCACTGCAACCTACCTTTCTACAGTTTATGGTGAGCATAACTTCGGCTTGGTGGTTAGGTGACATCCTAAATCTCGAGGCCCCATTAGCAATCTATTAACTGATTAACTACTACAGCTTATAATCCGAGGTGTAACGGATCAATAAATATTTTCACTGAAGCAAGTGGATAATGTAAATTGTGTAATATAAGACTGAATAATTCCAATTGCAAAATTTATAATAATATGTATTGTCATACAACTACATGTTCTGATGTTTGTAATGAAAGGGGCTTGAAGGCGAATGGTGAAAGGAAAACCAGAGTGGTGTGAAAACTACAGTTGAACATACCATGTTTTATTGATTAGCATTTGTGTGTGTGTGTGTGTGTGTGTGTGTGTTATATATATATATATATATATATATATATATATATATATATATATATATATATATATATATATATATATATATATATATATATATGTGTGTGTATATATATATATATATATATATATATATATATATATATATATATATATATATGGCACGTTCATTACCTGCATTTTGTAATTTTTTCTGTATTTTACTGTATTGTATAACAACAGCCAGCTGTGGGTTTTTGTAATGTAGCCTCTATAGTGCGTAAAAGTTTTTTTTTTCCCCGTCTCAAAAACTATATATTTCGGTAAATATTTTCACTGAAGGTAGTGAAGATGATGTTTTGTGTAGTATAGGACTATGACTAAACAGAACAAATAACCAATTTCCAAATAATATACTATTATGCAACTACATATCATGCAGTTTGGGATCTATGAAAAGGGATTGAAGGAGAGTGGTAACATGAAGGGAAAGAGCAGCGTGAAAACAGAAATATTGAACTATCCTTTTATAGTGTTTTATTGATTACAATATGTGTATTAAATATACAAGACTGATTATTGTATATTCTATGTCTGTATTTTGTATTTTTTTCTATTTTACTATGTTTTATAGTATTGGTAAGCTGTTTATTTTCATTATATGTAAAAAAAAAAAAAATTTCAAACCTAAAAAAATTAACATATTTTAATAAATACTTACTCAGAAGGTACTATATATAAAATATTGTATAATATATGACTAAAAATGGCAAATGTCAAACTTTCTAACCATATAGTATACATATATTCTGGAATAAAAATGCATGTACTATGAATTTTTTAAAAATGGCAAAAAATGACATTCTGGTACATTAAACCATGCATAATTAGCTAGTTTTGAAAGTGTTAATGCTGATGCGCATATGTGGCGTACTGACCTGCCACACTATCGTTTGTTGCACATGCTCTGTCTGCAAAGCCTAACAGCTGTTACTCTCTCGTGCTGGTTTGCAGTGTGTTACGCGTAACTGACTAACATAACTGACAATAAAATAACACTGTCATATATATATATAATATTTAACTGAAAGCACAAGAAACTACTACAGAAAGACGGAAAGACTTTAGTCGGCAGTGAATTATTACGTCTACACGCGCCGTGGTTGGTGTAGAGCACAACCACATGTCTTTCTAACTGCGTACAATTCTCTACACGAGGCGCAAGTGAAAATTCTAAATAAAATAGCCTACTCGCCAAAGCGCGAGGTGGATAGTGAGGTGCACCACCAGTGTAGCGTCTCCCTTTCCCTAACTCCTTATATAATAGTTTTAATATATCTCTGCTGCTCAGTTCTACTCACTCCAGTTATTCTCAATACCTTATTATATACCACTTTAGGATTGGGTGACCTACAGGTGGTAAGTAGCTGTCGATGATTAAACCAATGATTAAGAATCCATTGTACAAAACATATTTATTATAACAATCACTATACTTGAACAGAACAATACATTTAACTTTATAGAGAACAATAAACATCAATTACCTTACTTTGGTATACTCAGTCACTTACAATGATTAGCACAAGATGAAGTTAATCCCTGACCTTGCCAGAATGTTAATCAGTTAATAGATTGCTAATGGGGCCTTGATATTTAGGATGTCACCTAACTGCTAAGCCGAAGTTATGGTCACCATAAACTGTAGAAAGGTAGGTTGCAGTGCTGCCCAGAGCTCCTCCAGGCGCTGATATCACGTTGCCCTTGTCTTTGTGCCGCTCCGGCACTACACGTCGTCACTTCTCAATAACTCACTCAAGTCTGGGGGAGAGGGTACGACGGTGCACTGAGCTTATAAAGTCAGGTGGCATTTGATCAATTAGAGTTTGTTGTAGAAACACGGGGCTCACAAGGAATCTATAGTGCATGCTACCTTAGCTTGTGTGCGAGGCCCCCTAGCATCCGCCACTCAGTGTTCACATCAAATGGCTCATATATCCATTGCAAACTCATTAAATAAACAACAAAAATAACTACAATTGCAATTAATGCCATAAACAGGTAAACACTGATTTCAGAAAATATTATTGGTTTGTGAATACTGATTAATGTTCACAATAATTTTTTTGTTTAGATGTAAATTAATGCATTTAACTGAGATTAAAACTTCTGAAAACATAAGAAAATATGTTTGATATAAGTCATCAACAGACTAGCAGTAGATTTAAACATTCATTTTTTTTTCCTGTTATAAAAATATGGCCAACATTTTTGAATGTTTACCTTTAAACGTGTTACAGCTGAAACGTTCGCCCATTACAGAAAGGCACACATTTTGATAATACGGTGTATTTATTCTTTTATACAGCGTATTTACACCTTCACACAGAAGACACTGTGCTTCAATCAAAAGTTAAATGACGTACAAATTATGTTTAACAATATTTAAAAGTAAAATTATAATGCATAAATAGCTCACAACTCAATATTTTAATACAAGAGAGACTACGCACAAGCAAATGGTGGGTATTGCTATTACATTATGAGTACTGTAACAAAAAGAATTGTCATGAAACTCAATGGCTAAACAGAATAGATCCAAACTTTTACAACATACTTTATAGCATTGCAGGTTATGTATTTTTCAATGGATTTTATAATTATTTTTAAATCAGATTTTGGTCAAATTCCCTGTTTCTTTTGTTAGTGAGAGTAATATTCTAAAATTTTCCTTGGTGCTACATGGAGGGGGAACAGTTTATCAGTTTTAATTTGTGGCCTTATTTGCGTGTTTATCAATATTGCGTAGCCTTTTTGAGTTTCAAGAGTCGCAGTTTGGGTTGCGTCAGTTTGAGATTAGAGTTTTCATTTTACTTCTTTTATAGTTTCCTGATAGTACACGGTATTTGTTCTCAAACTTCTCTGCGATGCACTAGGTATTGGCCAATCATAGGTGTTTGTATACAGGATTTCCATATTTGGAAGTAGGAGTGGGAGTATAAACACTGCATTTAAAAGGGATTTGAGCCACAGGAATTTATATTTTTAGTAACTTAGCTGTAGGAGAAGAGAAAGGCACATATCGGGCTGCATCAGGTGGGTCTTTGTCTTTGTAACAATTTAAGACTAACCATGACGTGAGCAGGATATGTTCAGTTACTCACGATGCAATTTTTTTGAAGGAACAATAATCACTACTGTGATGCTGTTCAACGTTTGTCTATACAGTTAACCTGTTTGTGTTTGTGTTGTAAACCTGTGATTGAGTTTTGAAAGTTCAATAAAACTGAGTGACTTTTCCAAGACAGGAATTTCATTTCTTGTTATTTTTAATTGGCACCCTTGTGTCTCATGCTTTACTGGCTGAGTGAATGTACAGTAACTGCAGCAGGGCTATTATTTAGCCTTTCCCATGTTACAAAATATAGCCCCCAGCGTGGGACACAGTTTAACATGACTGAAGATGCAGTGTTTGTAAATGAAGCAGCAGAACATTAATTAACATTTTAACTGAAGTTTTCCAAAAGAGTGGTGCGCGGCAAGTGATGAAACAGATTTCCATTCAGCAGTTTCAGTTTCCAGAGTCCAGCATTTCGATTGTTTCTGAGAAGCATTAGTCCATTCCATTGTTCCAGTCCAGTTTCCTGAGAGCTACGAAGGATCATCATAACACAACTAGAGCAACAGAATAAAAAGGTATTTAACAAGACGGAGAATTCATCAGTCATCCAAGAAGCCATCCCATCAGTCAAGAAATCACAATTAATTTTTCTCTTATGTACTGTTTTATATAGGTTATATAGTTGGTTAGTATTGTACTTCATGTTTGCTTCAAAAACTGAAACTATATAAAAATTTCCGAAATAATTGTAAGAGTAAACATTGGAAAATTTTTGTTGTTAGAGATCAGGTTTTTTCTATTTGTTTTTGTGTTGTAAATTTTGCAAGGAAGTCTATTTACAGTTAAACTAGTATACAGGTTATTTCCTTATTATGACTCAAAAAAAGGAAGAATGAGTAAGTCATGGTGAGGGAGTAGATTTCTTAGGGTTGATATGCTGAATCAGGAAACTGACATACATTTGATTACTGCAGAAGGGAGCCCTTCAGGTTTAGGACTGGGTAATATGAATGGCGAAATCTGAGAACAGAAACGCCGGATATGGATGAGCAAATAAGCCTGCTCATACAGCTAATGACTGAACAAACACAATCACTTAACGAACAAAAACAGTCACTGACTGAACAAAGAATGAGTTTCAGAAATTTAATAGAAGGTTGAAAAATTAGTTGAAAAACCAATTTCCGGGATTCAAGAACCAAAAATTAATAATTTCAAGATGAGTTTCATTATTTTAGGAAGCCGACATTAGACGACTTCGGGCAACTGCCCAGCTTAGAGCCACATCTGTGGCCACAGACCCCACCGCTCCTAGCTGCTGGACTCTCCAACCAGCCTGGAAGGACACGTCTCACCACGTAATAATTGTGCATGCCAAGGTGCACTTTATACCGCTGGCCCCGGTCATCATGTCTTTAAGAGAGGATGTAAACACTACCAGTCAAAGGCTTCCAACCCAGGAGCCAGATCAGACTAAGCTTTCGAGGTGGGGAACCCTGAAGAGAACCTATCTCCAGCCACAACCATGCTGGTCCCGATCCCGGTGGTTCCAGAGGACCCAGGCGAGACACAAATTCGGATGCTGCATGGCGTCGGTGCTGCGGAAGCAACACCTCCAGAGCGAGACATGGATCACCACCCGATCACAAAGGTAGGGGAATCCCAAGAATCTCTACTCCAGGTAATCCCCAAGATGACACAATTCCAATAGGAAAGCACCTACAGCATCCCAGGTGAGCGGAGGCCCTGCACAGGCCCCCCACCAGGGATGAGAACGGAGAACCGAGCGACTGGAGGGAAATGCTGGTACATGCCTGCCACACCCCTTTCCTGCCGGGCTGCTACAGAGAGACGCTGTGGAGGCCCACCCCAAGGTACAGGTGGCCCACTTCCATTTACCAGGCACCACGGAAAAGAGGCCGCCCTCAGAAGACAGAGAAGTGTAAGAAGCACCACAGCCAGTAAGACAGCCACAAGTACAGTCAGTCACTTAATTGTCATTGGCTGTGAGTGTGCTTAGGTTGTGTAGCATTGATTATTACTTGACAGATTCTTAAACTTAATGCATGTCGTAGAGGGCCACAATGCAAAGTGAAAGATCCAAAAGACCTAAGGGTGTGTATTACGTTATATGTAGAATTTGCTAGGATTTGAAGGTTGTGGTTTTAAAGCCCATTGTATATGCCACAACGGTACAAAGCTTACAATTAATTTGCCC
The DNA here is from genome assembly GCA_029891345.1 of Dryococelus australis. Classification (NCBI taxonomy): domain Eukaryota; kingdom Metazoa; phylum Arthropoda; class Insecta; order Phasmatodea; family Phasmatidae; genus Dryococelus; species Dryococelus australis. The sequence continues at coordinate 284,942,824 of CM057009.1, read as the reverse complement.
AACCATGTCCATATCAAAAATGTAAACAAGTTTGGTAGGTATGTTTTTTGATCAGATATAAGAACTAGTCGTCTTTTAAATTAAATAAGCGCGCTGTATACGCCGCAAAAATAAAAACATTTAAATGACAACAATAAAAAATGGTAAACCCAAAGCCATGTAAAAAGGTATACTCATAGGTTAAATTATTACTGTATCATAGTGTTTAAAGTGCTTCTTGTACATTAGCTTTAAGATTTCAGGGTACTGTGTTCTTATATTTTGTAGGTAATGTCCACACGTGTATTGGTACGATAATTAAACCTAAAAGATTTAATTATTATTCATTCGTATTTTAGTAGGCATTAGATTAGATCAGCAAAAGGTTATGGAAGTAATACCATCTCAACCCTGCTTTCCTTTTCCCGCTAAGAGAGCAAAGACCCCAAGTCAGCTGTTGTCAAAATACCACACATGCTGCTCCAGATGCAGCCAAGGCGAAGAGAGAGAGAGAGAGAGAGATGGAGAGAGAGAGAGAGAGAGAGAGAGAGAGATGGAGAGAGGGAGGGAGAGATGGAGAGGGAGAGAGAGATGGAGAGGGAGAGAGAGATGGAGAGGGAGAGGGAGAGATGTATGGAGAGGGAGATGGAGAGGGAGGAGAGAGATGGAGAGGGAGAGAGAGATGGAGAGGGAGAGAGAGGGGAGAGAGATGGAGAGGGAGAGGGAGATGGAGAGAGAGAGGGAGAGAGAGAGAGAGGGAGAGAGAATCCTGCCACGCCACTAATGGAAACCATATGCCGCCCAGCGGGCAGACACAGATAACTGCTCAGGACACCAACCTCCTGAACTACTAGCATACTAGCACATACAGAGCAGGCGCTGTGCTAGATGCAGAACCATTTGCCCTAGGTATCTTGGCCCAGACGGCCCCAAAAGTAAACTTTTTCCTACTAGAAGATGGTTCTATGTCACAACAGAGTAGTGAGGACTGACTGGGGGGGGGGGGGGGGGGGAGATTGACATATGAGGCATATCTGTGCATTTGCAATGCACACACTACTGGCCAACTTCACCCCAACTTTGAACATACTGTTCATACAAGGGTAAGTCAATACTCCATAACAGTGCTACGGGACATGTACCTACATGGTACATTAACATACGTCAAGAGGAACTACAGATACGTGGCCCCAGATTGTGCAGTTTACCAAGAAACTCCAAGAAGTCATCATGCCAGCGCCCAACCCCCGACGTAGAATTGTACAGTTGGCTGAGACACCGGCACTCTCCACGAAGGCCAAGCTAGTGCCATAGCTTGCCACTGGAGGGCAGCACCCAGTCTACTCCAGCAGCTCCAGTCTCCAAGCCTCCAACACAGGCGATAAGAAAGGATCATGACTCCTTCAGGGGAGATAATAAATTAATAACGCCACCACAGAAGCAGTGGTCTCAACCCCCAAGAGAAAGGCTACTTTCCCACACCCCCAGAGCATCCAAGCTCCTAGCTTATAACAGGCTAGCACCCCTTAACTCTTGAGACTGCTCCTCCACTGCTTGCAAAAGTCAGAGGCAGCAAACAGGGTGTGTGACCATTGGTACTTTGGAGATCCCACCACTAGCAAAGGCTATCACCTCTATCAGTCAGAAGAAGACCAACCGACCATAAGCTCAACACTTTCAGCAGCCGTTGACCCACCTTCTGCAGCACCGTGGATACCGAGCTTCTGGGAGACTCCACCCTACCAGAGGCCTGAAGATGTCGCTCCTCATCTACCACCCACCTCCTGGTAACAAGCAGAACTCCCTTGGTAGCAGGTTGCGTTGACGAGCTTTTGGACCTCTTCAGCCCATTGGAGGGTGCAGCTACGTCAACTACCCTTCTGGTAGTTGAAGTTCCTTTAAATTCCTTAAGAACACTTCCTGATAGTTAGGCACTGTTAAATGTGTTAGCTATTAGAATTAGATTAACTTGCCAGTTTTATTAATGTCACACCTAGCTCTTGACCAAGTTGCCTTCACCTGGATTGAACAATATGTTCAGTTCCGTAACTTTTGTTAATGCAATAGGAATTAGTGTGGAATCACCATGTCTTCCAGCTACGTATTTTATATAGTCTGTCTCGTGTAACATTTTCAGATTTTGACAGATTGTATGAAAGTAGTACTTTGTAAACAAACTGAATACATATCCTTCCGCCACCATGTGCTTTCCATGTCACTGTCAAAACATGTCAACATCATGGGAATTTTTGCTAGACATTTCAAACACGTCAACTATAATTGAGGAAAATATGTGATTACACAGATCTTAATTTTATTTCTGATGGTAACATCTATATTGTTTTATCAAAATACTATCAATAAAATATATATTCATATTCTTACAATTAATTAAACAGATATTAATTACTATCAAATCAATAATCACAAACACAAAAAAATATATTTTAAATCAAGAAATTTCATTGGACTTGCAAGTTTGCAACTCTCACAACAGGAAAATATTTGAGGCAAGATAGAAAGACATTGATGTTGGTTACAATTAACACTGTAATAAAAATTAAATCACATATGTTAAACAATTTAATGGAGAACACAAAAACTTATCTGGCCCGAAGTATGATCAGAATTGACTTCTTTAAACGCCTCTTGAAATATTTAACGAATTCATTAAAAAAATAATGTGAATCTCACATAGTTAACTGATGTATCCGAAAAAAAAAAAAACACAATTCACAACTGAGCAGTAAAATGAACTATGAGAAAACAAAAGTCTACTGGAGTTCTGTGTAAAGGTATTGTCACCAGTAACTTAAAAAATTACATTTAGGCAGTAAACCAACATAATAAGAGTTAGGCCTGTCAAATCATACACAGAAATACTAATTAGAACTGCAAAAGTCTTCTACAATCAATAATTACGGAACCTGTTTGTAGCAATTACAATAAAATAAGCCTGTAAAAACACATGGCCTTATGTAGTATTACAGTAACATGGATATTTAATATACATGCCCATCATCACCCAAAAAAAAAATTCAGTACAATTTGTTGTCCTATACGATTAGTATTTATAACCATAGCTAAAAAATTTACCACAGAAAGAAATGTACTTTACATAGTCTTTTTGGACAAATGAAACATTATACATCTCGGTTTTAACATAATTGGGCCTAAATAATTAGTATTGAATTACAACTACAATCGTGGTTTTGGTCTACACACACAGGCAAGCAATGTAACCTCAATGTTTTGCTGAAGTCAATACTATTTGTTGTTTATTGACCAAACAAAAATTAATTCAACTGTAAGATTAACATACCTTCTAGGAAATGAAATGAATGCTGAACATTTTAATGTTGTCTGCTAAAAACCTGCACACAAACTTAACATGTTTACTAACAAACGTTTGCCTAAGATATTTACATTTCTCCACCAAATACATCACACTCCAAATATTCACGTACATAATTTGTCGCTATTTACTTTGCGACTGTTTTTGATGAAATTCCAAGCAATTGGCAGGTCAATTCTAGCATAGAACGACTTTCGAGTTCTCCCATTAGTATCATGTCTTCGACTCCTTTGGCAACACGTATTATATCTTGCCGTCGTTGGTGATTGCATGAATGATTTCTATTAGCTACATTTTAAATAACTATCCACACAGCATTCATTAATTCAATTCGGAACTTACTAAACTGATACGCCCGCACACAAAAATCACATCTCACAATAACAACATGACGTCCAGTCGTTTGTCGGTGAAGATAAACAACCTTCCTTTTGCATTATTTCTGTTATGCAAGTTAACAAATTTGAAACTATAAACACGTTTAATAACCTTATACAGAATACTATAATGTAATATTATTTACGTTTATTCTGAAATGCTTACTTATTTTTTTTATTTATACTGTACACTATTTTCTTTTTCGCCGATGTAAGAAAGAATAAGTGTTATTCAGGAATACCACCATTGCTTCACACGTTGGTCAGCTGACATTCGTTATTTCAAATACGACGCTACTGTATTACACTTCAAATACACTGGCAGCAGTTGCTGTTAAATTCTGGAAACCTTAAATGAGACAGACTATAGTACATATTTTTAACATATTTCTGAGAGTTTCATTTCTCTTTAAATATAACTTGAGTAACCCTTGTCCCTCTGGTAAATATAATATAATTTTGCCTTAGAAAAAAAGCCGGCAGCCATGTAAACGACCAAGATAGACACACACACCACTAAGAGGCAAACCGAGCTTTGCCAATTGTTAGACCTTTGGTTGCACCCAAAAGCTCCATTCTCCAGAAGAATTGACTAGACCAGGTGATCCATATTCCGTCACCACTGCTCACATGGCCGGATTGGAACTGGATCCACTTAGACCTGATTGACCTCTTGGGGGAGCCACACCCAGGTCTCAGCGAGGAAGTAACACGTGATGCTCATAGTTTCATCCACCCCTTGCAAATGCCGGACAAAAGGAACACATGGTTTTACTTCATGCCACAAGTCTGAGTACCTGGAAGTACATGCTAGGGATGTCCAAGCGCCGGCTTATCTTCTGGATTGTTTTATTCTGTAGCTAAATGCCATACTCTCACCAGGGAAGTGCACGGAAAGGATTGAGGCCTCTACGAGCCTCAGTACATAAGATAGTTAAACTGACCCTTTAGAAACTGCAATGAGTGATGATGATAGCCCTTACCCGTTGCACCTCTTAATGCTGTTATTTCCGCACTTACTCAAACTGCCCGACAGGCCACACCTAATCATAGAGGTGTTCGCTCATGGGGAATAAGTTCCCTTAGGTCTTGCCTGCCCCTGGTTAGTGATACAATTGCCAGATACCCTTACCCACGCCCACTCAGATGACGAGATCAACTACACCACTGCAACTGCACCTCAACCAGAGCCAGCCAGTGATGAACCGATCACCCACTGAATGAGCCAGTCAACAAAGAGGAATGCCTCTCCTCACATCACTCCTAAGGTACAGTGCCCGTCGAGACGCAGGGTTGCACATGTTATCCTGGATTTTATACAGATTAGGCAACCCACATTATATACTGGCCAGCCACCAAAGAGGACTTAGGTCCCTGCCTTATTTCCTTTGTTTTTTTCTCCTAATGTACCCTGTGATTCTGGTATCGGTATATTTGAAGTCTCTCAAAGTGACCAAGACTAAATTTTCGTATAAAGAAAAATGTCTCGTCAAAATTAGTGCAGAGTTAAAATTCCCTAGTCTTCGGTCCCGGTTGACGTAAAGAAGCGCAAAGTGTAATATTCATCCCAACGTGGAGAACCTCTGCCTTAGCCAGGTGTTGTTTATTTAAAATTGTGAATTTTTGAGAGATAACCCTAGGCCTGTGTCAATCTGGGAATAAATTTAGTAAGAGAGAGTGAGTAGGTAGTTTCCAGCCATTCCTCCAAACACTTGACCATGGCAGTCAATGCTCTACAGAGTAAGGATTCAACTGTTGATGCAAAATATTTCATTTCCTTATCACATTACTCTTCATCCACACAATTATTATTATAAACTGTCTAAATTATAATTGAATGTTATAATTTTCCATTTTCTGCTCATATGGTTTACCTCATCATACTAATGTACTATAACTTCAATCTGTTATAAATAATAGGAGTGTAATTATAAAACTGCATTGTGTCACCATATGAAGATTTGTTTATTAATTTTTGCAATTGCCAAAGTAATCCCCCTGCCCCCCTTTTTTTGACATGGGTCTTGAACAGCTAATCAAAGGACCAGTGGTTGAAAATCATTCCTTTCTGTTTCTTAAGATTTTGAATATTAACTCCCTCGTTTAAATAGTCACTTTGCAGAATTTCATGAGATGATGTACATAATGAGATGACAAGGAAAGTTTGCCTATCTACCACCATACCAATTGTCTGAGATGGTGACAATATTCAATGTTTTGATATTCAGTTCCTTATGTAATTTTGTCTCTTAGCTGAGTTTTTCCATATTAATTTTGCTTCTTTTTATATTGCATTATTTAAGACTGATGCAGTGTCCAGTTTTACCTATGCCTGGCTTCCATGGCTCTTGTCAACCAGCATTATGTATTTAATTTATAAAAGAAAAAAATGTAGCAGGGCAATGTTAAGAAGAGAATTAATGCAATTATGGTTTAATAACATTAGCAAACTGTACTCTTTTACTGGCATTTCAAAATTGTAGTTTTAATTAACAAGAACAGTAAAAGAATCATCAAAAAATATAATTCTATGGAAGATATCCATGTAAGTGTATATTCGAGTAATATTATATATTTCCGATCATAAGTAAAAAATGTTATAAGTTAAAACATTTTATACTGCTGAGCAGCACCATATTAATTACATTTCTTACTTCATACTGCTAAGAGATAAGCAAGGCAGCGAGAATGATCTGCCTGTCTGGTAATATTTTGCAAAAATAATATTTCCAAAATTTTTAAGATGGCAGATTACGTATGTGTAATACAATTCATACCAATCAGTAAAAGTATTAGGTTATGAAAGATATACTTAACAACTAAATGGTTGCAATGAAAATCTGGTTACATACAAGTTATATTCTCATTTCCACCGACAGCAGATGCTACTTTGGATACTTCACTCTGACCAAATAATTGTGATGAGTCTTCTTGTTCAATTTTCAAGGGTGATTTACTACTTTCTTCTATAATGTTTACATTTGGCTTCATACTGCAACAAAGGAAATTCTTTAGCATAAACCAAACAACATTTAAAAACATTAAAATAATATCTCCATGTTTTTACAAATATCTCATGTATGCAATATTGTTCGTTATTTTCTGGTGTGCTCAAATATATTATTACTGATGAGAAGAATGTGATATTTGTGGAATCTTTATCAGCAGGTTCTATGATGGTTTTGCACTGTATATTAGCTGCACATGCAGAAGTAACATGTTTAAATGATGTTATCAAAAACAAAGCATCTACATACATGGGAAGCATGCTTTAATGCCTTTCTATGACCAAAAGAAAATTACACTAACTACACTCAAAATAAAAATTTCTTGTGCATTACCATTTGTCACACAATATTATGTATAATTGGGTCAACACATATGCACAAAAGCATTCAAAATCAGAACATGACAGACTCAAATTTTCGCTGGAAATTGTGACAAATGTGTGTGTAAACCACATGGAAGAAATAATCTCAGCCTGTCAGGTGTGTGCTGACAAACTCTGTGAAAAAAGAATAAATATTTTTTGTAAGCCTACAACACATTGCATTACAATGTAAAACAATCAACCATTTCAAAAACTTGCATAACTTCAGTTTCGCAAAACTGGAAAAAAAGTAATTGCAATGGTAACTGCTTTGGAACAACTTAAAGAGGTGGGCAAAACCATACTAATGACCATAATATGTCATGTTGCATCATATATACACTGGATCACAACATACTTTGTACAAAAGAAGCATGTCAGTAAACCAGTACGCAGAAAGGCAAAAATTATATAATCAGCAGGCCACATTATTAAAGACTAAGTTTCGATAAATGTTATTCCCTGCCCATTGAAGCTATGATAAAATCTGATATTCTGTGGAAGACTGGAAAAACAATTCACCGTGAAAATTGAGAAACTTGAGTAGAAGAGTAATACTTTTATAAATCAATACCAGCAATTAGCATATAACTGCACAGACACTCTGAAAACTAAAGAGACCTTCTTGTTCACTCAACCTGATTTCTCTACTTCACCTTAAATGACTTACACTTACAGTGCGACAACACCAACTAATGGATGGTACATAATGAACTTTTTTATAAACACAATGGATACTTCCAGGCCTCCAAACCAAGCATACAACTTCAGTTATACAGTTGTCATTTAAAAAACTGTTCAATATCTTTGAGTGGTGTATATGGTTAAAAATTGCATTTAAGAAATTTTTCAGATCCAAATGCTAGTTTTCAGTTTCATATTTACAGTTCTAATGCATTTTTTTCTTTCAGAAAAAAGAGGCCATACAAGCATTTTACAATCATAGAAGTGAGTTGACAAGAGAAGGACTGCATGTCAGTTCAGTGTCTTGCACATGCGGATGACCAGACATTCAATGTGCATTCATAGGTTTCCCTTATTTTTAAAAAAACTTAAATTTACATTTTACTCTGGAAGCATTCAAATCACAGATAATTAAAACGTAAGTTTTATAATTTAACAGGTTTGCTTTATGGTTTGGTATTCAATTTATTTGAGGAAAAAAGACAATCATGTTTGCACAAATTAATATATGTTAACTGTTGTGTACTGGTGGTCTAGTTCTAAAATGGACACCCCAACTCGCTCGCACTGGTGGCGATGGCTTACAAACTAGAGCATGGAAAATAGTGGAAAGTGTGCATCAGTTGTGGATGGTGTGTGAGGACATTTGTATGGTGATAACGCTGAAACAAGGCTGATTTTGATAATCATTAGCACAACTAGGTTGGAAGTGGGAAGGGCCAGGAACATAACAATCTTCAAAGGACACATTGAATGCACATGTGTCCTCCCATTTGAGGTTTATCTTGCGTCAGCAAGAAAAATAAGTAATAGTCAAATGGCCTCAGTGGTAAACCAGGATTACTATAACTTTACAATTCACATAACACATAAAAAGTAACATGTTCACATAAGCCAGCTACACCTTAACTAATGTTTTTCGAGGAAACAAGTCATCAAAATTTCATGTAATGTTTACGTGATGGGAAAGTTTGTCAATGTACAGCTTTTGTGTGATACATGATTCTGATCCACATGATCTCCCTGTTCAATCACAATAGGAATCATACAGCATTATTTTTTCTTTTCATGGGCTTGTCCTTATTTTCATGATGTCTGTTCACATTTAGTCAATATACAGCAGCATATATAATTTTCTCCTGGAAATGAAGAAAAAAAAGTAATAGAAGTTAAGCTACGATCAATTTTAGTTTTTTAATTCGTAAATATTTAGGAAGCTTTACAGTGCCACAGTTAATAAATTATATTTCTCAGAGATATAAAAATGATTGCTTGAAAGGCCTGTTTACCAATAAGTTTGCAATTTTTAGAAGGTCTACTGCATGAAACATAATTTAACTTTCTCAGCAGATTACAGTTTATTATTTATAATTTATTTATACACACAAAAAACATTTCTACATCTCCCAGGGATATTTAATTCTGGAGGTTATAGTGATATGCTAGTTGTTTTCAATGTTTTTTATAAATCACGAATGCCCTAATTTCACAACCGGTTCTGGTCGCATCAGTGTTAAGACACAAATACGCCCATATAACTTGAATTTTGACAGTTTTCAACGTGAAAAGCAACAACACTTGCCCAAACATTTTTATTCAGTACATAAATGTTACATGCTTATGTGAAGAATCATAATATACCACCCAAAAAGATAATGTTTTATGCACATGTAAAAGTGTAGCATGATGATGTTATGTATAAGGTAAAGTCATAATCCCAGCCTTACAATCCACTGAGATTCAGTTCAGTCTGTGACTGATTATATGGGAACACTAGATGATATATAAGGGAATGGCTCAGTCTATTTCATCTGTGTTGGATTGTAGCACATGGCTGGTAAACTGGCGGTATCTAAAACCAAATATCTGCAATAAACTAATATGTGTCCCTTATCATTCTGGAATAAGATGAGATTTCTGCTGCATGACTCCATTTACCTAAATGCAATTACAAGTGGGAGGACCCCTTAACTGTAGAAACACAGCCACTGTTGTCCTGGGGTTTTTTGGCCTGTGGTGGCAGTCTTCTAGTTGCTCAGACTATGCTTAAAAAAATGGCCTAACGTGTGCAGCTGATTGCCTACAACCATCAAGCAGTATACAGCTTGAGTATCTTAATATGAGGAAGCCCAACTGTGAGTATAAATGTGACTAAAAGAGGGTGAGAGCAAATGGGGTAAAACAGACAATTTTTGGTGCAGCTGAAATGTGGGTTTATTCCTTCATGCCATTTACCTGTATTTGACCCATGTGTGTGTTGTATGCCTGTCTTTGTCCTGCACCAGTCATGTAGCTATAGCTAGCCACAATCTTCAAGTCTGGTTTAAAATCAGCTGAATAAAGGTGTAGTTTAAAAAATTTATTTTGGATAAAATAAATGTATCCAAGAGTCTCTGTGGCATATGGTACTTACTATATAGAAGCCTGGAATACAATGAGCCCAATTCAAACTTCAGTAAGAATGATAGGGAGGAAATGCCATGCTTGAAGTGGAGAAAGATCAGCAGCCTCCTATGAGACAAAGGCCATAGCTGCTGGCACAGTTCACGTCACCAAATTGTCCACCCCCCCCCCCCCATTATCAAAGGTACTTGCTACAATATCCTGTGAAAGCCCCAATGATAGAAGAGGATCCCACTGTTAGGACCTTCAACCAATGGAGGACTTAATGTTTTAAGTTCCCTCTCCTTATAGGCCTACTGCTCCTGCCTGCAGCTTAGCAGCAAGAGATTGTAAATGGTGTAATTTTCACTTATATATATATCATAAAAGTTTACCACATATGTATTGACTTAAGTTACCAAAATATGCTTAACACAAAAACTGAAGCATATAAAAAAAATAGGTATAATGACTCACCTTGACTGGAAATGTGAATCACAAATGCTTTGAGAAGTGGGTGTAATTTTTACATCAGGTGACTGTCTACCTATTATGAGTTTGATTTTTAAATCTCCATTAGAATGTGATGCATCAGCAATTGACCATGGGTGATCAATCAAGCTAACTTTTTCTTGTGGTAACGTGCTAACCTCTCCAGAACCATCCTGTACAATTTTGTTATTTCGATACGGATACGTGGAAGGTTTTGGCAATGTAAGCTTCACAGGTGGTGTTACTTTCTTCAATGTCATTTTGAGCCTCTGAGATTTTTCATCCTGAAATTAAGTATAAAAATTCAAACATGTTAAGTAATATTAAATTATATGTAATTAATTTACTATAAAAAATTCAATAGTTAAAATAAAAACAAAAATCTTCATTTTTTTATTTTATTACTTGAGTAATACCTTTTAAAACCTTAACACGAAGGCCAGATAACAAAAAAATTAAAATATACTGTCAGCTTGTGATGTCCCCACCGGTCACAGCACTCAGCTCACACCCCAGTACCTGTGATAACAGACTATTAATTATTGTAATGCAAATTATCTAGTTAAACTAGCTCGAACAGTCAACAAATAGAGAGTAGGCTAATTTTCATATATTGCCTACAACTAACAAACCCATGAAACTACACTTGCTTCTTGGTGATGTACCATGCTGCTGTACACCTTATCATAAGGAATATTTAAATAACTAAACACCTGCCATAATAACAGCACCGCTCACTTTTCAGAGAGGTTTAGATCTCAGTTTGCCATTTATTCTGCGTACATGCCCCAATGTGCTGTTGACGAAAAACCTCAAGCTGCTGCTTTGGCATGGCTATATTGTCTCTCCCTGTCCAGGGCACGGCAATGCTCCCCCCATATGGTAATATGTTGTTTGGTGCTTCAGGAATGTTGCATGGGACTTGTGCCATCTCAAATACGTCGCTATTCTTTTTACATGCATTTTAAATTACGACATTAAGTTTTTAAACTATGTCCCTACAATTTTTTATGCGCCTATATTAATATTTTAATTATACCACCATATTTTTGTCTCTTGAGTATGCCTCTACGATTTTTGCAATTTATGCATCTCTATCAATTTATTAATGTCTCACTATTCAACTATTTTGAACACATAATTTTAAATGTTTGATCAGTTACTACATTACAGAGTTTTATCATTGTCTCTTGCTCTACTAATTAACTTTATTTTAATTACTGGCAGTATTCAAGTTAACTGCCTATATTCAGAGTTTTTATCATATGACTTGTTACTTTTATTATTTTTATTATGATGGTAAATAATATCTTTACTCTCATTTTGAACTACATATAGGTTATTTGATTAATAAGTAAAGTCTATTTCCTATATATTTATTTATTTTCATTTTCGTAAAGTAATTTATATATTTTAAAATTTGTTTATCAGGCGATATAAATCAATTAATTTTCTTGTTTCAATCTACTTCATGTAAGTTTCTTAACATTTTAACATTTAAAGCCTTTTTTTTTTAGTTTCATTTCCATGTTGTACAAGCTGGTACTTTCAAGTTTCGTTTTCAATCTCATTAGCGGCATCCAGATACGCATTTAATGTATTGTTTTTCTTTTTCACCAGAATTGCAGTGAAACGTAGCACATTCACTCTACACATTCACTCTAAAAAACTCTGTTCTATCACGTGCCAGAGGCCATCGACGCAGCGCTCTACCTCCTTTTGTACAACCTATGTCATCTAGTGGCAGCCCCGGTACTAGCACTCTTCTTTGCTCTGTCCATTCACCCGACGTTTTCCTGGCACTTTTGTACGTGGCCTGTTGTCGTCATGAGGCATTGTATCATGTGGTAACATTGGTGTTCTCTGGGACTTAAAACCCACTTTTTAGTGTTCTATACACTCACCATCACGTAAAGCAGAGGCCACAGATATGTGGTTTTTTTTTGTGGTGTTGTGTATTTTATATTAATTTTTTTCTTTTGATGCTTGTACTGCAACACAACATGTGATAAGAATTTATTTTACCCTTGTCTGGTGAGTACAGTTTTAATTGATTTTCGCCTTGTCTCGTGCTCCCATTTATATTTTTTACTCACTTTTTTGTTTCATTAATTTTATTATAGTGAGGGTATCACATCTGCATGGGCTCCCAATCGGTCAAGTTCCGTGTGTTTCTTGGCTTTCCATTCCATTCCATAAGTTGTTACGAAATGTTGTGATCTTCCCATTCCTTCCTGAGGAATGAATTCTACTGGCCACCAGTCAAGATGCATGTGGCAATTTACTCTCGTTCCATCAATGCTTGTGGACATTCTTCATTTTCTAAGAGTTATTAAGTCAGTATTAACTTTTATTTATTTCAACTGGGCCAGTTTTGATATAACGGATTTTCTTTCAACAAAAATATTTTCTCAAGAGACAATCAATTTTAATCTATTACAACCTGTGTTTGTGGACGTATTTATTTTAACTTAAAAATAATAATTTGAACAAATTTCACTGTTCCTTAAATTATAATTGAGTGACTAAATAATTTTTTTCCACAAATATGAGGGAAACAATCAAGAACTTTATAAAATATAACAAAATCCATATGAATATGTTGCATAATATTTAATTCTATCAGTTGGTGGTTTATTAATTGTATTTTTTGTACCCACAAACTAATTTTTATCTACACTAGCGCCAGTATAATTTGCAAGTCTTTTAACCATGCCATTTTATTTACATATACTACTTCATGTTACATAAGGTATATTTGTTCTGTTTGAGGGAATCATGTGTAGTAATACTAATTTCATTTTAGTATGTTAAGAATACATCCTAGGTTTAAGTTTTTTATACTTTAAATGATCATTCTCACATCTTGCCCCAGTCATTGGTGAAAGGTAATTTAAATGTTATACCCCAAGACTATGATTATGTGATGATATCGTTTTTATTTTCATGTTACATTTAAGATATTGTTATGACAAACTGCCAAACTTGTTGGTATTTCCTAAAAATTTAATTATAAAGATAATACCCTTTCTTTACAATTGATATTATATTTTACAAAGAATGAATTCAATAAATACAGAAAAAAAAAAAAAAAGAAAAAGGGATTTATAGCACACCACCACAATGAACGTGTTTCTACTCATAATCTTGTTTATTTACCTCTGGACCTAAGATTGTTTACCATTTGACAAGCGAGTATTAGTCTCGCCTGTTTTATAGGATATTTTCATCCTTTTGTGCCATGTACGATTCCCACCATGTATGACTAATGTGTTTCTTATGCCTCTTATATATATATATATATATATATATATATATATATATATATATATATATATATATATATATATATATATATATATATAAAATTTCTCAGTCGCTCTATTATGCTTCTGTAGCCACTTTTATGCAATGTTATGTGATGATTCTATTTTTGAGGGCTGAGTTTTTTCTTTTGAAGTGGACAGACTACTTAGTTTTTTTCCCTTTATTATCGTACATCGGCACAGCCTGCCAATATCCCACATTTATTGTCATTTAATTGTATTTATAATAAACATGTTCCAGAATACATTAAAATAATGATTACACTTATATAATCAATTAGGCAAAAGTTATATTTACTGAGTTATAATTTGAAAAACCAAACCCTCCCTCCACAGCCAATGGCCGGGAGCAAGAGGAAGGGTGGAGGGATGAGTTTTCTTCTTGCTGTCTAGACTACATGTGTGCAGGAAATGGTAGGCCGCTCCCTTCAGCTTAACCAGTTGTTTCATACATGACAGAATTTTCTAACAAATAAACTTGATAAAGTATGAAATATAATAATATATTCCGACAGATGGCGAGGTGACTACAAAAATGATATCAAAGAACAAGCACTTAAAAAGTGCATTCGCCTTATGACTGCAATTAAATCTCAAATTTAATAACATTAACAAACATCACATTACAAGCATATTTGAAAATGAAAGTACTGGTAGATATAAAAAGTTTAAGATGAAATGTGCTACCCAGCTACTCTTACAACACAGGCATATCTTCCTACATAATTTATTCCTGTAGATTAACAAGAGACAGTAAGCACCCATAGAATGGGTACATCACACAATAACTGCAGAAGCTCAGCTCAGCAGTCTAGAATACCCTAAAGCATGAAGCACTTTTACAGAAGAACTAATAGGCTAATGAGGTCCTGTCTTGAGAAAATTGGCTTTGACAACATGCTGATGTACAGTTTGTCAGAACTGAAGGAAATATAGTACTTGTGTAGGAGGAATCACATTGAAATGTTGGTTAAACAGACAGATCGTACCAACCTTGTGTTGTGTACCGAAGTACCTAGAAATTCTAGTGAAACAGACAGGTTTTACCTGACAAGGTAACCCAATTGACAACTTCCAATACATAAAATATAACAACTGGAACAGACACTGCAGAAATGAAAAACTCTCATACTGACAACACATTATACTGAGAGTAGTTAATGAGTGTATATGTCCAGTTTTGGGGGGACAGTGTTGGAATATGCAGGAGCAAATCTGGGACTAGCACACAGACCACTCACAAACTGGGCACCAAATATTAAATGAGTATTAGATGCATAGCAGTGTGTAACATACTAGATGAGCAATTACTCCAACTATACAGCTTATAGCAGGTGCATACATTGGTTTTAGCTGATTTTGTGAAATCTATGGCGTTCTGCAACAGGATGTTATAACATTGTGCTGAGGATGATAGCCTTCTTATATTTTAATATTTTAAAACAGTTCAGTAATCATTTGGGTTCACCAATAAAACTATAATTTCATGAGGATTACAGTTAAAATTATACAGTTCTCCCCACACAGCACAAAAATTTTTTCTAACAAGTCCCGACATATTCCCCCCCCCCCCCCCCCCTTCTCACCAGGACAACACGACTGGTGCTATATGAGTATAACAGGGCATGACAAAATATGACCGACAGATTTCATGATGTGTTTCCTTATGCAAAATCAAATGGGGAAATGTACAGGACACTGAATACTTACATTCAATATTAAGGGAGATATAAGCCCTCGAATATTGAGATTTTGAAATACATTTTTGCAAAATAAAGGAAATGAAGTGAAATAAAATTACAATTCTCCGAGCATTGTTGTACGTTATCACAATCATAAACCTAAGAATAGAGTCACATTAGTAACTTCCCCCGAAACAAAAATAACAGGGGTGGCCACCCTCTTATTGATGGAAACTTTCCTACTGTCAGGAATTACTAATGTTTGATGCTGGTTTATTGAGCAGTAAGACCTAATTAACAAAATTGGTCCTCTTGTTGCAAATGCCCCCAGGATCCACTATTTTCGTGTACAACACACATTAATATTCCACTGCAGCGATACAGTGCCTAGTACATAGGCAATACTACATACATGTGTGTATGCCCACTGTACAGATGATAGTGGAGGGCAATTGTAGCATGTACTGTAAACAATGTGCACCATACATTAATAAGCTGACAAAACATAAGCCACCTATTCATTTGTGGTGACAGTCGGTGTGTGGTTCCCTGTGTGATGTGCTGGTAGAGGCTGTTCACGGTTAATTGAGCACATGTGGAATCCCTGCTTAAAAGATACCTATTTGCTCACGTTGAATCATTCCACTAAATACATAAAAACCTTACATGGGCATGGACTTTGTGACGTTATTCAAGCACCTGTTAAAAGGAAACAAATAACATAATAAACAATAATGAATCATTACCATGAGTGCTATATACTGTATGTATCGAGGACGTTTACCACATCCTTTCCCTTGAGCAATGCCACAACAACTTTTTTCACATTTGTATAGCATAAGTATGTACGTTACACCACCAGCGGGGAGTGAAGCCTTGCCACGTTTCAAACAGTCGCTCAATGCTTCAACAATAATATGAGTGTGAGTAAAATAGCTGTTACAGTATCTACTGTCTGTGCAGGTAGGCAACACTTCTTGCACTAATATAACATTAGGATAATCTGTACAATTTTACATGTCCCATTGCAAGCCTGGTGCGACAGTTATCATGGCATTAACAACGCTTATGGGACAGTGGCCCATTAAATACTGAGACAAGTTATATCAGACAGCTGTGTGCTCAATAATCTACCACTTATATTTCTGTTTGTCACAGTGTATGCTATGTCAACATAATGCAATGGTTTACGTGGCCGGAAATTACAGACATGCTACTGGTATACGGAGCAGCATAGGGAAATAGATGAGAAGCACAAAGAATGTACAGGGGAAGACTTCCAAACACATAACAACCACACCACACCACATTTGTGAATGTGGAGTTACACTTGAAATAAAGTGGAAGTCTTAAGGTGACACAACTGAATGCAGAAAGCGGACGGACAGCGAGAACAGTAAGGTTTGAAGAAAATGTGTTGAGGCATATTAAGAACAACCCAGGTGCACGTGCTGTAGCATGGGTACTCAACAGAAGCTGCTGCACCATTGGTTAAGTGCTTCATAAGCAATTACTACATCCATTTCACGTACAGTGTGTGCATGCCATGGGTCCTGCGGATTATCATTGACACGTGGAGTTTACAGCATGGTTTCTGGAACATTGCAGAACATACCCTGACTTTTACACATACATTTTCTTCATCGACAAGGCTTCCTTTCACCATGATAGTATGCTGAATAGTTGAAACACTCATGGGCGATGCAAATTTTCATGTCCCACTCCTCTGCGGTATCAAAAGTGTTTCAGTGTCAAAGTCTGGGCAGGCATCATACATAACATGTTAGTTGGTCCTTACCTGTTACCCAATCATCTCATCGGCTCTATGTAAGTTTTCCTGTAGGAAACTATGCAGACAATGCTTGAAGAGGTGCAGTTACAAATAAGAGTGGCTATGGGGTTCCAGCAAGATGACACTCCAGTCCACAGTTAACGAACGGTTCACAACCACCTCAATCAGGCAGTCCCTGGATGATGGATAGGCCATGGTGGTCCTATTCCCTTGCCTTCACGGTCCCCAATTTGAATTCATTGGACTATTTTTCTGGGGGTACATGCACAGCCTGGTGTATGAGACGACAGTGGAATCCGAAGGAGCTCATTGTGAGCATTGTTGTAGCTTCCGGGAGCATTTGGAACATGGAGGGTGCATTTCAATATGTCTGATAATAGTTGGTGCGGTGATGTTAACTTTGTGTCTAATGTAGGGGCTGTACATTGAGCCTTTTCTCTAAACGTGTATGTGCCACATGTTTGCAATTAAACTTATGGAATGCTATAGCTGTATACTTAGTTGATATCTGTTACCTACTACCATCATAATGTGATGCATACAAATTACATTGTTCTGTGGTGCTGCACCACATGTTGTACAGTTCAACAGCCCGTACAGTACACAGTAGCAACGATACAGTTCCAGGCATGTAGGCAGTACCACTAACTTTTAAGTCCTGTGTGGATTTACACACTGACTGTCACCCCAAAATTAAAGGCAGCTTACATTTTGTCAGCTTATTAATGCATGGATAATATTGTTAACAGTACAGGTTACAATTGTCCTCTACCATCATCTGTACAGTGGGCATGCATATATGCCTGCATGTAGTACTGCCTACATACTAGGCACCGTAGCACTGCAGCAGAATATTAGTGTGTGTTATACATGAAAACAGTGGGTCCTGGGCATTTGCAACAAGAGCACTGTTTATGTTATTTCGGTCATACTGCTCAACAAACCATCATCAAATTTTTATAATTCCTGACGGTAGAAACATTGCCAGCAATAAGAGGGTGGCCACGCCTATTATCTTTGTTTCATGGGAATTTATTAATGTGATTTTGTTCTTAGGTTTATGATCCTGATAACATAAAACAATGTTCAGGGAATCATAATTTTATTTCACTTTGTTTCAGATATATTAAATAAATTCCTATATTTCAACATCTCAATTTTTGAGGGCTTATAGCTCCCTTAATGTTCAGTGTGGGTGGAAAGTGTCCTTTATATTTCCCAATTGATTTTGCTTAATAAATCACCTCACAAAGTTTGTCGGTCAAATTCCGCCCCAGCTACATATATCAGCCCACATTGTAGCATCCCAATTACTCCTACAGTTATATCACATATATGATCTACTGACCACTTATGAATAACCAGCACAACACAAAGAAATATTGGCTGGCTGACCAGTTTTGTGATGCTCAAATAAGCATTCCCTGAATTTTTATTTTATAATTTCAAATTTTTACTCATAAAGGTGCATTCACATTTTCACATGATTAAAATTTCAGGAACTTCTACTAAGGCCAAGGCAGCTACGAATTGTTTCATAAATTACAATCTACACAGCATGCTGAAAGGTGTAGGCATGACTAGGGAAGAAAATGTGGGAGGTGAGTAATAGCATGTCCTGCTGATGCACAATCTATATACTACATTTTTGACATTTCATCACAAAATGCAAGTAGAATACAAAAAATAATGGAACTAACTATATAATAGCTTACTGACAAAGTAGTACATTTCATAATTCACTCTAATAAAGTGATTTAAATAATTTAAATTCATATTCCATACCAATAAACAAACATAAAATACATTGATCTCAGTATGTAATCATTTACACATTAGTTTACTAGCTGATTTTTCTATTTGTATGCTTCAATCATCAAAGACAGATGTTGGCATTACTTGATTTCTTTTTATACGTTGTCTCAGTTACATCAGCAAATTTAGAGAAATGGTCAATAAAAATTACCCATTTATCTACCACCTTCTCTGGAAATATCAACATATAATATTGACCTAGAATGCTGACCTACCAAAACCTTTAAAAATATTCACATAATGATAACTTGAACCCATCAACCTATTAAAGTCAACACATATTGTCCTACAGTATAATTTTAAAAATGTTGCTTAGTACTTTCAGTTTTTGAAAATGATAATTTCAATTTCATAATTAAATAAATGAAAGCGGTGAATCTGAAAATGTAAATCTTTGTAAAAACATAAAAAAATTATTATTAAAGAAAACCAAATTAATTGTTTTCAGTTGGGTTTGGAGGTCTCTTGACTCATGAACTGGGTAGTATAGTCATATCTTCAGATTCAGCCATGCTCCTTAGCATCTTTCACAGTTTATGGGTAATCCTGTTTTTTTGTAAATCTTCAATGGACTATGGACTTGACAGACCACTTGGTATAGGTCACTGGGAGGATGACTGAATGGAGATTTTTGGACATTTGATTGTGAATGTCCACAAAATCTCCATCCAATCATTCACCCACATTGTGCTATTCATTCAAAGACCACACTTGGTGGATGTTGGTAAGGGCTGATGCCTAATTTGGATAGGACCTAAGAGCTGCTAAGTTCCTGCTTCAGAAAATGGTAACTGGTCAGGATATCTTGGTTATCCCAAGAACTCTAAAATAATATCTCTAAAGGTTAGTTCTGGGATGATGATCTCTATTATTTTATGCAGAGCTGTACTATGTTCCCTGACTGCCTGGTCCCTCAAGTGATATTTTAGACAAAAAAGTTTTGCTGGGCTCAGGATACATTGCAATATTAAGTCCAACAATGTGACAAATAGATTAGCACCAAAATTTCTAACCAAACAAGAATTACTGGCATGCCACCAGTCTTGCCAATAATTATGAGACATTCAGAATTAACACATGAATTATTCTCATTTTCTGTATTGGCAGGTAGTAAACAAGAGCCAAGCAGAGCCATACACCTCTTCCATTGCTGGGATCCCTCCCTGGAGAGTGATCATGAGCACTGGTCAAAACCATGCAGCAAATGCACTGCCTGGTTTTGTACTCCCTAGAATGACCACACCTCAGAAACCCTTCTCAAAACTACACAATGCAATGTGCTCTGCCTGGTATGTCAACCTAATCACTGCCTACCATGGCTTACAGAACCTCAAGCCACAATGATTTGTATACATGCACAGCCAAACAAGTCCAACGACCACACACCTGCATACCAGGTGATACTACTATTGTGAATTCACCGGCCAAGGCCATTGTTGAACCTCATATCCTACAACAAAGGGCCTGTAAGTAATAGACAAGCCACTATCATTTTTACGGAATGAATGATGAGGATTCAATTATGAATCCCAAAACCACACCTTTATCTGAAAGGAAAATAATGGGAAAAATAATGTAAATACTGAAATGACTATAAGTGGGCAATCAATTTTCCTTCCTTACCATATATGGTGACATGATACCCACAAAAAAAAAAGACTCTTGACAAACTCAAATGTTCAATGTTTCTATCACTGTTTGTATCACGCTGCTACAGTTTTGTGTCAAGACGATTGTTCATATTTCTCTCCTGTTTCCTCTTACCCCTGAACTATTTAACTGCTATGCCCATATCATTAACATTTTTTTTCCCAGAAATTACCAATGTATGCTACAAAAATATACAGAATGGTCAAAAAGTATTGTTACCCCCTATGGTTACCAGAATTTACAAATCTACATATTTTGCCAATGTTAATATGGCTGACACAAGCATTTATAATATGAAACTACAATGAAAAAAACAAACATTTAACCATATTCGCAAGAGAAGCATCCCCAGTTATAGTGCCATAAGATTAACCTTGGAGGAGTCGCTCCAAGAGGGAAATCAATTGCAGGCATTCTTTAACCTGGGGAACAGATCATCCTCCTCCCCCTAGTAGGTGTGCTGTGATTGGCAGATGGGTTCTTCCACCCCTTCTGAGGTAAGCTGTGATAAATTGTTGTTTGTGGGGATACTCTTTTGGTGGAAATGCACCCAAGCAACATTTTGCTGTTAGTATACTAGCCATTAAGTAAAAAATATAAATATTAATTTATATATATTCTAAAATTCAATTTTTTTAAAAAGGTTGTAAAGCTTATTCTTTCAGTGTTCACACGTGTTAGGAAATTGAAAGCGTGAGTCAGGCCAGATGCTCGTGACACACCAGAGCTTTTGGAACATCAAGTTGTTGATACAGATGAATGTCAGTGCTGATTTCACAGCAAATAATAGGCCACATGAGTTTGCTTAGCAGTACGATCTGGCCTGAAGAATCAACCAGTAACCAAACAGTTTGTTTCAGAATTATTGTCGTAAAGTTTGTACTTATGAAGTAATGTAGTAAACAAAATGTTCTGGAAGGAATCATTCCGGTCGCTAGATATAGGAACTGGCCTAGGAAGACAAAAGAGAGAAACTTGTCAGTAATGGAAGGGGCAGCATGTAACTGTCGAGCTCACGTGCTAGGACATAGTAGATATATAAAATTTAGGACTTAGCCAAGCATCTCACTTGACACGAGATCAGTATGATCACGATTCACGAGTGTGTATAGCACATTGTAAAAAGAGTTTTGTAAAGATGCTTAATATTGTATTTATAAAAAGGTAAGAGTAAATACGAAAATTCTTTATACAGTGGTTAGATTATTGCTTTTAATCATTCCACTTACCCACAAGGAGCTGAAGTGTGAGAGTACGTATACATCCGTTTGGGATACGACAAAAAAATTTGTTGTTAAATGTGGGGTAAGGGATGACCACTGTTCAAAGAAGAAAATTTTTTAAATACTTTGGCATAAAGGAAAAGTATGCCATACACAAATTATAATTAATGGAAACCAATTGAAAATAAAATTCTGCATTCTACAAACATCGCCTGAAGATAGCTATCAACCATGGAGAAGTAAGAAACCAGCGCATCCCTTGTAAAGATTGAAGCACTTAGTAACAAGAAATGGATCTGCAGAGGAAAGTCCGGGAGAAGAGTGTCAGCAGCTACCAGCAAAGGAAGA
The DNA here is from genome assembly GCA_029891345.1 of Dryococelus australis. NCBI lineage: Eukaryota > Metazoa > Arthropoda > Insecta > Phasmatodea > Phasmatidae > Dryococelus > Dryococelus australis. The sequence continues at coordinate 284,920,349 of CM057009.1, read as the reverse complement.
TAAGGACAGCGGAGGGAACAAAGGCTTGTGGCTGGCGGTCGATGGAAAGAGCTACATTTGCTGATAACAGCATAAACGAGATCTCAACACAGATATCGAGTCTACGGGATTAACATAAACGTCCAGCACTACCTACCTACAGTCGGAAATCGGACCGATTGTCAAAGGCGGCACTTAAGGTGTCGCCAATCTCAACGGTGGCAACAATCCGGAAAGGAGCCATAGGACTCTCTCCCATCCCAACACGATGCAATGAATCCCTAGTCAAATAAGGTATGTTTAAAGAGAAGGTTAGGAGGGTAAATTTACTTATTGAGAATTGAGAGTTGAATTGGTGTATTTGGAATAATTTAAAGAGTTTATAAATATTACACAGTGAAAAGGGAACGTATCAGGTGACCAATTCATCTCAACCACTGATACGTTGAAACTTATCAGTCAGCCATTTGATGGACACAAAACTAATTAAGGGAATTCATTGATAATGTAGATACCACATTTGAAATGGTAAATCCTGAACAACATAGCATATTACTGAAGTTCGTTAGTCAAAAATTGTGGGAGATGTCAAAGCGTAACTGTTAGTAAGGGAAGGAACAAACTCCTAGGAGGACGTGATGGAGATACTTGAGAAAAATTATTCTGTAAGGAAAACAATTGACTTTTACGCACATAAGCTTTTCATGACAAGGTGTTATGAAAATGGTTGCAAACTAGGGAAGCTGAGTAGATAAGATGATAATAGAATTGAACGAAGCAGCTTTGTGAATATGCACTACACCACAAGAACAGGGCACTATAGCTTTAATTCAGCATTTAGTCAGAGCACGTTTCACTCAAGGGATAAATAATAAAAGGATTCAGACAATTTTAAGGAGGATGAACTCACAGATTGAAATGTTAGGCAGGACAGTAGAAGCTGCATTAAAAGAAGAGTCTAACATGTTGTCACGAAATGAACAAGGTCACGCTTCTTTTGTTAAAATAAGTCAAAGTTCAGTTGTAAAATATACCTGCTCAAATTGTGAGAAAATTGGGCATAGGTCAGACAAATGTTTCTTGCAGAAACCGGTTACATGAGGATACACCACAAGTAAAAATGTTCATGTAAGTACATTGCAAGAATGTGAAAGGCTAAGTTCACAATCTTTTATAAAAATCAGTGGTACACAGAAAAACAAAAAAATGTACCCTACTAACTATACAAAAACCAGAATTATGTGATATTTTTCTCATGCGGAAAAAGGGGACATTTTACAAGGTCATGATTCCAAGCAAAAACAGGACTTAGATATCCTGATTCAAGAGACCACAAAAACACTAGATTTCAAAATGGCACGGGACCACCAAAAGAAAATGGCAATTACAGAAACACTGGGGACAGACATAGATATGGAGAGATAGGTAACAGAGGGGATATCAAAGGAAATAAAGAGACAGTTAGGTAAGCAGCCAAACTTGAACTCCCTTGAGCAAGGCTGCCAGAAGCAGATACCGGGTAAGGGTAGCGGAAAACAGGTAACATAAGATGATGATGATGATAAACAAGGAGACAGATATCATGAGCAGAAAACTGTTATACAGATAAGGTGAATGAAATAGTAAGGGAGACAGATTGTTTAATTGATACTGGATCAGATCTAACATTGATAAATGAGAATATCTTAGGAAGAAATATTCTATCGCAGATCAATCCTGAGGAAAAATCTCAAATAAGTTGTCTAGCAACGTTGCAAATGATCACACAGAGCACTGTGAAATTGACTTTTAATTTGAAATCAGTAGAATGAAAACAGAAATGCCATGATGTGTTGATATGTCCACATGACTGCATATTAGGACAAGATTTCCTGAGATCGTCGGAAGCAGTAATAGATTTTAGATCTAACACAGTAAGGATATGAAAAGAGTGGTTTAATTTTAAGAAAGAACATAAAAGAGTAGGAACTTTTTAAGTTTCTGTTCCTGCAAGATGTGAAGGGACAATGCAATTAAATACTACTACAGAAAGTGTAGGAATAGTAGCAAAATGTGAACTAGCTCCAGGGGTATATTTATGAAATAGCCTAACAGAAGCCAAGGGGGGCACATGATGTGTGCTCAATAGTAAACACTAATGAAAGAGAGGTAGAACTAGAAGTCCCTGCTTTAAAGTTTGAAAAATGGCAAGCATGTGAGAATGAGTACTAGGTAAAGAACACACAAAAAAAAAGATCAGAAATGTTAGAATCATTGTTAAGATTGAAACGCATGATATAGAAAAAGAGAGACTGATAAAATTGTTTAAGGAGTTTAGGGACATTTTCTACCTTCTAGTATATACACCGATGTATAATAGTATGGTAGAGAATAGCATGCCCATTAGTAAGGAAAAAGCACCTATAAACATAAAACCATATAAGATACCAGAGGCACACAAGGAGTACGTTAGGTGACATGAAAAAAATAATGTTGGGAGACAATGCCTTTGAACCAAGTAATAGTCATTGGAATGCACCAATTTTAGTAATCCCCAAGAAACTAGTTGCATCTGGACAACATAAATTAAGAGTGGTGGTTGACTATGGAAAATTAAATGACGTTCTATAGATTCCGGATTCCCAATTTCGTGCATTAATGAAATTTTAGAGCAATTGGGGCAAGCTAAATATTTAACCATGTTAGATTTAGCTAGCAGGTACCTACAGGTTAAGATGAGGAAGGAAGATCAGGAAAAATCACTTACAGCATGCCTTCAGGCCACTATGAAATTAAACACATAATGTTTCGGTTAAATGGCACCCCTGCAACATTTGCCAGATTAATGAACACTGCACTTTCCGCACTGATACGGCAATTAGATGACTAAGATAAGGGTCTACACACGACAACCATGACAGAATAGATAGGAGAAAGACAGAATTAGAACAGTTGAAAAAGAAGAAAGAAAGTTAGGAGCATAGGTCGTATCAGCTTTCCTGAAAACTACTGGTAGCAGATGTCACCCTTTACGCCTGACCTGACAGAAATACTCTTCCTAAACATTAATATAGAATGTGAATACACAAACAGATATATAAGTTTTTAAATCACAAAAAAAAATAAAACACTAATCCTACAGTTACATGTTCATTAATATTACACAATTTGGACACTGTTTACATATAAGGTGAACTTTCACCATATTGAACATCATCATGTTGACCTTGTGGCCCAGGGCCTCTTTTACCCATTAAAACCTTACATTAATACAATGACAATGACTCGTGTGTGTCTACACATGCACACATGGATGCACACGCACATGCACACACACACGCATGCATGCACACAACCCCCCCTTTTTTTTGGCAAACAAAAATAACGTATTTCATATTAATAATTTTTTTATTGACTACTCATCTACTGTCTTGCACACAAACGCAAATAAACATTTCACTCACCTGTTGCCTATCCTCAAAATAAAGAATTATTACACTTTACATCATCCTGTATCCAACCTAACCTTACTTTCTGTTCATCTCATATTCTTATTCTAACAAAGTGCATTCAAAAATTAAACACCTTAATATATATAATTGTCTCCCTGTAGCATAAAATTATTAAAAAAATTATATCATTAAAATATTAACAAACTATAACAGTAAAGGTACAAAAGATTAATTATCTACTTAACCTAACTGCAGTACTTTACTTGCCTTTCATTATTTATTTTTTTTCTTTTCTTCCTCCACAACATTCTCGCAACCTTCCACCTACTGTACTTTACAGTTTTACATTTACTTACTGTCTTTAATTTACCTCCCTTAAAACTACCCCACTTTTTCTTCATTACTTGTTTAACTTTGTTTTTCAATATTTTCTTTTGCCTTACAAACTTCTTTCTGAATGATACTTTACATCATTTCCCTTGAGAGTATCCCCCCCCCCCCCCCCTTCCAACTTTCACAAGAATCCTTTACTACATGTACAGTAGGAACTCGCGTTATACTCTGACTGGGGCAACCCAACATGTGATTCAAATTGTTGTTTTACTTTTTTTACAAACAGGTTTTTAACCGCTGCCTCCCCTGCCTGAAATTGCCTTTCATTTACATTTTCCTTCGACACATTTAATTCACAACATTTCGGTACACAATTTTCAAAATTATCACTCTGTCGCAGTAATTGATTTTTACTTAAAAAAAACTGTGTCATAACCTTCTACACCATCCTTGTCACAATCTGCAATAACATTTTCTTTTCTACTATCAGTATTGATGTCTTCATTTACCTTGTCGCCATTTTCGGTAAATTCTAATTTCTGTACATCAAATTTTCTGGTAAGCGGCCGAAAATCAATTTTCATTCGTGCTCTAAATTCCTGAAACCCCTTCGAAACTTGTTTTCCAACTTGTATATTTGTTCTTTAACTAGTTTCATGAGCAATCTTATTTGCTCACTCATGTCCAGTAGTTTTGTTTTTTGATTTCCTCCCATTGCATTACCAACCTTTGAACCTGAACTATTCAATTCAACATGATCAGTCATTCTGTATAAATACACAATTACACACACTGCTTACTTTAATTTAGGAAACATGGATAACCTTCATACAAGCAGGACTAAAACAAAAACTGACATATTTATAATAACCGTAACCTATACCAAAATCTAAAAAAAATTATGAAGTTACTTGTTATCTTCTTCTATGAATTCCCCAAAGTGAAGTGATGCTCTGTGAATAGATACCTCTGCACACGTTACCGATGCATAAAGTCTGTTGTTAAATACCTGAATTATTCCTAGCTCTCTGGCACACTGGAAATAAATGTTGGACCCTGGAACACTGCTGTGTCATGTTGCTGGCCACTAGCCAACCAGACGACTCGTTCGGAACTGTCTTGAAGTCCTTATTTACTGTTCTGCTGCTTCATTTACAAATACTGCTATTGATAGATTGCTAAGAGTGCCAGTGTATGTTTCGCATGTGTTAACTGTTGCCCTGATCGACACTGCGGCTTCCCACAATTTTGTCCGTGAGGAGCTTGTAACCAGTTCTGATATCCAAGGTACAAACGTAACAGAACTTGCTACACTGCATGGACAAAATAATATAATTGGTGTTACTCAACTTAAAGTAAGAATTAGGGACATTGCAATGTGAGTAACAGCACCAGTTTCCAGACAAATACGTGAAGACATTGTTCTTGGAGTATCTTGGCTCGTAGATCGAGATGTCATTATAGAGATTCCCAGAGACAGGATACATTTCAGTAAACACGTAAGGCGTACTGTTTACAATTTTGGCAGACGTGTACAGTTCAGCAAACAACCAGTTAAGTTAGACGTTTTTGACCAGGGGGTTCCGGCAGAACACCAGGCCACTTTTGAAGGCATCCTAAATGAAAGATTCATGCCAGCCGTCCCGCTTAATCTTACAAAAGTCGCAGAAAACAAAATCAAAACTGTTCACAATGACCCACTCTGGACATCACCTACAGATTACGATGTACACCACCTTAACTTAATAAACAGCCAAATTGCAGAAATGTTACATGACGGCGTAATCGAGCCATCGAAAAGCCGGTATAATTCCGCAGTAACTTAAGCACCTAAAAAAAGATGGAGGGTGAAGGTTTTGCATACACTTTAGGCCAATAAACCAAATCACAGAAATCGCCCCACCCCCATTCATAAGTGTAAACACAGCATTAAATGTTCTCATAAAAGCGAATATTCTGTCATCTTTCAACCTGAAAATTGGTTTCTGGCAGATTTCGGTAAAGCAGGAAGACAGACACAAAACTGTGTTAACTGCACCAGACGGCCACCAATACCAATCCTGTGCTATGCCCTTTGTGCTTAAGTGTGCCCCATCCACGTTCCAGAACATGATGGTGAAGGTTTTGGATGGCATAATGGGAGAATTTACAATGGCCTACTTAGACAACGAGGTCGTGTGGTCAGAGAAATGGGAGGAACATGCCAGTCACTTAGCAATAGTTCTGGAAAGACTTGCCATTAATGGTTTAACGTGTGCCAACCAGAAATGATGCATTGGAAAAACCAATATAAGGTACCTCGGTCACATGGTAGACGGGGAAAGAAACCGCCCCACACCTAAACAGCTGACACTCATCGAGTACCCGGTAAAACCACACGGAAGTGGTTATGGAAGTTTTCTGAAGCGATCAACTGGCTTAGGCAATATACACAGGAATTTGCTGTAATCACCGCCCCATTCACAGAGATTCTCTCACATACAAGAAATACAAGTGGGATACACACATGCAGAACGTGTTCGAAGATGTCAAGTGTTGTTTTTCCCAGTGTCACACCCTTGCACGTATTGACAAGCCGTTACCTATATTTACAGATACACACCAGCCAAGAGGGCATTGGGGCCGTCCCGTTTCAGTATGGTGACGATCAGGAACGCAGTATTATTTAATACATTAGTGCAAAACTTGGCAACACTGAAAAACACTACGACATTAACGAGCGTGAATGTTTAGCGGTTATCTGGGCTATCAAGAGGTACCGTGTCCACCTAGAGTACAGGAGGTTCACCTTAAGGACAGATAATCTGTGTTGTATTGTGGCTACATAAAATGCATGAAGCATGTAGCAAGCTCACAAGATGATCAATGTTACTGCAAAATTTTGACTTTGTTGTTGAACACGTGCTCTGCCGCGACAACCAGCTGGACGATGCCCTTTCACGTTCGCAAAACGAACAGGAGGTAGCCGTAGATGAGGAGGAGTGGGAAACTGTGTTACCGCTGGAAAACCACAGCATATCTCCATTTGCAGTACTACATCAAATCGCCGCAATAGTTATTTCATGTTGGCGTACCTGTTACATCTAGCTTTAGCAAGTGTATCTGAAGTAGATTATAGTTTGTTGAGAGATATCTTACTTCTTTTTATGTTTTAAATTTAATACAGTAAGTTTTTATCATCGAAAGGTGAATAAGATAAATAACATCATAGTGAAAATAACTGCTGGGAGATGGTGTGCCGTGAACATGCGGCTCAAGGTAATAATTAACACATAATACACACAATCAAAACACATGAACAATTTTTATTACACTGGTATTACTTACTTCACACTGGTACAGAAAAAATTTGAGCAAAGTCTCATTCCAAATTCAATACTTTCAAAATGTATTTCATAAAAAAAAAATACCCCTGACATCACAGGGAAATAATTTCCCCCAAAATTTTCTCAAACTCTGTTGAATAAATATCAAGCATGTATACAAAATGTATTAAAAAATGAAGCTCACTTCTCAAACACAGGCATATATTAACTCCCACTAGGGATTACAAATAAAGAGCCATTAAAAACTTACTTTTCAGTTACATGAGAAGTAATAGATATTGATTAGCACCAATATTTGGGTTATAAAAAAAGTAGTGAATTTATATAAATGAGAACAATTATATTAAAAGTGGTTTCAAAACAACCTACGAGTTACTTTCTCCACAATACTGGAATCTTTAATAAATTCTCTGATACAAATTTTCATAAACCTACTCAAAATTATACATTATGCCATGAACGTGCATCTCAAGGTAATAATTAACTCATAATACACACAATCAAAGTTCATGAACAAATTTTATTACACTAGTATTAACTTCTTTCACACTGGCACACACAACAATTTGAGCAAGGTCTCATTCCAAATACAAGACTTTCAAAATGTGCTTCATAAAAAAAACACCCCTGACATCAAAGGTCTGCCCCCAAATTTCCTCCAACTTTGTTGAATAAATATCTAGCATCTATTCAAAATATATTAATAAATGAGGCTCGCTTCTCACACACACACACACACATATATTAACTCCCACTAGGTGTGCCATACCAAGCGCCACAAGACAAGGGAATTCAATTAAACATGCATATCAGCATAACAGATATTTTTATTTGTTTTTTCCATCTTGCAACGTTCACACATCACCATAATATTCATAAACACAATACACTTCAAAATATTCAAGATGCTTAACAACTGCATTTGCAAAGTAGAAACAATTCAATCATTTAATGATATCAAGACCAGAATTCATAATATACTCATTTTCAGGTACTTAATTCCGTTAAGTTTAACCAGCATAGACGTTTAAAATACACAACATACTCTCTCTATTTTTGGATACTATAAAATTAGTTAAAAAGTTACACTTTTATATAGATTCTTGGGTACTGAACCTTATCAAAATTTTACAGTGTGTTACTGTCTTAAGGTAAATCATACTCATAAAGAGACTTTGTAACTCTAGGCTATCTTTTACCTTATTATGTAATACCTTTGCGTGGCCAGCCACAATTCATTATAATTCATAGACAAAAGTATGAATACCAGACCAATGTTTTCAAAAACAAACTCTAGGCATCAGCAATAATATTATGCACTCTGAATCAATCATTGTTTATACCACGCCTCACAATGCGTGACTCTATAATTACCCACCTAAAAAAACATACAATATAAAGGGAAGCGCTCCAGTGTATAAAACTCACATTTAACTTTATGCGCCCCACCATGCGCATCGCCAGCGCTAATATATAATTCAATAAATAATCATATAAATGTGTACGAGTATATTTTGAAAGCTGCGCACACGTGCATAAAATATCTTCCCACTAAACACAGGGATTCAAACCATCCTGTAACATTCAACATTCCAAGGCCCACATTACCATACAGTTCATATTCACATTGACCGACTATGTATAATTTCAACAACTATATTTACCGCCTTCTGAATCAATAGTTTGTGACACGTCACTTGGTGTGTTATCACCTAACAAACATATTATTCAGCATTCAATTAACAGGGGATTAGAGTTCCAATTACATTTAGCAATCTTTTAGAGATCTTATACAAGTGCTTAGACATTCCTGAACGCCAGTGGTATTGATTTATTTCCGACCCTGCGGGGAACGAGGACAACATGGCTGCGTCAAATGTACCAAGCAATTTGGGTAGTGGCAGCACCAGAAAAGTATACTGTCGGTTTCAAAGTTAAACTGGAACACGCGGTCTCCGGCTAACGGAATTAATTACTGAACTCTCAATCATGACTTTCAATATCTATTACGTCCAAAAAAAAAGTTTACCATACACGACTCCAAATAGTCATGCCGAAAACTCCAGGTTCATGTAGCTGGGCGACATCTAGTGCCCTTTTGTAGCCAGCTCTGACCAAAACTGAAATTTCTCCAGCAATTATTGCAATTAACATTTTCTAAAGCAAATAATTGCTCATAAAATACCCTCAGCATGTTTTAAAAAGCAAGTAACTCTTGTGCTCGGTTTATATATTTCGCAACAAATTTTTTTGAAGTTGTTATTGCATAACTTATTATTTTCTTATTTATTAACATATGTGCAGCATTCCAGTGATGATTGTAGATATTACATCCATTTTAAGCATGAAATTTATATAAAAACATTTTTCACTGTTAATGTAGAAATGTGTTACTGCGAGTGCTAAACAAGTGCCTGTCAACAACGTCCGAAGTGAAACTTACAAAATAACGAGTTTGTCATATTGGACATGGCCTCAGCCCCTCCACCAAACATGTCTGGCCTGTTTATAGAATGCACGGCTGTTGTTCACTGTTTGGAGTGTAATTTTCACGTAACGTCAACAAAACGTAAAAGGACAGTTATCACGGAACAGTAAGGAAAAGAATTTGAGCATGGTGTTATAAACAAAAACATAAATCCCAGTGCCCCATACAAAAAAAAAATTAAAGACTTTTTCAAGAAATGCACTGTGTGACTTTTCTTACATTTTTCATATCAAGTGTTTAAATGTTTACAAAAAACTTAACATTTCTTAATTTTTTAAGTTTTGTAAGTGTGTGTGTGCATGTGCGTGTAAGTCGGTAACATTTAAATAAGCTCATATTAATAGGGATTTTACTGTATTGTTTAAATACCAGGTTGCCTTAGTTAATGTCCCGTTATAGTCGTTTTTGCATTGCATTCTAAACTTTCAACAAACTCTGCAATTTCAAGGACGGGTGACAGGTCCGTGTTCACGATGAGGAAGCAACACACACAAACACAACAACACACCACACCGCTGGCTTGGTGCTGCACACGCGCTGTGTATACTCGATGCGCCGTGAATTACATATACACGGTGCAACATAAATATCAGTTAAAGTATTGTGTATTTTAAATCCTGCTCATAGAGTGCATGATTTGTGTTTGCTTTGAAATTTATAATAGGTACAGTGTTTTATCACAATTTTTGGAACCAACATCAATGTTCCATTAATAGTAAAAATGTGTAAATTTGATTATCTGGGGTTTTTAATACAAATTTGCTTATTCGTGTTTTCTCTGGCCCCAATTAACATGGTTAATTGAGAGTTTACTATGTATTAATTTTTTATTTTGTGTTCGGTTTACCCAGTTTTACAAGTAGGTCTAACAAGAAAATACTTCTAGTAATTTCATTATTTATTTTTGAAAGAAATTTCTTTCTCACAGGTATAAGTCAGAATAAACTGTTTTTTGGCAGCGTATTCAAATGCCAAGGCTTAAATTTGGAAAATTGTTAAAGTTGTAGGAGAAGTCACTATCCCTAAATCTACTTATGCTCTTTCCTGTCACCTCTGAGCCAGTTGCTTACTGCTAGTCAGCTTGATATCAACTCAATAGGATAGGGAGGCCTACTGGGGGTCAATTACTACAGATGGCTGTTCAATAAGGAAGAGGGTTTCAACTAAACACTTTTATTACAGAACTCTATTTCTGAACACGACGATACATTAATACAATATGACATGAAATACAATTACTTCACCTTGGAATAGCAAGTTAATTACTCGATTACTGATACACAGCTAAACCCTAACCTTGCCAATGTATTAATCTGCAATTAAAACGGGACTTCGAGATTGCGGATGTCACCCTACTGCCTGGCCAGAATTACACTCAACAATAACTGAATAATAGATTAAATAGTAGTCTGAAGCTCCTCCAGACCCTGGACTCTCGTAGCCTTCTGCTCCGTGCCGCTCCGGCACTGACGTCGTCACAGTTCAATCACTTGCTGTCATCTGGGGGGGGGGGGGGAGAGGGAACTGATGGTTCGGCGCTCTGACTATTTATACAATGGCAGCAGTGGGTCAGTTAATGATTGTTGAATAAGCTGGGGCTTTACAAGAATTCTATAGCCTGTACAAGCTTAACTCGTTGTGTGCGGCCCCTGAAGCCCGCCACACTACCCCCAAGGTCGAAATAGCAGTCCATCCCGGCTGCTGTAGGGTAATTAGTAACAGACATCCTTCAAGTATAACTGGGTTGAATTCGAGGAGCTCAGACCTAATTCTTCGTCTTGAAGGCGCTTGGTGGCATTCGCGAATATACATGAAGGCAGTGGTGAGGGTGGAATACCAAATTTGAGGCACCGTTTCACAATTATTATGACTGAACAGTAACTTATTGAAAAATTGGCACGGTATGAAGAATGTATTAGCAATATACTGAAAATTTGTTACATGGTTTAAAACCACTGGAACACTGGAAATACCTATGCACGTTGTGTAGTGAGACCACAGAATAAAAGGAGATACGTCCATCGCCACATTCAATGTTAATTGAAAATCACCCCTGCAAAGTTAGATGGTGGACGTTGGTAGGGGTGAGTTAAAAAGCTTTTGCGCATGCATGTGGTATTATTTCACTTAACAATGTGCTAGGAAGTTAATTTTTAGTAACTTGTACAATTTTAAGGTTTTATGTGCCAATAGGCTTAAAAATAGAATAGATTTTATAATTTGTATCATTAAAAATATTAGAGACCAAGTTTAAAACAGCAATATTACACAAAAGATAAACTTATAGCCTAGGTAACGTTCTTCCTATATGAAAGGACGGTAGCACACCAATGTCAGCTGTGCTGCATGGTCGAGCTGTGTTTTATTGACAGAGACGGAGTGATATTACTAGTGGGCTGGCCATTTGCCGACTGTCTGCGTGTTACTTTTTACAATTTGACTTTATGTTACCCACCATCATGATTATAGATAATTCTTAACAGATAAGTACAACACAATTACATTACCAACACTTTAACATGAGGTTCAGAAATAGTCAAATATGTGATGGTTTTTGTTTTTGTGAGCCCTATACAGGAACCGATAACCTCGCTAACTTCTGTTTTGAGAACAGTTAAAAATATACACGTATAGAACAAAATATTTACAACATAAAATACTAAGAATTTATACTTTAGGAACAATATTGCGAAAAGACATTTATTTACAGAGTCGAAAAAAAAAATTTTTGGTTATACATATGTTAGTTATAACACGTGGCGGGCATTGATCGTTGAGTGTTTTTGCACTTTTGAGAAACAATTTCTTAGTATGAGTCTGTCACACTATTATAGATGCACAATTTTTTCTGTTGTGTCTTTGAGATTAATGTAGTGCACTGTTTTGATACTTGTGTGGATCTGATATTTATATCCTTGGGAGGCAATCCTCGCAGTGAAAGTGTCCTTGCTAAATGCCAACACTTATGATTTCATTTTTATGTACATACTTGTCATTATTAACATGTGCTTGATTTGCTTACATATAGTGAACATACAAATGGAAAATAAATATAATGAGAATATACTTATATATAATACATCTTACGTTACCAAGAGATCTCTTATATTAACACTGTGGTAAATTATTATTGTTTCACATAGTGCAAATAATTAACAAATAAGAAAGAGGTTAAAATTGCCTCTTTAACAATTACAGTAGTACTGGATTACTAAGTACTAAACCTTAAACCTAAATGTGAAAAACCATAATGGTTGACAAAAATCAGTACATAGAGGGTTAACAGGAATTAAATGCTTCAGTTCACAAGAGAAATATAACACTGATTCAACATCTATACTTATGTATATAAACCATCAGGAGGCTGACATAATAGCAATTGCATGTTGCTTTCAATTGAAACCCCTTATCCTGGCGTGGACATGGTTAAAAATTTTATTGAAGTATGACACCTGCAATAACAAGGACTTATAATCAATATTTGTGTCCTGATACTTACTTCTTTATAAAGACTCAGTGGTATTATATTACGATAACTCCACAATTTAAACATCTGTTACAAATAGCAACCAATTAACTATATTCTTTAAAACTTGGCAAAAATTGTGGTCTCTAGTGGTTGAAAACCACTTATATACATATATATATATATATATATATATATATATATAAAACTGTTCATCTTAATGCAATTAAGCTATTTAAATTGCAAATGCCTTTAATTGGTGTGAACTTATTTATAACATACTTGTAAAAGAGAAACTTGGTGTTGACTTCTAATGCATGAAGGCATAAAATATCAAGGACTTGTAACAAGTATTTTAATTAAAATACACCTTTAGGTATGCAGAAGTATACTGGTAATATGCAGAAATAAGTTCCAGAGGGGAACAAAATAAGATAATTCTTGAGCAATTATAGGGCTTGGCCTTAAGAGGTACTTACTACTTCAAATAGTTATGAAACTTATTCTCTGTTTACCCTATTATATAGGTATACTATAACATTCTTTACTCATGTAGGCCTGGCTGTCAACACGTCTTATGAACTGTATCTTCATTTAATTTGTATTTTGTAGATGTGTCAGAATCATTGTAACCTTGAGGAGTTTTATGTACATGGTGACAATACAAAATAACAGTAGGCCTATAACGGCCATGGTCAGGTAGTCATAATGCAGAGGCTGGAGAACCGAAAACAGTTTGTTGTCGTGGACAGTATGATACCGGTATTGTGATTGGAATTTTGGCACGACTGGCAACTCGGTATGGTTTATTTGCCAGTTAGTATAGAGTGCACTACTTAGGTTAGAAAAATGGATGCCTATTGTGAGATGCAATTGTTGCAGATGAAATGAATGCTGATTCAACCAGTGTACAGGCACCACAGTTTGCTGGAGAGGGACTGTGGGCACTCTTATGTTACATAAATGTGTTGCTTCTACGAGTACTTGGTCACGTGTGGCAACATAACGCCCACACGGAACATGTAGTTCCACAGTGCCCAATTGCACATCAGAGTTGAGATATCTTTTTAAACACCTTAAAATAGTACCTTTTGGAGGGTTGGCAAGAGCGTACTGGTAGGGGAGAATGGCATGGATTGAAAATGGGTTGACCTGAGAGCAATGAAATTTACATTTTGAGAACAGTTCACTGGCATCTGATAGTAGAATAGCTTGTTTAACACATTTTGAGCTTTGGCATGTTAGCGATGCTTTAGAGATGGCTATAATATCGAGGGAAATGTCTGATGATGGCGATGGCACATGAATTTGGCAAGTGTGATTCTGGAAATGATAGGGAATAGGTATGAAATTGTATATTTACCTGTTTAATTTTGTTTGTATGATAGGTATTTGTAACTTTGTAACTAATTGTGTACTGGTAAAAGTGCACTCAGCCAAGTTATTGCTATAATATTTAATAATATCTTTTGTGTCAATGGCTAGTGTAAGGCTGAGCTTATTCAATTGTATTTTCAGCTTATTCAGGTCATATGTCAACTGAGATTTGTTTACGGCACTTAAGGGTAAGCGATTCATCTGAGAAGATTGCACATACGTATGAACTAGCTCCTAGTTCACAATGTTGTTAAAAGTTGCAAGGTGGTCGTGGACAGCAAAGTGAATTGTAATTTAATATTATTGACAGTGTTGATAGCAGACTGTAGACTAATGATACTTTGTGACAGCTCGTTAATTGTTTTGGACAAAGAGTTTACTTTATCAGTAACTTTGTGTTCAATTTCTGTGATGACTTTAAGGGTGAAGTTGATCGCCTTATTAGTAATGTGTATACTGTCCGTGAGTTTGTCTATCTGGTTATCCAATTGCACATTGTTGTCGAGTAGTGCTCGCAAGTGCCTGTTCGTGAGCACATTGTAGCACCACAACATTGCATCTCCCAGAAACTGGATACCACGCTTCTGGCAGAAACATATGAAGACCTCGTCTAGAAACAACTTGCAGAGGATTCCATGCTCCACATCCTGCAAACAATCATACAAGAGCCTTGCTTTTGTGCACGACTGTGTCGTGCAATTCGCGCATGCCACGTGTAAGTAATGGTTTATGGTTTTAGGTACTTGGGAGAAAGTGAGAGGGATTGTGTACACAAGTGGCAGACTATCTTCTTAAACAAAATTCACTGTTACCTGCCGCCAGTACACTCCAGCGGGTACACGATACATGGCCGGCAATTACAACACAGCTCGCAGGAGCACGCAGAGCGCACTATAAAAACCGATTGTAAATTAATTTTATTGATTCCCCAAAAAATGATACCATATGTAATGTAGGAGTGTATGTATGCAAAGTAGACTGGTTTTAAACACTGAAAAGAGACAGTGAAAGAGAGTGCCTTTAGCACGTAACATGAGCAAGTTTATTAACAGTATGCGTTACATGTTCTCTCCACTCTAGTTTGTTATCAATTATAATACAAAGAAAATGTGATTGATTAACTGTATTTATTAGTTGATTTTCTATTGTTATTCTTGGATCATTTCTTATAGTTTTGGAGGTAAACATCATACAGTTGGGTTTATCTGCATTTAATACCAATTTGTTACAGTAAAACCAGGTGGTGAGTTTACACAAAACATCATTAGTCACATCAGCTAAGGAAGCCATTTCATTCGGTGTAACAAGAATGTTAGTCTCATCTGCAAAAGAAACAACTGAATCATCATTAAGTTGAAAAGCTAAATCATTTAGGCCTACATGTACAACAAACAGCAAAGGTCCCAAAACACTACCATGTGGAACACCTATATCAATATTTTGTGACTGAGACTAATATATTTCCACAATATTATTGTTATATTTCTTGGTAATTTCAACCAATTGTCTCCTATTAGTTAAGTATGATTTAAGTAAAGCATTGGGAGTTCCACTTAACCAAAATTATTTAACTTTTCCAATAGTATTTAAAGATCCACAGTATCAAACGCCTCGGATAAGTCAAGGAATATTCCCAAAGTGTCGAATGACTTATAATTGCACATTACAATTTTTTCTATAAACTCATCCATGGCAGATTCAGAATTTTTACCTGCTAAGAAACCATCTTGAAAACTGTTTAGAAGATTGAATTCAGTAAGATACTGTGTTATTCTATTTTTTAAGATAAATTCAAAGATTTTTGAGGAGCTCAACAAAGATATAGATCTGTAATTCTCCATTTCAGATCTATCTCCAATTTTAAACAATAGTATGACTTTTGCTATTTTCAGGTCATCAAGGAATATGCGTGTTAAGAACGATTAATTTATAATATGAACTAATGGCAACAAAAGTGAGTCCACATTTTTAATATTTTTTAAATGGAAATGTTTTCAAGTCCTGCAGAATTTTTATTTTTAATTTTACTTATACATTCTGCTACTTCCGAAGAGTTTACTGGAAATAAGTACATAGAGGTTACAGTTGAATTTGAATACCATATATGTGTACCTTGACAACAATTTTTGAACCCAACTGTTTAGCTATATTACAGAAATAGTTGTTTATGTGATTTACGGTTTCAGCAGGAGATGTTATATGTCCTTTATCTCCTATTTCTAAGTTGTATTGAGTCTCTTTATTCATATCAGACTGATTTTTAATAATGTTCCAAATAGCTCTTGATTTATTTTCAGGGATGTATATTAGCTGCTCAGTATACAGTTGCATTGCATTTTTAAGCACATTTTTGTATATCCATTTGTAGTTATTTAAATAGTTTACAAAACATTAACATTTACTAAATTTACTTTGATAATGTAAGGTTTTTAGCATTTTACTACATATTTGATTACCCTTTCTTACCCACTTTTTTTCTATTATATAGTTTGGATGCTATTAGCTTTTTACGGAAATACATGTTAAACTTTAATGAGAATATATTCATAAATGCTCTAAATTTCTAGTTTACTGAATTAGCAGAAAACACTGTATCCTAATTTTCATTTTTTAAATCATTATAATTTTTATGATCTCTTTTAAATATTAATGTTATATCACTCTACCCTAACACAATTAACTTCTAAGGCCTGACCATTGTGATCTGACACACAACTTAGTAATTTTTTGATTTTTATATCATCTAAATTGTTACTTACTATAACATGATATATAATAGTCAAGGTGGAAGCAGTTACATGTGTTGCAAAGTTTGTTAATGGATTCAATCCATATGAAAGAATAAGATTCAAGTATATGCGTGTGCCAGTATCACTAGCATAATTCAAATCTATATTAAAATCACCGCATAGAACAACTTTGTATGATATTTTTACTATTTTACTTAACAATTTCTCTAGTTTATTTAAAAACACATCTCTTTCACTATTTGGAGATCTATAATGCAAGCAATTACAAAAGTAAAGTTATTGATGTCACATATTTCTAATCTTTTACTAAAGCCACAATAACTTTAATACTAAAATATTAACAAGTGATAGTAATACTGTCACAAGACACACGTTTTCAAAATGTATGTTCCAAAAATGTTGCACAATGTTTGGTTAAAATTCAAAATGCACACTGTACGAAGAATAAGGACGTTACTATTCTGGCGAAAATGCCTCCACAAAGTACAATCAATGAACACAGAAAATTCACAATTTAAAAGATTAATGTCATTATGTACGCAAATTATTTATGTGCAATTTCTGTTTCATAATAAAAGTTTTACTCTGCGTTCACAGCTTTTCTGCTTGTGTGAGCCCAGTAGGCGACCATGGTAGGTCCGCGCGACCCCTACCACTTGGCAGTCCGTCGAGGAGAGCTTGCGAGGTATGACACAGTCACTTACGCACTTCAAACTTTTGCACAGATGTAAATTACCATATTTCACTTTTAGTATACCGGTTAACATTTGCCCTGTATACATTTTGCCAGACATTCTCCAGCATGATGCTTCTACTTAACCTAGTAATTTGCGCCCTTGTGGCTTTTTAAAAACAATTGAGAAAGAAGGAGAAAAGATGTTGGAGAGGCCACGCGGCCCATGTAAATTTGAATCAGGCATCATCTGCCTCCGTGTGATGCCGTTGGGTGAGACACGAAACGAACGATGACACAAATACTTACTGGTAATTTGGGCGCCAGCAGTGCTTCCCAATCACTGCACTATTGAGATTCAGGGTTCTCAGGGATGTTGTGGGTTCTCTGTGTCTGTCTCACCCGTGCGTACTTACAAACACGTTGGCAATAGAAATTATTTTATAAAAATCACTGAAATAAACAATTGATAAACATATGTGGCTAGGACACTGTCACTACTGAATAAAAAAAATTGAGTTCACTATACACTTGATTTTATTGACATTATTTATACACATCAACATACTAATGAAATAATTATCTTGGTCATGACTAGCCAATTCCGCTTGGGTGCTCCACAGCCCGTAATTAACCTAGCGCACGCCTAAATGGATGGTCTCACCGAGGTGCGTGAAAGCACAGCCTTCACAAGGGATGAGGGCCGACAGCCGCTAGGGTGGACTGAAGGTTTTTCCCTGAAGACAGGACATGGTGAATTACAAATGAATACCCTTAAAACACATTAACACGCGTGATTAATTTGCATCACTAACGCAAACTCGTCGGGGCTCGCCCTTCAGCACGTGGGTATTGTGGTGACGGCCTATACACAGAGCCGGCTAGGACGGGAATAATTGCACTGTACACTAATTACAAATTACATAGACCCTTGAATGATACGTGAAATAAGATGGGACAACAGATGAATATTCACAATAAACACACATGTGTGAAAACAAGCTTAGGTGGCGCGGATGCCGCTGGATGAAGTTCGTAGCGGACCACGTGGTGCAGGTAGAATTGCAATATTATTTGTGTTTAGCAAGTGGTTCTCGTTACGATTAGCATTGTTGCAGGCTTGTTACATGGCTGATAACGGTGAAATCAAACATTACTGTGACCGCATAGTCAAGTACAAAAAGCATCAATTTACATGAAAAATACATTGAACCCTGAATAAAACTTACATAGAACCCTGAAATAAATTATTGCACATACGATGTTATACAAATAAGCTCTTAAAATGCAACTACGGCGTATACAAGACTTGGCTTCAGTCGGCCACGTGGTTACACGTGATGTTGCCATAAAATATTCAAACTCAAAAATTACCCTCAAATACATACATAAAAATAAATCTCTTAAAATTGTGTATAGCAATTATGCAGAAGTTACACTGAAATGCCATAAGCATAGGCAGATGGCGTCTGATTCAAAATGTGCGGGTCTTGTGACCTCTCCGACATATTTCTCCTCGATTAAGTTAAAAATGACACAAGGTTGTAAGACTTAGTAAAGCGTAAGCATAATGCTGGGGAAAAGTCTGGCAAAAACGTACGCAAGCAAAGATTAACCGGTAAACTACATTGACTATGGAAACCTAAATCAGTGAACAAAAGTTGTAGTGCGCATGTGACAATGTCTTACCTCGCCAGCTCTCCTCGACAGACTGTCCAGATACAAGCGTCAAATGGACCTACCATGGCCGCCTATGGGGTTCACATAAGCGAAAGTGCTATGCACGCCGAGTGAAATATTTTATATTGAAAATAAAATTGCACAAATTAAATTATATATTGTTTTACATTACTATAATTTTCTTATTAATTTTAGTATTATCTTAATGTCCCTTTGTGATGGCATTCATACCAGAATTCAAAGTGTTCTTAATCTCGGAGCCACGGGCACTTTAAATACTCATAACCAAACAATTAAAATTAGTGCAAACACTTAAAAACATTTTAAGACAAATTAAACACTGTAAATACGATATAACACATTTTACGCTGAAATTAACATTTATAGGAAAGTTCAAAATTGTCGGCCTCCTTGCGCACATACGGGACACGTGACACACGACCGCCATCATGGGCTCTAGCGCTGCTGGCTGTTAGCCGGCGTTATATGAAAGGTGTTACGTTGTAATTTCTGTTTAATTGATGCGTGCAATATTAAGGGCAATATTTCTATGTATGTATTTCAGGGTATTTTTCATGTTTAATTGTGTTATCGCCACATCACTCATGGCCATGTGGTAGGATATCGCCGAGTCCGCATTGGCACCATCCATGAGCTTTTAGGGGACATTTGTGTAATATCATCTGTGCCATAATTAATTTCAGGGTTCTATGTAATATTTTATTGATGGTTCCGTGTATTTCATGTGATTGATGATTTTGTATGTATGACCACGCAAACTTTTTCATGTTTGATTTTCCCGCCATAAGGCCTGCTACAAGTTTCTAAATGCTTAAACCTTCAGGGGAATTATTTTCCTAATACCGCTACCACTTTGTCTGGTGACAATTTGCCGAATTCTATGAAAACTATTGCAGTTACACCTGCACCATGTGGTCTGCTACGCATTGTATCAGTGGCATCTGCGCCACCTAAACATACTTTCATGCATCTGCGTGTTTATTGTACCCATTCATGTCCTGTCCTGTACTGTATCCTTTTCATTTGTACAATTAGTGTAATTTGTACAGTGACATTATTTCCGTCCTAGCTGGCTATGTGTAAAGACCATCACTACACTCACCGCGTGCTGGGAGACGCATCCCGATGTGTCCGTGTTAGCAATGCCAAATAATCACACATGTTTAATGCTCATTTTGTAATTGTCCATGTCCTGTCTTCAGGAAAAACCTACAGTTCACCCTAGCGGCTGTAGACCTCTTTCTTGTGGAGGCTATGTTTTCAAACACCCCGGAGAAATCATTCACCTAGGAGTGCACTAGAGTAATTGCAAGCTGGTGGTAAGATACCAACGGAATTCGCTAGACACGTCTAAATTATTGATCACCAACTCATTTTTGGCACGTCTGTGTAATTGGACAGTAATAAATCGTATGTATTCAGTGGAAACCTATGCGTTTACTTGTAGGGTCAGAACAGTAATTCTCCTGCCTATTTTTTCGTGATAAAATGTTTAGTATTGACCAGTGTTTTGTAATGACGCTCAGGTGACACAGACATACAGAACCCACAGCATCGCTGAGAACCCTCAGTCTTCCCTGAGAACCCTGAGTCTCACAGTGCGGTGTATGGGAAACACCGCTGGTGCCCAGCTTCAGTAAGTAAATTGTGTCATTGTTCGTTTCGTGTCTCACCCGACTGCGTCAGAACATTTTGCTATATTTCCGGAATAATTCAACTAATTTCCATCAAATTTTGCACATCTACAGGTCATGTAAAGTTACAGTATTTAAATGGGTGAGACAATGCTTTTCCAAATGGTGGCCATATAATATTTTGATATGTTTGGTATATCTATTTAACCAAACACTACAATTTCAACCAAATTTTTTAAGCTGATAAAATCTATTATAAAGATTGTGTACAGAGTCTCTTTTTAAGCAATTTTTAAAGATAGGCTTGTTTAAGAAAATAATGTTTTCATGCCATATCTAAGAGACCAATTAACCAATTTCCGCCAAATTTTCCACAGAAGTAGCATTATTTTAAGCCAAGTAAACTTATGTATTCTTTGTCACTCAGACACTTATTTTCAAAATAGTGGCCAAGTAAATAATTCAGTTTAATGAACCCTATCACACAAAACATTAGCCTAATTACATCCGAAGTTAATGCTGCGAATCCTACTTCTGTGCAGCAGTTGAATGCAGGCTAGCTTAATTTTACAAATTTCTCTGAATAAAAATCCCGTAGTAAGTCACTCGTGTGTTTTAATTGCCTTGGTACTGTTTCACATATTTCTGATTTCATCTCTAACGATTTTGCTGTCAATGAGACGTCAACGCCTACCGCCCCCATCATATTAGTTGTGGATACACCAATACATTTTTACGAACCATAAACCAAATTTAATCTTATTGTTTTCGTTTTTCATGCTTTATAATGATGAACTTATTTTTTTGTTTACAATTTATATTTTTTGTACATAATGTTATATTATAACAATACATATGAATTTAAAATTAATTTATTGAAGCTTTCACTCTTACACTAACAACTGGCAAACTAAATATTATCTAGGAAGTAAAATAAATGCTGTAATTTCATGTATGATATCCATGATTTACCAAATGATTTTGTATTGTCAACATTCCGGCATTGCTAATGTATGCTTTTCATCACCAACAAAAATGTATATAGCACAAGAATAAACGTTCTGACAATTCAATTTTTGGTTTTAGCAAAATGCACTTGTGCTAGAATATGTTAATTCTTTGTAAGCGTTATCATTGGTTGTGCAAAAAGTATTTTCATAGGTGCTTATAACATGAGCAGCCAGCATAATATGAGGATCAATCAGCAGCAAGGCACACATTGGATATAACAAATATATGGAAATTTATACAAGCATATATTCTTTTAAAAAAATGTAAAATCTGCCTGGAACTAAAAAGGAAGTATGCAAAGGGAGAATGCAATTGAGAAGGATGTGGAGCAATGCTGAGATGCAAAACCAAGGAAAACGAGACACTCCAGAGGAAAATCAGCCCAACAGAAGCATCTTCGAACACTATTTTCATCTAGTAGTGTCAATGATTGTGCAAGCTATCTCTAAGGATGTCTCAACCCTCCTGCCCAAGACTACTTCCTCGGGTCCGCCTAACGGACATGCCTGTCCTTCAGAGCAGACAATACCTCCCCTATTGCAGCAGGCTACTGCCAGACATCCCTTTCCTGCCTGGCCAGTACTCTGAGCGAGACAAGGAAAATCACATAGCGAGTAGGCAGCAGCACGCGATGGGCCTCAAAATGCACAAAACATAAATACAGTTTTAGTTAAATTTCTTAATATTCAATGTTTTGACAATATTTTTTTGGCATGATTTTACTCAGAAAACTATAGCTGATTCCAATATTATTTTTGTTTCAAGTATTTATTTTTCAATCACTAAAAATCATGCGCAAAGTTACACAATTTCATTATTTAAAAAAATATATATTTAATACAGATAGAATGGAAAGGTATAACTATAGCTCGAACCAATCAAGTGTTTACTCATACGGAAAAAAATTTCCTCAACATATCTTAAATAGTTCCAACATAATCATTATTACAAAACTACTGTGTATTTCTCATTCAAGATGGGACTATATACCACTCTTAAGGAGTGACGTCGTAAGTTTCACATGGTCGTACTATGGGTGAACTGTGGATAGGGGTGGAAAGGACTTGTGGCTCAAATCTGGGGATGAAGTGTACCCTGCCCACACAGCCCCCCCCCCCCCCCCCCACCCTTTTCCCTCATAAAGTCGGAGCTGTGTTGGAAAAGTGGAGACCCTGATCCAGGCCAATGGTTTGATGGCGGCATCTGGTGATGACTGCCTGGCAGAACTCCTCTCACTAACATGTTGGCGTACGAAGTCACCTAGATGGGCCTAGGTGATGAAATTATGTCAAGTGCAGTGCCTGATGCAGCATCTCGGGATGAGCTGGAACTGCTTTCCTGAGGTGAAGAAAATAAGTGGTTTCGTCTGCATCTGCAAGATCGTCGTAAAACAACCACCCCATCCCTCGCTATGTTGTGTGTTGCTTTTCCTGCGTAGGCATGGTTAATTTATTTTGTTGCTCATTTACTGATAGATCATATTTATTAATTTTGTGTACTTCTGAGATTTTGATTATTGATAGCTGCATTTTACTAACTTGCAGTGTAACCTGGTGTAATAGCCATTTGTTATGTGTAAGTGTTGATACCTGATGTACTTTGTTACAGTAGCCTCGGTCGGGTATAGCCGGTGTAAGCGGTGCTACTTTGGAGGTGTGAGTTTAGAGGTTGAGGTTGCTGCCCTGGCTATTCAACCTGATCTGTACACCCAAATGGAGACAGAGCGTCTGATGAAGGTGAGGACTCTAGTCTTGCTGTGAACCAGGGAGCATAAAAGCCACATTGACTACGCCAGGTGAACTAGTATATGGCCATGTTGATGTACTAATTTTTTGTCAGAATTTACCTCAAAGAAAATTAATCTAAAAAAAGGTAGAGGAATTATCTAAGTAGTACAAGTACAAGTACAGTACTTCTTGAAAGTTTTGCATGGGATTTGAATTTGAAAATTTTTTTGGTTTGTCTCCCATT
This sequence comes from Dryococelus australis, assembly GCA_029891345.1. NCBI lineage: Eukaryota > Metazoa > Arthropoda > Insecta > Phasmatodea > Phasmatidae > Dryococelus > Dryococelus australis. The sequence continues at coordinate 284,896,209 of CM057009.1, read as the reverse complement.
TGCTCCTGTCTCGTGGGCACCCAGAGGGAACATATAACACATGTATACAAGCTCTGTAACACCATTCTACACACCTTGTGGTTGTAATTTCCCGGGCTGCTCTTGAGGAAACAAGTATTTGTGTGATGAGTAATGTCACTGTGTTAATTTCCACTGCCTTCTCAAGGGTTTTTGTTTAGAAATTACTTCTGCTAGCAAGTGGGGCAGGGGACAGGCTTGTGTTTTGCAAGTTGGTGTTGACTGAACGAGGTGACTGGGTGTTTTATGTATATATGTGAGCCCTGGTTTATTGCGGGTTCAAGAGTGCTGTGTTGTGACAGTTGTACAGTTTGTGCTCGTTTTTGTAAACTTCACCTTGTGAAATGGGGCCATCACGGGCCTGGCCAGCCTGCGCTGAACAAAACCTGCTTGGTCAGCTGCCGCAAACAGTGTGTGAGCAAGCGGGTGTTAAAACCTTGTTTTGCATAGATGATTGAGGCTTTTTTGTACTGGGGACACCATGGTTACCAGAGCTGTCAACGAGAGAGAGATGCCTAAGAACTGGCTTTTGTCCGGCCCTGGGTCCCGCTGAAAATTTGTGAGGTGGAAGCAATACAATTTAATTTTACGTAAAATTAGTTTTTAGTTTGATAATGACTCGATACCTGGGGATAGGGAGCGTGGATCGTATCGGTTTACTCTCGTTATGCATGAGTGCCTCAGGTTTATTAGGTTAAAGTTTCTGTCTAAGTTAGGTTTTAAGTTATGTTATACCCTTCTGGATCATGTACCCCAGCCATAATTTTAAATGTCAAATTTCTTTTCAGTCTGTCGAGCTCTCAGGATGTACGGTGATAGCACTTAAATTTAAAGATGTGAAAGAGTCATAAAGCCAGCCAGAATTAATGAAACTCATATGTGTGAACCACTGTACCAATTATTTAATGACTTGTAAGGTTTCCAAATTTGTTAGTCTTGAACATTTTCCAATCAATCTGTTTTATTTGAATCTCATCGTCACAAATCCTTAGTTCATAGTAAATCGTTACAATTCAATTTTATATATCCAAGTTTTAATTATTCGGTAAATTAAAATGTCTAATTTTTATACATTTTTATCTGATGAGTAATTATTTTAGTTAATTAAGGCAACAACCTCCACCCACCGTATTAAATTGTGCTCCTGTTTGATTATTAATTGGGTTATATTGAGGATGGATCAGCTGTTACTTGGGTTCTGTATGGGGCCTTTAGTGTTTGTTCTGAATTCCTGTATAAATTTGTGATTACCTCTTACATTTCTTTTGAGTACCTAAAGCAGTGACCAACCAATTAAGTATAGAGTGAGGGTTTGCCTAACCTCTAGACCTTTATGGTTTTATAAATAAAATTCAATGTGACAATATGATTATAATTTGAATAATAATAATGTTCTCATGCAACTGATCACTACTGAAACAGTGACAAGTACTAATGTGTTTACCTTACTACCTTTAATATGTGACAACTCAGTGTAAATGGTAATAACAATACATTAAATGATACATGAAGAAAATTTCAGTACAAAATCATTAGTTACAAATTATAATACATAACAGTTAAATGTACACTTATATAGCTGCAGTACATACCTCTTTTAGAACAGAACCTATGAAATCTTTTAGAACAGGTAGATTTGCTTCTGTTTCAATTTCTGATTTTGACACTTTTGGTGATTTACGAAGGCGCTCTGCCTGCTTCACTTGTTTCGATAAATCTTTAACCAACTTCTGGCATTTCAATTTATCAATATGCTTGAAAATCATGTGCTATAAAAATAAAACAAATATATTAAAAATGGCAATCAACATAGAACATTAATAAACAATGACCGAGAAACGAATAAACCTTAAATCTTTGAAAATAATTTTCAGCCCATTTCTTTTAAATTTAAATATTAGCATTCAGACTTTCCGGTAACTAGTTGCAAAAAAAAAACTTACACAAAAACACTAACACATTAATTTAACAAAAAATTAACTTTACTGATCATTATGTATCACAAGAGACGTAGACTTAATCATAATTATAAATAAAACAATAAAACAAAACCATTATACAATACATATAAATATCATACATCAATATACAAATCGAAATAAAATTAAAAATAAGAAACAAAAGACATGTGGTGAAAAACCATAACAAAGTCGCACATAGAGAATCCCCAACAAAAAGTTCCAGTATATCATCTACATATATTAAGTTACCATAATATCTGAGTTTAAGAATTTACTAACAGTGTAGAATAAATTAAAAATAAGACATTTTTAGATTTTAAGTTTAAAAACATTTATTGATAAATCTTGTAATACCAAAGACAACTTACTTTTGAACTTGATAACTAAGCTTTCAAAATTTCTTGAGTTTTGTTTAACCTACAAAGAAGGGTATTCAGCAACGTATTATAATTCTCAAGGCTCCGTCTACCTCTAGTTTTTTCCGCGTTTGCGGCCAAGAAGCACACGAGCGATACGGGCCATACCGACACACATATCCAGTGTGCTATTGCTGCTTAGCACAAGGCTATAAACTGGCGTGCAGTGTTCTCATCACTCTGCATTTACCTATGGGACTTTCAGTGGTGACCCTTTTATTTTATTGATGCAAAAACTGTAGGAAGGTTTGTTGCAGAGCCCTTAGGTAGTTTTGTATGTATCTGACACGTATATTTTGAGATTCAGCACTTCAAAAAATCAGTTTTTATACATTTTGGAGTACTCAAAAATGGTGCTTCTAATGTGCATAAACATTTGAAAGCATTCAAGAGTCCTCGTCTGAGGTGAGCAATCTTTTCATAGATCAGCACAGTGGACGCACGCTTCGTAGAAAAACATGTATTTCAAACATACTTCAACGAATTTAAAGCTCCAGGTAAATCTTAATAAATATAATAATTTAAATATGAAGGTGTTTATAGTGGTTACGATACCAAAAAGTGGCTTACAATAACCACAATACCCACAGTTAGTCATTATCTCTCTTTGTAAATGTTAATACTTGTACTTTCCTTTCTTTTTTATTTTATTTATGCAATTTTTTTTTATAGTGTAATGCCACTCTTGTGATGCTTTAAAATGTTCCAGAATGTCTATTCCTCGTGGTAGTAGGACATGTTATATCCCCGGGTCTCACATCACAAAACATTGCCCTACTCACAGAATACAGCACATTATTTAAAGAAAATCATTTTGGTGAAGCAACGGTGGAAGCTGGAAATAAACTCATTTCCTCTATAAGAGAGACAAAAAAAAATCAATGGATTAAAACTGTTGAAGACTTGGATTTTGCAAGAGAGAGATATAAAGCATGGATACTCCTGAAGTGTCTAGGCAATGATCCAGCTAAGACCATTAAACATCAAAATATTACTGTGAACCAAATAGCGCATCAGCTAATGCTGAATGGGAAAGCTACCCACAAATCCAAAATGCCCAAATTGCAAAGAAAAGACCAAGAGGAGAGTAACAAACTTACAACACCATTCAGCATGGTAGAATTAGAGAAAGCTATCAAACATGCTAGAAATAGAAAACAAGCGGGCTTGGATGATATTAGAACACAACAAATTAAACTGTTTGGTCTAACAACGAAGGAATGGATTCTTCAGCTCTTCAACAACAGTATGAGCAGATGTCAAATTCCAAAGATATGGCGGAATAGCCGAGTGATTGCCGTGCTTAAACCTGGCAAAGAAGGAAACAACCAGAAGAATTTTAGACCAGTTACACTTCTATATCACCTCTACAAATTGCTAGAAAGAACGATCTTAAACTGCCTCTTGCCTGTTGTTGAACCTTTGCTTATAACGCAGCAAGCTGGGTTTCGCCATGGAAAAAGCTGTACCGGACCACAACTAAATCTTACGCAGTTTATATAAGATTGAATCGAAACTCGTAAGGTGATAGGAGTGGCATTTGTTGATTTATCAGCAGTGTATGATACTGCCAATCATCAGCTAACACTAATTAAGATAGACAACATGACCAGGGGTTATAGCCTTAGAAGGTTCATTGCTACTCTTCTGCAAAATTGCAAGTTCTTCGCTGATTTCCAAGGACAGCACAGCCGATGGAGACTACAGAAGAACGGTCTACCCCAAGGAAGTGTGCTGGCACAGATTCTGTTTCAGGGTGGCCCCTCAATTTCTGTTTCAAAATTCTCTGACGTTTCTAAAATTTTCCAGACCAAATTTGTTTTATTCCCTGACGTATCATTTTGGCATTATTTTTGCTTACAATAAAATTTATCATATAAGTAATTCATATGGTTCTTATATAGTGCAATGAGAACAGTAAAATTGTTTCCTTGGTGCAGCTGCTATAGTAAAAGAATTCTACAGTCAGTAATCTAATTTTCACCAAATAATGCAGTAATGCTGTTTGGTGAACAAAACCCCCTAAAAGCCAAAAAACTCATGTACACAATGTTACGTTTAACAAAGGATATGGCGTAAAAGAGTTTTTGATACAGTTTTATCCCAAATAAATTGTAAGATTCAAACATTTCTTATTTGTATCATAACTAATATATGAATGCATTCTTTGAGAAAACTGCATAAAATATTACACTTACTATATCTGTGATTTATAAGAAAAATTGCATAAAAATTTGATTTTACACTGAAGTTTGCCTTTATGAAGCTAAAAATATAATGTGATAACATTTTGAAACACAGATTTGGAGATGAGAAGTTAATATAAACTCATCAACAAATATATAATGACTGCTACTAAATAATAAAAAAATGGACAATGAATATGTTAACTATTTTTTTTTATATTGTGAATATCTATTGGATACATGCAGAGTTTATTTACATTTTCCAACACGACTGGATAAAAATAAAAATCAAGTTGTTCTACTTCATATCAAAATACAAAAATGAATGTTAACAGCTTCACAAAAAAATGTGCTATAGATATAGAAATAGTTTATTCACATTCATATCAATGATAAATAATAAAATTAAGCCTAACAGCTGAAAATAATTGAAAACTTTTCATACAAGTTTCTTTGTTGAAAAACAATGTCCATAATTTAAAATACAAAATTCACACTTAAAAGATTTTCTTAAAAAATTTTCCTTAATGTTTTATAAATTTTTAAAAATTTCCCTGACTTTTCCCTAATTTTTTTCTGACCAACAGAATTCCATGACTTTTCCAGGTGTTCCCTGTTTTCCAGAAGAGTGGCCACCCTGGGTTTAATATATATACAAACTATCAACCTATAGCTCCCAACAGCAGAAGTTTCTTGTATGTGATGATCTTGCTCTAGCCACACAGAGCACAGACTTTGAATCAGTGGAGAGCACCCTCATTAATGCCCTTGAAAGTCTTTCAAGCTTAAACAGAATCCCTCGAAGACACAAGTATGTGCTTTCCATTTATGAAACAGGGATGTCAACCATAAGTTAAAGGTAGTTTGGTCTGGGGTTGAACTGGAACACCATGACACTCCAAAATATCTAGGAGTGACCCTTGACAGATCTCTTACATTCAAGAAACAATGCATGAACTCCAAGTTGAAAGTTTCCACCAGGAACAATCTTCTTAGAAAACTGGCCGAATCACAGTGGGGTAGCACACCTAAAACCATCCGAACTTCTGCCTTAGCATTGTGTATTCGACTGCAGAGTATGCCTGTCCTGTATGGTACAATTCAAATCATGCCAAACAAGTGGATGTAGCTCTCAACGACACCTGCAGAATCATAACAGGTTGTTTAAAATCCACTCCAGTCGAATGGCATTACCATCTCACAGGAATAGCACCACCTTCAGTTTGAAGAGAAATAGCAGCAAATAAGGAAAGGAAGAAAGTGGATCATGAAAGAACTCATCCATTACATGGGCATGAACCACACATGCACAGACAGAAGTCCAGGAAGAATTTTATAAGACCATCAAAGGAAATTACAACCACAACTGAAAAAGCCAGATTAAAATTGTGGAAAGCTAACCCCCCTCCCCCTCAATGGTTGGAAAAGAGTGTCTGAAACTTTACCACCTGGCCATGACAAGGGATGACTGAAATGGAAGTCTCTGAATAGGCCGAATCAGGAGTGGGCAGATCCAAGGTTAATCTGGCAAGATAGGGCTACGCTAAGGATGACAACATCAAGTGTGACTGTGGAGATGATCAGACTGTTCACGACATGCTCCAGTGTCGACTGTGTTCAGTCTCCTGCACGGAAGATAACCTATATCAGGTCTTGGAAAATGAATTGGAGGTGGCCAAGTTTTGGTAAAATATTATTTGATTTTTGTTCCTGTGTAAACGTATATGTTTCTGACACGAGAATAATAATAGTAATAATGCTTTAAAAGTGAAGTAACTTATTCTCAAATAGATACCAGGTACAATCTCTTGTAGACCTCGTAACAAATGAATAACACTTGACAAGTTTATTTAAAACATAAATAACATGTCATTTCCAAAAAAGCTTGCTATCTAAATATATCCCTAGTATATTCACAGATTCTAATCCTGTGTTTCACTCTCTAAGCGAAAAAATTGTAGACCCTGCCACTGTCATTTAGTAACAAACCATTAGCACAAAACCAAATGTTTGCTTCACTCAGTACTATGTATACTACTAGCTGTAATTCATTTAACTTAATAAAAGAATTTAATAAAGTGGTGTATGCATACAATACTAGATTTAATATAACAATTTTAAATTATGATATAATCTGCATATAACACTTATTTAGCTGACACATGGCACATTAAACATTTATCATAACTAAAAACAGAATAGGCCCTAAATTAGACCCCAGGGACACTCCATACTTGATATTCAAGAAAGCTGATAAACCACAAGTATACAGCGACAGCATACATAAATTTTAATAAAACTTGAATAAATATAGCTCACTTCCACTAATTCTATACTACCTTAAATAAAAATAAAATAAAATTATAAGTGAAATATATCCAAATGTCTTGCTCAGGCCACAGAAAGTCCTGAGCAAATACATAAATTTTAAATTATAACAAAACACTATCCAACTGCCTATGTGGTAATTCCTCCTACCTGGAAGCTAAATTCATTTTAAGTTATTTAAAAAAAAGCATTTTCAAGGTAACAGATTAGTGGAGATTTTATAACATACTCAAAAACATTCCAAAGAGTACAAATTATAGAAATAGAACGATAACTGGAGGATTTTCTTCATCCCATTTATTAAAAAGAGGCACTATTTTTGATATTAGAAATTTTTCTGGATAAACTCTAAAATTCTAAAAATTATTAATACATTAGACAGAGGAGAAGTAAGGAAGTTATCTACAACAATAGAGCACTGACGTGTGCCACTTTCCCTCACCCCTAAGACAGTTTGTCCGGCCGAGTTCTGCAACGCCACTGCAGCAGGGCTGTGCGCTCTACTGATGAGCAGAGCGTGCACCAGGTCGTGGGTGTTCGATCAGGATCACGAGCAGGGCAGGGCAGGGCAGTGCAGTGCAGCGCAGCCGGAGGTTCCCAAGAGCGACGGCAGAGGAGACTCTATGAGGCCGAATGTTACAAAAGAAGACCCCAACAATAACTGAACTAGAGAGCTCAGGGGCTACATATGATATTTCTTATTACGAGTTATAAAATTATTTAAGATTTGTTGTGATTCCTTGTTCCCTAGTATTTTGTTGAGCGTGTTTCAATATGTAATTCTTTCATCATTCATCAGCGCTGTGTTCATTGTCATTCATCAGTGTTTTTGTATTGCAGTCTTTTAAGTAATTTTTCAGTTAACTTTTAATAAGCAGCATGGCGTAAAGCAAGAGATATGCTTGTGCCAGGAAATATTTCCATTCTGGTGCGTGGATCAGTTGAGGCCCACCCGCGCATCAGGTGGGAGAGTCAGTCAGCAAGTAGCATTTTTGAGGGTGGTGCGTGTGTTGTAAGCTCCGGCTTTTCCCGTGCACCGCATGGCAGTCATCATTTTTTGTATGGACATTTAAATGCAAAAGACTAATTATCTTCAAGAACCTGTTATCGTTTTAGCTGCCTGGTATACCACTCACACACACACACACACACTCTCTCTCTCTCTCTCTCTCTCTCTCTCTCTCGTGGGAATATCATCGCCTTAGAAAGCATTTTGCACAGTAATTGTTATGTTGTTGTAAGACTTTTTGCAGCTTAACCGCAGTGGCCGGTAGTGATTAGCCACCACATTCGGATGCAAAGTGTTCCCCAGAGAGGGATGTTAATATTGTTGAATAAATGCCACTGTGAAATGAATGGTACGTAATTTATTTAGACCACCTTGTGCGTTTCAGGGGACGGGCCCTAACAATACCCGCCCACCATGGTAGTAGCTGTTAATTTCATTCAACCTTTGCAAGTGTATATATTTTAGCAAATGTTCCGTGTCTTACAGGCATGTGGTTGGCTCTAACAATCCACATTCGGGAATGTCAACGTATTGTAAGTTTCCTGCCAAAACTGTTAACATGGTATGTAGTCGACCCACCGGCAACTGTTTAGCAAACAGTTATAATACAATTTTATCTGGAGTCATAATCGACAGGGCAGAGGTCACCAGAATCATCTCTGAGAAGATTTTGTCCAGGTGTACAACCCACACCCCGGGATCAGTAAGAGTCGTTGTGTGACAACCATCATATCGGCATCGCCTTGATGACGCCTCGTGCCTAGTCTGGTAAACCACAACCTAGACCTCAACTTCACCGCCCCCAAAACCACACCCAATCCTTTATCAGTCCACTGACAACCATCAAATGGCTTGCCCAAGTGTGGCCATTATCCCATCATGACAATGTTCCTATCTTTGTGACAAATGACACCGCCAAATGTCACCCCTTCATGTGGCCAAATCTCAAGCCAAACTTTTCATCAGAAGTTTCCAAATTTTTCCGCAAGTTTTTTTTGGTCATTGAGATTTACTGCCTACCAATGGCAAGAGGACAACAGGAAGGCACCAGCAAAGGCAACAGCAGTGTCGGGATGCCTGTGGGATGCCATTCAGATGCTAGGAAGCATGCCATGTGTCAACAATTGGAAAAGGATGCCACGCCGCAGATCACGCCCCACCACTTGGGAGGAGGAAAAGGGGGAAACCGCGAGAAGGAGAAGCGATGGGGTGGAGGCTACCCCTCCCATGACCCATGCACTCTCCGCCACCGGCAGCCAGCTGACTCCTCGCGTCCCGTCTCACATCAGCTGAGCGCTGAGTCGATAACCCCTGCGCCGCGGGACGAACAATACAGCCGCATCATGAAAGGGGAGGATGCTCCTTTCCCCCAACCCCGTGCGTGTACCACGCACGTGGCTTTGTTGACAAACAAAGCATGGCCGGCAGGATAACAGACAGTGCGCCAGTGCTGTGGTGTCCGGACTGTTTATACCCCATGATAGGCAGTTCCCAAACAACAAATTAAAGCAGTGATACTTGTCAATACCGTCGTAAGATCAGCTTTATTGACAACCGCATCGGTGACATCTTCAATGTATTGAAAGACAGTGACAGTGTAACAATGCAGAACATTCCCACCTCTCAATGCAAAGTTGAGACTGACAATTTTCCAAATTACACTTTACCCAAGTATTGTGACAATCTGTTGTGTAATGGCCAGGGTGCCATTGTGTTCAAATGCATGCAGTGCAATGCTAGTTATCATCAGGAATGCCTTAATGACAAAGAACGTAGCACAGCCATTGGACTTATATTAATTTATATATCATGTAATCCGACAACAACACAGTTAATGCAGGGCGTAAACCGAATGCAATCTGCATCCATGGACACACCACGTGATCAAGTTATGGATTTGTTGGGACAATGACTTGGCAGTAAGAGTCAACAGTAACCATTCAAAAGTGATAGTGACCAGGGTCAGCAACGTGTGGAGCAAGGTAAAGGAGGAGAGTGGCAGCAGAGTAGGGGAGGGATGCAGTGCAAAGCGGACAGGCCACGCGCTCTTGCCATGCATGTGGTCAATGTGAACAAACCCCTGCCACCTGAACCTACCTCAGCTCATTTACTCTACCCATTCCAACCCCTCACACTGTTTCACCCACCACCACCTAACATGTTTTCCACACCTATCTACCCCATCAGTACTGATAACAATACTGCAAACTTTTCCTAATTTATCACACATAACTCCATACGCACCCAAATGCATGGGAACAGTGACGCATCAGCCCGTGACAGCGGAAAGTACAGCACAGAGCAGAACCACACAGTCCAACTCAACTCAACCTCCACCAGGACCGACCACCGCCAAAACACCATCGAAGTTCTAGACATTGCCTACATTTGCCGAGATGCCAACGGAAGACCCGGCAGCGTTCCTGGAAGACTGCGTATACTGCCTGACCAGGTATGGGGTCACCCATGATGAATGGGCCAGCTGTGTCGGAGCGCAACTCCACACAGACGTGCAATCCTGGTACACCTCCTTAAATGATTATAGGTTTCAGTGGGAGGAGTTCCATCGCTCATTCCAATGTAGTTTTAGAGGAATTTTTACCTATTTGCAAGCACAGAGTAGGATGATGCTAGAAGGTGAACAATTCGGTGAGTCACTTACAGCATTCATCATGGGCAAAAATTACCTCATTAAATGCTTTCATCCACATTTGCCACAGTGTGAAGTTCTTGAAGTCATAGCAGAAACAGCCAGACCAGAGTTCAGGGCAGCTCTTGTGCCTTTACTTAATGGTATGCTGGAAGACTTAATGATGCAGCTATCATTTTAGAAAGTATGCACGAACAGCCACGCAGTGACACAAATGTAATAAAATGGAGGCACGAGCAATGGAAGGAAAACGTAAACAAAAGCAATCATCCCCCACATCACAACTTTTTACACAATCAACACATACTTTTAGTGGGCATCCACATGAGAAAATGTACAAGCCGGAGCAGAAACAGAACGGAGCAACGGGTTCGAGTGGTCAGAAACCACCTAACAAAAACCCAGCAGGTAATGTCAACAATGCTCAGAAGGGGTGGAATTCAGATAAACTGCCACAGTATCCATGCATGTAATGACCAAACCAACAATACCACTGGCACTACAAGTGCCCCAACAACCAGCATATGGACCACATTAAAGAGGCAGCAGAACGTAAGCAACAGGGAAACGGGTTAGAGGGGTGAAGGAGCTGGATGCTTCCGATACCCCGCCCGCTAGAATTCGGATACAGGAATCAAAATTAATCCCAGAGCAAAAACCCTCATTCAACAAATTAGCAGCAGTCATGCACCATTCATACATATTTTGGTCTCTATTAGTGATCAGCTTCGCACAACTTTGTACGACCCCACTTTGCACGCAAGCAAAAACTTTATGCCTATTAAACATGTAATTCAATTGGCAGTGAACCAGTATAGCAATACAGCCGTAGGACAGGCAGTAGTGACAATTCAGGTCCGTGACATAGAAACCAGTACTTCAGTCATCGTTACGCCAGATATCCGGGAAGATGATAATTTAGGTATACCATGGTTTACGGAGCAGAACACAATTGTTGAGCTGGCAGTGAGACAAATTCATTTTGGCGCGAAAGAGTGACGCACTGTGTATAACTTGGACCACTGTGTGACGGGTAGCCTACCCAAGGTGAAATGAGGGGAATTTGACAACTAAGTCCCGCCAAAGTATCAAGATACATTTCAGCGTGTCCTTGACAAACACCGTGATGCATTAGGTAAGAATGACATATTAAAAAGAACTACCATCGTTGAGCACACAATTCCACTCATGGATGAAAAACCCGTACATACATGTCCGCGGGGTTACTAACCCCACCAGAGGCAGATAATAAAAAGAGCAGATTCAGGAGATGATTAATGACGAGGTGCTAGAGCCCATCGTCAATCCATTCAATTTGGCCATTACCTTGGTGCCAAATAAAGATGGAACCTGGCGATTTTGCATTGACTTTCACTCGCTAAACCAGGAGATGAACAGCACGCTACCGCCAAACATTAGCGTGAAAGATGCTCTCAGCGTGCTAGGGCAGGCTAAAGTATGAACATCCCTGGACCTTAAAAATGGTTACTGACGAGCACCGGTGAAACTGGAGGATAGGCCGAAGACAGCATTTATGGCCCAGGACGGTCGGCGATTTCATTTCTGCGCAATGCCATTTGGACTGAAATGTGCCTCAGCAACGTTCCAGGCGATGATGGTACGAGTGCTCAATGGCATTATTGGAAAGTACACGATCGCATATGTCAATGATATTAATTCGTCAGACAGTTGGGAGGAGCACATACATCATCTTGCAGTTGTCATTGAGAGGTTGGCAATCAACTGTCTAATGTGCTCAGTTGAGAAGTGCTACATTGGGAAAACCAGTATCAAATTCCTAGGTCACTTGATCAACCAAGAAGGGAACACGCCAAACCCTGAACAGTTGAAGCTCATAGATAGCTACCCGCAATTACGTACACGGAAACAGTTACGTAAGTTCTTTGGGCTTATCAATTTTCTGCGAGAACACATTCTGAAATTTGCAATAATAACAGCTCCCTTGACAGATTTATTCTCGCTGCAGTAACGATTTCAGTGGATGGAAGAAGCAGAGAAGGCTATCGTAAACATTAAGGCTGAATTCCGACCATGTCCAACACTCACACGCTAGGACGCACGCAAGCATTTGTACCGCCAAACTGACGCCAGCCAAGAGGGAATCGGTGCAGTATTGTACCAGGTTGATGACAGCTGAGAGAAAAACATCATTGACTTTGCAAGCGCCAAGCTAGGGCAGACGGAGAGACACTACGATCTGAACGAAAGGGAATGTTTAGAAGTCATCTTGGCAGTGAAAAAATACAGCTCGTTTATCTTGAGTACCAGGGGTTCATGCTGTGAACCGACAATCGGTGCTTAGTATGGTTGCATGTTTAGTATGGTTGCATAACATAAGGGAATGCGAGAAGCAAGCTGACGAGACAGGCATTACATCTGCATGCCTCCGATTTTGTATAGTGGAACACGTACCCGGAAGGGAGAACGAGCTGGCGGATGCATTATCGCACAATCCTAACAATGAAGTGATTATTTAAAGATGAGGCAGAGTGCGAGGAGATTTTGCCGCGAGATTCACGTGACACGGTAGCGAAGGTTCAGGTTTAGCACATGACAGTCGTCAACAATGAGCAGCTCATTAATGACATGTACAAAGAGGTCATTGCCGCACAGGAAAATTGCATGTTCACGGAGGGGAAGGTTAGCTAATGTGACCAGCAATAAATATAGGGATGGCATGTAGTAGACGGCAGACTTGAGACCTGTTCTGCTCAACAGCCTGGGAAATGGAGGCTGTCCCCACGTGTGCGAGGGATCCAGAGCTCGCCTAGTCGCATAGTGGCAGCATGGCTGGACACCCGGGCATTGAACAGACAGTTCGCAATGCGTGCTATCATTTCTATTGGCCAGTCCTGAACCCACAGGTAGGGGTGGTCAGGTACCCAAAATTTCAGGCAGTATTTCAGGTAATGGAAATGCCCGAAATACCGGACAGGAATTGTGTCTGCCCAAAAATACTGGGCCAACATTCCTTCCAATATTCATTCACAGACACACCTGTTTTTTGCGGCGCGCAAATTCACAAAATAACTGCGAAATACACATTTTCTTGCAAAAAATTACTTACCTGGTGAAAAACAACAAAACACACTAAAACTATGGAAAAAAAATTAATTTCCGTTGTGAATTCTCATGTTTAAAATGCTAATGTGATAAATTGGTTCAATACTTAGTAGGGATCAGAACATCGACACAATCAATTAATCAAATTTACATCGCCGAAATGTTATCGCCAAATAGATGACTTTCAAAAATTAACTAAATTTTGTTTGCATTTTGTCCTTTTTCACTTTTTGTTGCATAATAAGTAATTTTGTTAGTAGTATACAAATGTGATAAATAGAAAAATTACTGAACACTTATTCCAAATATGGTAACAAAATTTTCCATTGCCCCTAAGTATTGGCCACACGTTGAGATGCCCTTCTACCCCACAGGCATGTCAGGTGTGTTAATCTCTACCTCACTCCACAACACACTAATATTACTTATACTACCCCTACGGAGCAGAAAGCGATCTCGACTTGAAAAACCAAAATGCAGTGGCCCAAGCTCTTTCCCTTATAAATATCTACAATCAAAATACTATTATCCATATTACAGCAATATAAGTCTTTCGTAAATCAGGGGGTTATTTGTAAATAAAGTCTCTCTACTCTTAGGTTCCAAGGTCTTTGATTCACAATTTCTTTTGCACCAAAACAACTGTTTACAGGCACTGATTCTACTCGTAAATGTACACAATAAAAAATATTAAAATGTTTCGCACCCAGTTTACATATTGCATAGGCAGAACCCTTAATTAAGTTCAACGTCTTTTACCCCACGTGGTAACTTTCAATAACTGGTGCTCATAAAATTTAATATTAAAACCACCAACGAGAATGGTTTTTGCAGGGTTTGAAGTGCTTGAAAAGTTAAAAAAAATTTGATGACAGAATCCGCAGGTACAAGCTGACAATGGCGCTTATGCATAAATCATACCTTAAATTTGGCATTCAGACACAAAACCATACCGCCGACCACCTGGCCACGACGGGGAACGTCCTTGCTGCCCAGTGTCCGCTTGCTGTAGACTCTGGCCCGGTCAACGTCTTCAAAAAGAGAGCAGCTGACGGGTCGTTCACCTCCCCCCCCCCCCGGCTCACAGCAAGCATGCACGGATTTCTTGCACTCGCTAGCATGTAGAATCGCACTGACACACTCGGGAATATTCTGCGTGTTTAGTCACATGCTTCCAACACTCAAACCACATGAAACACTGTTCACAATAAAAACAAGTTGCAGAGAAATGCTTAAAGTTCCTTTTCTGGACTACAAACAAATATTACAAAAAAAAAAAATGGACCATTAATTTACATCACTATTTCTACATGTACACTTTAAAATGCTTGTCCTCGAGCCATGTAAAATGGGCAGATTAACCAACGTGGCAAAATTCAATTTCACGAGCCATCAGTCACAAGTCGCGGTCTCACAGTTATTTCCGCGACTCTTTGTAACACTCGTATTAAAGTGAATATTACTCATACATGTAGCTTTTTCACACATAGTATGTCTGCATCAAGTTTATGGCTATGTGATACTTGGCCCATATTTAACCCGCAGGAGCTGTGCCCTACAGGCAAACATAGCAGCATTGTTTTTACGTTCACGTCAGGCATGTTCTTATAATATTAATTAAATAGTTAATTTGCTTGCTCGCATAACACACTGTACATCACAACTGGGGAGAAATTACACAGCAGTCACATACTGCTGAATGTCCCCCCAACTTCGCGATACTGTCCAGCTCCGCGGTCGCGCACACGCTTCTTGCGACCGTCTAAACACAACAGCGGACACTCACACACTGGCTAGGGCACACTGGCATAGCGAGGTGACGTCGCAGTATCCCGCCACCCCAATCGCCATGGTTGCGACTCTTTACAAATTGATTTGCACAAATAATATTGATTACAAATATCATACACAACAATTATATAAAATATACGCAATAAAATTCATAATAGATTACCACTATGCAATAAGTATATTTTTACTGTATAAAATACATGCAAAAAATACATACTGGATTAACAAATATATTGTGCCGGTATATAACCAAATATAAATACACATAAAAACAGTAAATATGCAGCGCTACCAACTGTGGTGCAAAATTACTAAAACATATACATTTTACTAGGTGACAATCTATGAACCATCACAATCATCCCCTCTCATGAAAAAAGGCAAGTTAAGCTGAAAACACATATTCAATTAGGCAACCCTTACTTTCCTCCACAAAATTGCCATGATGTATACTCACATAAAAAATTGTACCAAACATTTGAACATTCCATTAACGGGATGTCAACAAATAGCACCACATATAAAGAACATTTAACATGTAGCCCTAAAACGTACGTAAGTTTTGACAGAAGCAGGAAAAGAAAAGAGAATGTTTTAAGTACATCATCACAAGTTAAGGAACTCTACATACAATAATAATGAAATACATCTCAGTAATATACGACATGTTCATCCCAACATCACCTTAGATTGTACATAAGGAGCATCATCATTCCCAATTTTTGGAGGGTAAAACCACTTTATCTGACTTATGTGTGCCTTTTTTACAGTAAAATTGTTATCAGTGTCCCCTAACAACAATGTGACACGTCCTAAGAAACATATTATTTTGTAAGGCCCATCATATGGTAACACAAGCTTAGTAGAAAAAGTTCAGCCTTTTTGCTTTGCGTGAAATGCTGACACACTACTAGATCGTTAACCTAAAAAGGATTTTCCAATCAATCTTTATTGTACTTCCGCTCAACACTATTCCTGGCTTTCTCCAGATTTATACAAGTTTTTTTCCCATAGCTCTTTCAATTCGTTACCCCCTAATGTTTCCATCGGCTCATAGGGTATACCCCATTCATTGAACAGAGGGAGTGAGAGCTCTCTTCCCAAAACACCATACTTGGTGAGAAACCGGTAGAACCGTGAGGCACCAAATTTAAAGCCATATTCAGCTCAGGTAAATTAGAATCCCAGCGGCGTTGGTCAGCATTATGAAAGATCCTTAAAGCCACCTTAACGCTTTTATTTAATCTTATCACCAAATTTGGGCATGGGTAGTGAGGACTAATGTCTATGTGTGTCACACCCCAACAAAAACACATATCTTTAATAACTTTTGAGTTAAAATAACTCTCATTCTAAAATATTTGTTTGGGGCTCCCAAATGTTTTCCATACACGATCAACAAGGGTCTTAACTATGTTGGAGGCTTTCATATCTCTCAAAGGCAACAGTACACAGAATTTACTAAATCCATCAATTAAAATTAAAATACAGATATTCCCATCAATAGATCTAGGTAGGGGGCCATAAATGTCCATAAACACCTTTTCCCACAGGCTAGAGGGGAGCTGAACCACGTGCAATCCAACTTTACTATTCTGAGGTTGTTTAGCCATTTGGCAGCTTTCACATTCCTTAACAATTTATCGATGTTAGTACTCATATCGGGCTAAGAAAAACTCTGTCTTAATGAGAGCCTTAGTTTTCGTTCTTCCCATATGCGCTCCTCTTATAGTATCATGGAAATATTTTAGAACTAAATTTATAGAATTTTTCGGCACAAATACTTTCTTACTCCTAGACCTATCCACATAATAAATTAATTCTTTATTAATTACGTAATTAGGGCTCGTTCCTAATGAAATGGCATCCTTTAGTTTACCACATTCCTCATCCTATTTTTGCTATTTCCTAAAATCCAAAAACATTTCCGGCGTAGTCTTAATCACGACGTTACATTTTTCTAACACCTTTTTATCCTCGCTACCCCTAGGTTCTGACTATACAGGGACCTCGTACTCTCCCTCGTCGTACATTCTAGAAAGGCAATAAGCAATCACATTGTCTTTCCCTTTAATATGGCCAATCTTAAAGCGATAATTATTTAACTTAGCGACCTATCTCCTGATTTTCCCCACCTGTTTAGGGTGGCTATATGGCCACATAAAGGCCTGGTTGTCAGTCTGCAGGTCAAATTCGGCATGTTGAACATAGGTAGAGAATTTTTCGTACACCCCACACACAATCTAAGGCTTCTTTCTCATATGTAGTAAGATGTTGTTCACTGGAATTTAATGTCCTGCTGGCAAAGGCTATAGGTTGAGGACCCTACCCCATATCCTGCAATAGAACCCCACCTATCGCTATAGACGACATGTCGAGCTGTAAAATAAATCTCTTATTGAAATCAGAAAGTGCTTAAACCGAGTGGTGCGCTGACGCATACTTTATATTACAAAACGCCCTATCTTCCATTTCACCCCAATGTAAGAGAAAATCCTTCTTATTTAACCTGTTCAGGGGGGGCGTATATTTCTGCATACCCCTCTATGAATCATGAAAAGTAATCCAACATACCTAGAAATCTCACGACCCCTTTCATAGTCCTAGGCCGAGGGAAGTTTACCATAGGTTCTATCTTTTAGGATCCATTTTCAACTTCTCTCGAAAAAATGAACCCTAAGAACTTTATTTCCGGTTTGGCCTAAGCCACCTTATCGGGGTAAATCTTAATTCTTGCAACTTCTCTAAGACCAGTCACATATGCTCAAGATGTTCCTTGCAAATTTGCGAAAAAATGCAGATGTAATCTAAAAATAGTATTAAGAATTTGAAATGGTATTTTTCCAGGGCCTTATGTAAAATGTGTGCCAAACCCTGACCTCCAAAAATCACGCCGAAGGGCACCCGATTCCACTCGAAGTGACCGCACGGCGTGACGAACGCAGTGTATTTTTTACTTTCATCCCCTAGCACACATTAGTGAAAAGCTGTATTAAGTACTAAGACCAAAAAATATTTAGCTCCCCCAAAAAATTGCAGTACGTTCTCCACGTTCCGCATCGGGAAAGAGTCTACCTTAACCCTTTGGTTTAACTGCCTATAGTTGATTACAAGTCGATATTGACAAGGTTTTTTCTTCTTCACTAGAAAGGCCGGGAAGGCGAATGGAAATACTGTTGTTGTTCCCACAACTTGGCTACAATCTTTCTAACAGCTTCCAAATTCGCCGGCGAACGTTGGTACGGTTTAAGCCTTACAGGCATTTCATCATCTACTCGAATACGATACAGGACGTCCGCACAACAGCCAACACGTTTGGTAATAACGCCATCAAATTCCTTTATTAGATTTTTTAGTTTATTTTTCTGCACATCGTTGAATCCTTCCTTTGTACCCTGAATGTTCCACCATATTTTTCTCTCTCTATTGTCACTTTTCAGAGAGATTTTCTTTCCTCCCAAAAGTCAACTCATCTAGCTGACAATCAATAACTGCACGGGTTTCGATCAAAGAACTTGACACAAAGATTAAATGAACCACTAAACCTGGTACTACCCAGAATTTTTTTGTCCAACTGTATTTGTAAATCTTAAAGTGTAGACGTAATTTTTAACTAATGTTAGAAACGGATCCATTTGCAACTACCAGTTGAAACCCCTCACTTGTTTGCAATCCCCCTTTAAGCTCTAACTCACATATTTGCAAACTGTTGGGTAGTACAATATTAATTTGTCCGTGTGTCTATTATTGCCGCAAACCTTTTCCCTTTTATTTCAATCTCTTTTGGCGTCGATGCCCTATCACGGCCATGTTTTCAACATCTCGTTCACGCTCCTTTTTTTTCCTTTTTCAATTTCCGACAGTGTTTTTGCACGTGACCACATGCTCCACATGTGTGGCATTTTCTATTTTCAATACTATCCCTACAGTTCGCAGCAAAATGTCCTGCACGAATGCATTTCCAACATTTTTTGGTTTGCATTTTTAGAACTGTTATTCCCAGACTTCACACTCTTATCGTAGCTATGGCTATGATCTCTTACGTACAAACCTGCAACATAAGCTGTATTTTCCACTAAAATCACCCAAGTGCGAAACTGCTCAAGAGTTACAGGAAAATTTTTCCCTACACTATGCGCCCGCACTGCAAGAGACAGATTTCCAATTATTAAGGCAACCAATTTTTACTCATCCAACACAATATTGAGAGCCCCGGCACACTCACTTATTTGTTGCTGGAACTTCAAAATACTCTTACCTCTTTTCTGGAACCGAAAAACTAATTCCTTACCCATGTCTTCCTAGTCAGTTTAGGACAAACATTCCCATAAATTCTCCTTCACCCGACACCACGCTTCCCTTTTTTTCCACACCTTCCACAATTATCTCACTGGTAAGTCCACTAGTTTTATTCACTATTGCTCGTAACAAAAACATATAATTTGAGAAAAATTTTATTTTCTGAAGTTTATCAACTTGAGCACAAACATTAACCACTTAACGTTCCTTTACATTTATCAAAAGTTGTTCCAAAAGAACCACTTTTTTTTATTGTATTACCAGGAAATACACTAGAAATTTAACAAAAGAAAAAATCTAAAAAAAAATTTTTATGTAATCGTTTACGAAATATGAATTTTTTTAATAGAGTACATTTTTTATCCCGAGTTAACTCGAGCAGTTAATACTTCTGTATAAAAGACTGAACAAATCAGTGTGAATGTTAATAAAGTCATATTTTCAACATATTTTGTAAAAAAAATTAGTTACACTACTTATATTATTTTCAATACAGAGCATGTATGCATATAGAGAAAATGCGTGAAATGAAAAATATTACTTGTATCAGAACACACAGACAAACAATCTCTGCATAAAAAATGTCATCACAAATATTCCCATAGACCAATTTTTACACAATAAGCAATATCTTTCATGCACACCCTAACCAAAGAAAAGATCAGAAAATTATTACCCCATCCGGTACAGCAAAGCTGACTTACTTCTGCCATATTTACTGTACAGTATGAAAGAATTCCACAGTGACACAGATCTAACAAGTGGAAAAATATCCCTGTAATACTTCTTGCCTCTCTTCCTTGGAACAGTGTAGTCTGCTAGATGTTGATCCACACACTCCACTCCCCCCATGGTATAGTTATAACCAACTACTACCTTAGGTTTTACTTTCTCTTCACCTTTCTTCCTGACAGTCATCATTTCGGTGTTGTATATTGTCGAAATCAGGCAGATAACTTATTTGTCCCTCCATTTCATTACACACACCTTTACCCTCTGATACCTGATTATCTCCCCCTTACACAACTTTGTCTCTTGCAAAGCCTTGGGGACAACCTTTCTAGTTCCTTTTAGTGTCCCATAAACATCTGTTTTATGGGAAATCAGCAATTCAGCTAACTGTGGAGAATTGTAAACATTGTCCATAGTTAGGCAATGGCCTTTGTTGAGTAGGAGCTTGGTGAGGTTCATAACTTGTGAGGAAACTGGCAATTCCCTGAACTCGTTCCCAAGCACGGTGCCTTTTCCTGTGTAAATTATGAGGCTCCACATATAGCCCGACTTGGACTCACACAGCAGGTACGTTTTTATACCATACCTGGCCCTTTTCAAAGTAATGTAATGAACCCATCGCAGCCGACCTTTGTACAAAAGCAGACTTTCATCTATTGTGATGTGCTGACGAGGTGTACAAAGGTTACGAAATTTTTCCACCAGAATTTCATAAATATTCCACATTTTATTCAGCTTAAGGCTGGGATGATTCTCTGGATTGTAGTCTTCATTGTTTGAAAAATGTAAATATTGTTTTATATGTAAAAACCTTCTTGAAGACACACACTTTGAGAAAAATGGAGTTGAGACCAGTGGATTTTTGACCAGTACTGTGTCATTTCAGGTTTCCCAATGATGCTTTGCAAAATATGTAGAGCAAAAAAATACGCATCTCATCATATGTTACAGGTTGCCACACCCTATTTGAAATAACAGGTGAGTTTCTTCTGACACTGAGTAGCGTATATATTTGTCTCATCAGTTATAAGCTTCACTAGATTATCGTAAAAAAACTGGTGGAAATAAAATATATCAGCATTGTCACTTACATTGAAATTCACACCAGGCATACTTTCAAATGCATGGTTTGGAGGTGCTGGTTGATGCAGGAAATGGATTGATTTTGCACCAGCTGCACGCCGATTGAAGAACATTCTCACTTTCTGAATCCGAAATGTCAATATTAGAATAAAAACTCGTGTTCGAAAAATCACTTCCACTTTCTGCCAAAGCCTCTTCCAAAGCCAACCCTCCACTTACCACAAACTCGTCCTCAGTTTCCATCACAAGATAAAGTAAAATAACTAAAAGAGTGCACAAATTACATCTGATGTTTTATTGCATTTTATGCTAGTCACGAACGAAAACTAAATGAAACCATCTACTTTGTCACTCGTAAACTGTCTTGCAACATTCCCCAAAAAACACTATCAATATAAAATAGAGAGATTACAAATTATAGTTTATGTTTCATAGCATATTATATCTGTCGCGCGTGAAAATGAAATGAAACTGCTTACTTAGTGTGCCGTATAAAGTATAGCAAAATTTGCGGTAAAAATAAAATCACTTTACAACTCACGTAGTTATTATTCTGGTCGCTAGATGATATGAATGTGCAAAGTGGCCACGAATATTGAAAAACAGAGCTGTGTAAGTGCTGTACTCTTTTGCAAATGCGAAAAACTAAAACATTTCACGTAAATGCTGCACTCTGTTCTCAACAAAGTAAACTTGTTATCATCAGGCAATTCAGCCAGTGGCTAGTGCTGCCATCTCATGTTCAGCACGTCAACAACACCCACGCAGTCGAGAACTGCTGCTATCTAAAGTGAACATTTTAACATGAAAGAATAATGAGTATACTCAGGATAAAAGACAGTGGACATGAAAGTAATGTGTGTCATGAGTATACTTGGGTTAGCATTTATTAACCACTTTATTCAACCCGAGACCAGGTTAAAGTGTTAAGTGGTTAAGTAAATTTTTAGGAGTACATTCATTCTGCTTATCAATTGCGTCAAGAGAAGAGGAGGTGATCTTTCGCACAATATAAACATAAGAAGCTTGTTTACTTTGATTTTTATCGCTCCCGCCTGCTGCACTACTATTGTCACCAAGTTTAACCATTGCTACCATTTAATTACCTAACATGTCAATTCCCTCACACTCATCTGCTGCAATGTTGGCGGCCTTTAAGTTTGACAACAAAGTGGACGTGTCTACTTTGTACACCCAAGGTGTCATGATTACTAAATTTTTATGCAAAACTTAATTACCAGCATTGCACCGCAGTCAAATGGCCCAGCAGAGTGGTGCAGATTTGAGGCGCCCTTCCACCCTGCAGGGGTGTCAAGTGTATTAATCTCTACCTCACTCCACAACACACTAATATTACCTAAACTACCCCTACGGGGCTGAAAGCGATCTCGACTTGAAAAACCAAAATGCCGTGGCCCAAGCTCTTTCCCTTATAAATATCCACAATCAAAATACTATTATCCATATTACAGCAATACAAGTCTTTTGTAAATCAGGGGGTTATTTGTAAATAAAGTCTATCTACTCTTAAGTTCCAAGGTCTTTGATTCACTATTTCTTTTGCACCAAAACAACTGTTAACAGGCACTGATTCTACTCGTAAATGTACACAATAAAAAATATTAAAATGTTTCGCACTCAGTTTACATATTGCATAGGCAGAACCCTTAATTAAGTTCAACGTCTTTTACCCCACGTGGTAACTTTCAATAACTGGTGCTCATAAAATTTAATATTAAAACCACACATGAGAATGGTTTTTGCGGGGCTTGAAGTGCTTGAAAATTGTTATAAAAATAAGGACGACAGACTGCACAGGTACAAGCTGACAACAGAGCTTATGCACAACTCATACCTTAAATTTGGCATTCGGACACAAAACCATATCGCCAACTACCTGGCCACGACGGGGAACGTCCTTGCTGCCCAGTGTCAGCTCACTGTAGACTCCGGCCTGCTCAACGTCATCAAAAGTAGAGCAGCTGACAGGTCGTTCACATCAGGACCCCACACCCCGCAAGCATGCACGGATTTCTTGCACTCGCTAGCATGTAGAAACACACTGACACACTCAGGAATATTCTGCATGTTTAGTCGTTACACAAAAGAACAGGCATGCTTCAATCACTCAAACTACATGAAACACCATTCACAATAAAGCCTGCATAAGAAAAGTTGCAAAGAAATGCTTAAAGTTAATTTTCTGGGCTCCAAAGAAATATTGCAAGGAAAAATACAGGCCATTAATATATGTCACTATTACTACACGTACACTTTAAAATGCTTGTCCTCAAGCCACGTAAAACGTGCAGTTTAACCAATGTGGCAAAATTCAATTTCATGAGCCATCATTCACAAGTCGCTGTCTCACAGTTATTTCCGCGATTTTCAGAAACGCTAGTATTAAAGAGAATATTATTCGTACACGCAACATTTTCACACATAGTACGTCCGCATCAAGTTTACGTGTCTGTAATACTTGGCCCATATTTCACTAGCAGGAGCTGCGCACTACAGGCAAACATAGCAGACTCGTTTCTACGTTCACATCAAGCATGTTCTTATAATATTCATTAAACAGTTAATTTGTTTGCTCCCGAAAATGTTATGGCTATGTTCACTTGCTCGCATAACATACTGCACATCACGACCGGGGATAAATTACATAGCAGTCCTATACTGCTAAATGTCCACCCAACTTCCTGATACTGTCCAGCTCTGCGGTCGAGCACACACTTCTTGCGACCGTCTAACCGCAGCGGCGGACACACACACACACACACTGGCTGGGGCGCACTGTTATAGCCAGGTGACGTCGCGGATCCTGCCACCCCAAGCACCACGGTCACGTCGCGACTCTTCACAAACCGATTTTCACAAATAATATTGATAACTAATATCATACACAACAACCATATAAAGGACGTGCAGTAAAATTCATAATAGATTATCATTAAGCAATAAGAGTATTTTTCAGTATAAACTATGTGCAATAAAATAAATACTGGATTAATAAATATATCTGCCGGTATATAACCAAATATAAATACACATAAAAACAGTAAATACGCAGCACTACCAACTGTGGTGCAAAATTACTAAAACCCATACATTTTACTACATGATTATCTATGAATAGTCATAACGTTAATTCGGCAAAGGCACACAGTACGCCCCATAGATTCGTATCTATGGTACAACTAATTTTTTTTTCTGGTTGCGATTTATGTAAACATATTTTTAGGATTATCGAGGTTATATGAGGACGACTTGTATCTGATGCTGTTTATTTTTTGTTTTGACCAAGTAACATATTAGTTAACGTTCTGTTTATTTTATTGGTGGGCCGGAAACTTTAGTTTTTATCACATTTATCGTCTTTTACGAGACAAGGTTGTTTTGCACATCCTCTTACGTGAAAGTAGCAATTAAAACTGCTCATTGTTTTGAAGATGAAGTGGAAAATTATGATTGTACAGAAAACCCACACAAATTACTATAATTCAAAATGTTGTAACATCACCAAATAAACAAAACGCGATAAATGTGACATCATTATTCGTAATGGTGTGAGAATTACACAATAATAATTTTCAGTAAAGTTGAAAATCGTTGGGATTTTTTATGAACTACACTTAAATCTGTGAAATCAATATGGCTTTTAGTCTGTAATATAGACAATGAAAACAGTTTCTCAATGTTGGGAATATAATGACTGACAAAAGAACAAACCAAAAGCCAAGTAATATAGTAGTAATTACTGACAGACATTTGTAATTTCCGATTAAGTGTATGGTATTTTCTTTTTGTGCCATCATTAAAGTAACCAATGTTTGTTGCAATATTGCTTAGTTATTACTTGTATGAGTATTGGGAACTTACTGTGAATCATTTTATACTAATTTGATGTAGGATTAAATTAATTTTTACCAAAAATGGATATCCATGGTAGTGTTTTTGAAGACAATTATCAAGCAAGTAGTTAATTCCACAGCAGTGAAAAAAACATGACCATAAAACTTCAGGTAGCAACACAAATATTATTTTCAAACACCTTTCTGTAATATTTTCACTTGTATGGATAAACAAAATGCTAAATGTAATTCTATACTCTCATTTCCTTTTAAATTTTCACTTGAATGAAAACTTCTTGGCAAGCATATTGCAGCCTATTTCTTAAACAAATAGTTTATAATTTTATCAATGTAAACTCTGTGAAAAATATTTTGTGTTCTAAAATCATCCACTTATTTTGGTTTCAATGTCTGGACCAAAATTGCCCAAGCCCAAAAATATGAGGTAAGAATCTACCCGAGCCCGCCCGAAATAAAATTTCTCTGCCCGACCACACCTACCGACAGGCGAGACAATTCGTGCAAAAGTGCCACAAGTGCAATGTGTACAAAACGCGTTGCTCAGATGGCAGGCAACAACAAGGCCGCAAGTGCCAAGGAGACCATTTGAGACAGTGTGCATAGACTTTATAGGTCCTTACCCGAGGACGGGGGGAGGGAACGCTTTCTTGTGGTTGTAACAGACACTTTTTAAGATGGACGGAAGCGTACCCCACAAGTGGAGTGCAAACAAGTAATGTAGCGAGAGTGCTAGAAGAGCAATTTTTTCCGTGCTGGAGATTTCTGCGGAATTTAAAAACAGACAATGGCACACAGGTCACCAGCCGGAAATGGAGGTGTACAAAGTGGAGTGTCAACCACGTTACAGCGCAGTTTACCATCCGAGAGCAAAACCCATGGAACGCCGGAACTAAGAAATTAAGGCCCAAATAAGGATCCATGTGGGCGATCAGCATGTTACGTGGGCAGACTACATGCCCGCTATATTGTATATGCTACGGAGGAGAGTGAATGCTGCGATGGGGAGGTCACCTACTGAGGTATTGCTAGGACATAATCTGTGCCTACCCGGCAAGGCCAAATGTACACAGAGAGAGGAGAGCAGCAAATTTGCAAGCACCGGCTAACCCGGGTGGTGTCAAGAATGAAGTTGGTCCCAGTGTATCCCGACCCCACGACGGCGAAGGCCGTGATGAGCAAGTGCAGGGACCCGAGGAGGTGTGAAGTGTGGCAGCACTTCAGGGTGAGGAACCCGCAAAGGACCCACCAGTGCACGTCAACACCACAAGTTCACCAGAGGTGAGGCAGGGCGGGGATGGAGTCAAAAAAACTCTGAATGTCAGGGAGCGGACTGGAAGGTGCATCAATCAGCACGTCAAGCAAGCTCAGTTGAAGGAGAGGAGGGCTTGCAGGAGTCAACCGGCACTGTTATGCCCAAAGGGAACCACAGCCTCTCATGCAGACAGCATGGAGGGTGAGTTGTATAGCAGCATTGATGCACTCACAGAGGTGCAAGAGCAGGAACAATAGGAGATGCAAGGGTAGGAGAACAGCAGGAGTGAAGGAGACAGCGAGGGCAGCAGGTCCGAGTACTCGTTCCGCCTTTAGCGCTCAAGCCTCAGTGAACACCTGCCAGCAGGGTGTCATCAATGCAAGCAGCCGGAGTTGCCTGCTAGGAAGGGGGAACCACCGACAACGCATTGTGCCGCAGGGCCACAGGAGCGGCGGTACCACCTCTGGTCATGAAGGCGGGCCTGCACCTGCAACTGCTGCAAGTAAAATCTACAAACTGTCTCGGAAGAGGGGCGGGCATTTGACATGTGCCACATTCCCTCACCCCTAAGACCATTTGTCCGGCCGAGATCTGCCACTGCAGCAGGACTGTGCGCTCTACTGACGAGTAGAGCGTGCACCAGGTTGTAGGTGTGCAATTAGGATCACATCCAGGACAGTGCAGTGCAGTTGTAAGGGCACACCGGTGCAGCAGAGCCAGTGGTTGCCAAGAGCGACTGTAGTGGAGACTCCGCGAGGCAGAATTTTACAAAAGTAGACCCCAACAATAACTGAAATAAAGAGCTCAGGGGCTACATATGTTATTTCTTGTTACGTGTTATTAAATTATTTATGATTTGTTGTGTTTCCTTGTTCCCTAGTGTTTCATTAAGCATGTTTGCATATGTAATTCTTTCATCATTAATCTAGCGCTGTGTCCATTGTCATTCACCAGCGTTTTTGTATTGCAGAGTCTTTTATGTAATTTTTCATGTAACTTTTAATAAGCAGCATGGCGTAAAGCAAGAGATAGATGCTTGTGGCAGGAAATAGTTCCGTTCTGGTGTGTGGGTCAGTCGAGGCCCACCCACGCATCAGGCGGGAGAGTCAGTCAGCAAGTAGCATCGTACGAGGGTGGTGCGTGTGTTGTAAGCTCCGTCTTTTCCCGTGCGCCGGGTTGTATTTTTGGTATGGACATTTAACTGCAATAGACTCTAACTTCAAGAACCTGTTATAGTTTTAGCCACCCAGTACATCACTCTCTCTCTCGCGTGGGAATAGCATCGCCCTGAAAAGCATTTGGTACCGTAATTGTTATGTTGTCGTAACACTTTTTGCAGCTTAACCCCAGTGGCCAGTAGTGATTAGCCACCATATTCGCATGTAAAGTGTTCCCCAGAGAGGGACGTTAATATTGTTGAATAAATGCTGCTGTGAAATGAACTGTATGTAATTTATTTTGACCGCCTTGTGCGTTTCAGGGGATGGGCCCTAACAATACCCGCCCATCATGGTAGTAGCTGTTAATTTAATTCAACCTTTGCAAGTATATATGTTTTAGCAAGTGTTCCATGTCTTATGGGCGTGTGGTTGGCCCTAACAATCCCCATTCGCAAGTGTCAACATTTTGTAAGTTTCTCACCAAAAGTGTTAACATGGTACGTAGTCGACCCACTGGCTGCCATTTAGCAAACAGCTGCAATGCAATTTCATCTGGAGTCATAATCAACAGGGCAGTGATCACCAGCATCATCTGCAAGGAGATTTAGTCCGGCTGTACGGCCCGTAACCCCAGGATCAGTATGAGTTGTTGTGTGACAACCATCATCTCGGCGTTGCCTTGACGATGTTTGGCACCTAGTTGGGTAAACCACATCCTAGACCTCACTTTCACCACCCCAAAAACCACATCCAACCCTTTATGAGTCCACTGACAACCATCAAATGGCATGCCCAAGTGTGGCCATTATCCCATCACGACAATTTTCCTACCTTGGTGACAAGTGACACCATAAGCACATTATATATACACGTACATACTAACACACAAATTCATTGATTTATTCGTACTTGCCAGTGAGTGCACTATCACATCACCACAAGAAATTCTCTTCCACTTAAAACTCTCACATACTACATCAACTTATTTCTTCACTAAGGGTTGCTCTTATGAAAATTGTGAGTTGTCAGCGCAACTGTTAACACCTAAGTAGCTGAGATGAAGTAATCATTCAAATAACCTGCATCTGATGAGATGGCAACCCTCCTTGAACAATGACGGTAAAGCTTAGCTCCCTCCTAAACAAGCCACCAAACTAATACTTTTCACCAGATGATTCAATGAAATTAGCATTACCTTCTAATTTGACCCTTATCAATGCAGTTTCATAGATTTTATGATAAAAATAATACACCTGTCTAATGATGGGAGTTAGGTTAGGGTAAGAGATTATACAATATATCATAAGCCTGCATTTTATTTACTTTTGTTCAGGTGCATATCACTTTAAATGTGGAAGGTTACATTTGTTGGCCTATTTTTTTCAATTTATTTTTAGAAAATACAACAGAAACTGCCTCAAGAATTTATCAAAAAAGCATTATATAACCAGTGGTCAACAATAAAATAAAAGTTGTCTCTTTCCCCAATGGAAATAGTCAATTCCGGTCAAAAAGGGGTCGAGAAACCTGAATGTGGCATCAGAATTTTTTTATTACCACTTGTTACAAGATAAATATATATCTGTGTGTATGAGTGTATATATATGTGTGTGCATGTATGCACATGTGTGTGTGTGTGCATGCATGTGTATCTCTTACCTATAATCTCTTCCCAGCAAACACAACCTGTCAGCAAAGTGTCGGCAACTTGTCAGTCCGATATCTATACTGTCTGCAACTGTCATTTCAATGCCAGAAGATAGCCATCTGACAACGGCGTGATGTCCTTTTTGAGACAGATTGATATCGGTTAGAAAATTTTTTTAGGATAACAGATGGATATCACCGAAAATGTCGGCACGATATCGCAGATCAAACATGTTGCAAACATTTTTTTAATGTTTCTGGGTCGATTGCCGTACAGAATATTTGTCTTTTCGATAAGCTGACCATTATCTTATTTATTCTGGCCCAGTAATGTTTTCGAGACAAGGTTCTTTATCACTATAAAGATACAAATATTATGTCTTTTTGCTGACAAACTTTTTGAAAGTGTTTTGAATAAGCAAGATGTTAGCTAGCTGTTAATAGCATGATGTCTTTTTTGAGACTGTGTGTTAACCATTAACATGTTGCTGTTGTTTTTTTTTTTATTATGTGTGTGTCGTGGTAGCACATGGTATATTGAATTTTTTTTTTCATTTGTACAACCATCCTACAGATATATTAAAAATTAACAACTATTTTGTTTGCAAGCCTCTGAAGGAATTTTTTTAAAATAATCCTTGTTTTATAATTATTCGTTATATTGTCATGTAATTTATATATTCCTTTATAATAATTTGAGTCATGATATATTTTTAATTATTGGAGAGTATTAGCAACTTACCCTGTGGTGTATAGGTTAAGATGCTGGACTGTAAACTCAAGGGTTTTAGGTTCGAATCCTGCACTCGGCAAGCCAAAAATTTTCATATAATATAATGTGTTGAGAAGTAAATGAAATCAATATATGTAAAGAGGAAATAACTATTAGTAAAATTTTTTATTGAAAAGTTAAGGTTCTTTTCATGGTTATACTGCTTTTTTCTGGACATCATGCCGCTGCAGGCCAGGCATTGTAACGACACCCAGCAGTCGCAAGGCTGGCATCATAACAACATCCAGTCATAGGCCTGGCATGATAATGACATCCAGCCATCGCAGGCCTGGCATCATAACGACATCCAGCCATTTCAGGCCCGGCATCGTAACGACATCCAGCTGTTGCAGGCCTGGATTTGTAACAATATCCAGCCGTCACAGGCCCAACACTGTCGGCCAACAGTTTGCCACCCGTCCATATTTCCATTGGGCCACTTCCTGCATAAGACAGCGGGCCGGTATTGGCTGGTTGGAGTATGTTGGCTAGCTTTTACCAGCCCGATACTGGCCCGTACTTTTTGTGTATGTTGGGTTACCTATACTCTCTTACCTGTTCACTCCAGTGTTTGTTTTATTTTTGGGTTTTCATTTGTAGTCTACTTTTGGGGCATCTCTTATCACATTCTACCAAAGGTCAGCAAGCATAGATGCATTCCACTTCCCTTATATGTTTTTTCCATTGCTGCAATGTATGGCGGAATCACTTTCCATGCTTGTCACTCACTGCACCATACTTGCTTAGAAAAAGTTCAAGATGAGAGTGAAGGAAGTGGTTCTCAAATGACATATTAAAGCCTAACTCTTTGTATATCCTTAGAAGTTAATGAACAATTACATAATACTTTTAAGTCTTTGACTTCCTAATAAATTACAGATACAGATTTGAAGGCTTCCCACGCTACTTTCACATTCCCTTCAATGAATT
Source organism: Dryococelus australis (assembly GCA_029891345.1). NCBI lineage: Eukaryota > Metazoa > Arthropoda > Insecta > Phasmatodea > Phasmatidae > Dryococelus > Dryococelus australis. The sequence continues at coordinate 284,865,016 of CM057009.1, read as the reverse complement.
AAAGGTTTTGTCTTTAACCATTTTATGAATCTGCGAGCTAACAATAATTCCCTCCTTGATCTTAGCATCACTGATTTGTGAGAATTTGGTTTTTAAAAGCTTGAAAGTTTTTCCTTACTTCATTCATAATTCCTTGACATCACCAAATCCTTCATTAGTCTGAGTTTTATAAGTGAAGGTGGCAATAAGATCCTATCATGAGTTACTAAGAAGGTGTATTGGACATTCTCTTTACCACACTCATCATTTTCCTTTTAGGTAAATTTTATCGTATTTTGTGTGAAGACTATGCCGCTTATTGGTACTTGTTAACTTGTTAAATGTGTTTCGTAATTTGTATCCCCTTTCTGATTTTTATTTTTTTTTTTGGTAAAACACTTTGTGTTCTGTACCAGCACCAAAATTTTTTGCACTTCATGTAATCTGAATTAAACAATTTTTGGGTAACTGTTGAAATTCTGGTCACTGTGATAGTAATTCTTTAATAATTTAGTATATTTTGTGATTTTGCTACCTTTTTACATATTTTAAAATTCTATCGGCAACCAATTATGTCGAGCTGGTTTAAACTACTGCATGAATAAAGCAAGAAAATTGTTTTGTAAATTTTTTTTGCCAGTCAATATGTCAAGCACCAAAGTATGTAAAATGTTAATGTGAGTATATTTATGATTTTGGTATTTAATTTGATGTGCATTTCTGCTAGTTGTTTACTACTATGTTGATTAAAAGAAAATAATATTTCAATTAACATATTAAAAGTATAAATGTAAACTACCACTTTATTAATTGTATTAATGACTTTCAGAAAACACTGCTACCGGTGAAGTTTTTTGGAGCGCGTCCGCTTCCGTCTTTACCTAACATTCATGTCATGATATCGGCCAAAAATTTCAGGCTTTGTCTTTTCTCCAATTATGGAGAAAGAAGTTCCTATTTGCTGCATCTGATAAGTTGTTTACATTGCATTTGTTGTTTGGCATCCCTTTTATATATTTTTTATGACTGCCTTTATTAATTATGTTGTGTAATCTGTGTAACATGGTTGGCGTTTCCCCGCATTAAGATGTGTGCCTGACATCCTTTGCTGGGCTTCCCCCCGCAGAGAATTTTTTATCGAGTTTAAATTAAAAGCCCTTTGAATTGCATCGTATTATTTATAACGTTCAGTTCCAAAGAGTTTGAAACATTTCAGAAAGTCACCAGTTCCTAAAGGAACTGTTATTAATTTTTTTTGTTTAATTTTCTAATTGTGAAGGTCATGAGGTGACATAAAAATGTAATATAATGATGCATAATTGTTTTGTCTCAGTCATAATTTCATGGCGAAAACTACCTTGTAATATGTTTTGTTTAAAATTTATGGAAAGAGTGACTTTGTACTATTCACGAGTAAAAAAAATAAAAAACATAGCTTTTGTTTGTTAGTTGGTATCCTACTAAATTAAGAATTTTCTTAACAAAAAAAGAGAAAGAGTAAGAATAAGGAGCAAATTCCTTACAGTCTGATATTAAAAGTTAATAATTAAAGGTTGTTATTCTATTCATTTATTTTAAAAATATATAACTCACAAAAATACATTGCAGTTAACATTGTTATTATATTCATAAAAAAGAGAATATTATTTAAGAATTTGCAATTAATAAAAGACTAATGTCACCCTGAATTTAGCATTTAGTTTATTTATATCAATTCATGATTACCATAACCATATTTGTCCATTATAAATTAAAATCATAATATACACTTTCTGGTATACAACAGTTATTTATGATGCATGTGTATAATGGGTGCTGGGAGGTGAGCTTTAGTTATGCATTGAGGCTTACGGTGGTGTTGGGGGCTGTGTCCACTGCAGTTTTCCTAGCTTTTGAGTGGGTTTGGCCCCGGAATCGCTACAAAGTTGGTAGCAGTAGCTTGTGGTTGTGCACGAGAGTGCACCCTTGTGCATGCTTTGTGCATGTTCTGTGCCTTTTTCGTGCTGGCTTTGGGATTTTTTTTGTGGTGTTTGGAGACACCGGCACACACACATCCCATGTAATTTTAGGTTAAGTAATATAAGTGATTTTCCCATTTTGAATCTGATTACAATTTATTTTGTGTGTGTTTTTTTTGTGTGTAATCATTTCCCTTCAGGAAATGTGGGGCAATGTAGAGGATGACCCTAGTCCCTTAAAGTACCTCAGACTTAAGCAGAGGCTTACTCACCTAAAGAATAGAGCACATAATTTGTTCACAAAGTGTCCAGACCAACTTACTGAAGTCAAACATCAGTCCCTGAAAAATATTGTTGCTCAGGCACAATCTTTGTTTGAAGATGTATGCAGTTTAGAAGCCATTGAATCTCAAAAGACTTCAACTAATATTCAGATTGCCACTGTTGCTGAAAAACTGGCCACCCTTAGTTTCAGTACTGCCATCACCACCATTTCATTTTCCACACCTGTCCAAGATAACCTAGTTGGTAACCCTTCCACTTCCAGCACTGCCACCCATACTGTTTCACCCTCCGTTCCACTTCACATCCCTACCACATCATCTGCCTCACTTGTTAATTCTGTTTTTGCCACTACACCAGTCATGTCAGCTGCAGTAGTACCAAACTGCCAAAATTGAATATCACCCCATTTTGGCCAAATAACTCATCCTTTAGAATGCATGCTGAGTGATTCCCAGCCACTGATGGTTTGCAGATCCCAAAATTTTTGGAATTTCTGAAAGTAATAGTAAAATTGTATCAGAGTAAAAGAGAAATTATTTACCCTTTCATGAAAGGTTCCTTAAGTGAAAGCACCACACTAGCCATCTCCCAACATTCCACCTTTTATAAATACCATGCTGACATCCTCCATTACTTCATCCCATCCAGATTGCTCACTCAGTTAAAATTAAGAATGTTCAATAGATTACAAGAACCGAATGAGTCTGTGTCTATGTGTGTCAGCAACCCTGATATCAGTGTTGTTGATACAGACATGCCACAAAAGATTTAACTAGTGATACATGGACATATTATTGTAAAGAACCTGGTCACCTTAGAGCTGCATGCCCTAAGCTTCTAGCAAAAACAAGTCATGCGGGGAAGAAATGTTAGTGTTATTTCTCGCCAAGCTGGCAACTTTGCCAATTCCCAAATCAAAGCTCACTTAGTATAGTCTGTAAATCTTGGTCATCGTTTCAAACATCTCTTTGGTCCTTATGACACTCAAGTTAAAAATCAGTATAGGACTTTTCAGGTAAATTTTCCAAATGTAGTTGGTGTTCAGAAAATTGCTACCCCTCGTGTTGAAGTGAATTTGGGACCTTCGTCACCTAGTAGATTCAGGATCTGCATTGACTATTATTTCTGGTGTACTTTTTGATCAACTGGTAGAGTTAAAGTTAGTAAAAGGTGTTGAAGCTTGTGAAATTCAGTGTTATACAACTTATAGTGAAGCATTACTCATTTTGTGCTGCACTACCTTTAAATTGAAGACTGGAGTTTTACCTGGATGCACAAATGTTTAGTTTCGAAAAACCTTGGTTTATCCTTTATTTTAGGAGCTGATTTTATGGAATCCACAGGACTTATTTTAGATGCCCAGGCACTGCAAATTTTTGTTAAATTTTTTCCTACTGAAAAAATTATTTTTGCTAATCGTAACCAAAGTCAACCTCTCTCGTCTGAAATTAGCACTAAGCCAAATCCAGTTGTTGACCCTTTTGCACATTTGGAACCCCAACGAGTTACGAATAAGAAAGTTTGTGAAGGATTTCCCAAAGTTCTCATTTCTGAGTTATGTCTTACTAACCTAGAGTATAAGAGAAAACTTGTGAACAAGGATTATGTCACTAGCCATCCACATAGGTTAGCCCCACCTAAAATGGAAATTTTAAGGAAATAGGTTCAGGAATTAGTAGATAAAAGGGTAATCCAACCCTCTACTTCACAGTATGCAATCCCAAACTTTTAGGTTCCATAACCTAACGATAAACATAGAATGGTCATTGACTACTACAAAATTAACAAAAAAAATTGAAATAGAGTCTACCCACTTCCTGAACTTCATTCGGCCTTCAATGGGTTTGGCAAAGCAAAATGTTTCACCACTATTGACATTAATGCGGCGTACTACCAAATTATGTTATCTAAACAGTCCAAACCAATAACAGGTTTTTGTGTCCCCTGGAATCTTTACCAGCTCACCAGCGTGCCTTTTGGACAAAATTTTCCATTTTGCGAAATTTAAGTATGTGTACACCTATCTGGATGACCTGGTAATAAATTCTGCATCTTTTGAACATCACTTAGATCACCTAAAGGAAGTTCTATCACATTTGCAAATGGCAGGTTTAAAGGTAAACCATAGTAAGGTTAAGTTTGCTGTTCAGGATATATCCTTTCTGGGTAATAAAATTTCTTCTCAAGGAGTTCACCTTGATCCTGAGTGGACTACACGTGTGAGAGATTTTCCACCACCTCGGAATGTTAAGGGCATTGCCCACTTTATTGGGATGTTGCAGTTTTTTGGAAAATCTATCCCTAAACTTGCTGAAAAAGCTGCACCACTTAACTTGTTATGTAATTTATGTACAATTTATGTACAATTTGTATGGGGAGAGTAACAATAAAAGGCATTTGACATCCTTAAAAATGATATCATGCTTCGGATGCCAGACTTTTCCAAATAATTCATACTATAGATTGACGTTTCGTGTTCAGTCTTTTGTCAGGAATTTTATTAATGACGTTAGGCAACCCTTTTCTTTTGAATCCCATACTCTTACACCCTAGGAGAGAAAATCATTTATTTATGAATTGGAATGTTTAGCTGTTGTTTTTGGCATTGAAATATTTAGACAATATTTAGAACATGCAGAATTCCTCCTGGATACTGATAATCAGATACTGTCGTGACTTTTGGCCCACCCACAACAACTGGGCAAAATTGGCTGTTGAGTCATCAGAATCTTATCTTTGAAATTTAGGGTAGAGCATATTAAAGGATCACAAAATTCTGTAGCTGATGCTCTCTCTCGCATATCAAAGAGCATCAGGAAAAGTATGATGAACTGAAATAAATAATTACAAAATTGAAATCTAGTGTTGAGTAAAACCATATTTTCTGTTTAAAGTCTTTTGTGCTGTAAATCCTGCAATAAAGTAAAACGTGTTGTGTTGCCCACTATCATAAATGGTTTTTATTATTTCCATTCATCGCCCCTTGGTGCTCATTTAGGGACACGTAAAACAATTCAGGCTATTTATAAACATTTAATTTGGAAAGAGATAGAGCTGAAATTGCAGAACGTGTTAAATGCTGTAAATTGTGTGCTTTGTCGAATTAATAAATAGGAAAATTGACTCTGTAAATGAAAATGTAGATAGGAAAATTAACTCTGTAAATAAAAATGTAGATAGGAAAATAGAAACCATCAGCGAGTTAGTGAATACAATTGATAGGGTGGACAAGAAAATTGTATAAAGGAAAGGATGGACAATGTCAAGAATAAAATGAAACAGAAAATAAGTGCATTAGGGAAAGAGTGGCAGGAATTTCTTCAGCAGCGAAGTTCCACTACGACCACATCAGCAGTCGAGAAAAACGCAGAAGTCGTTCAAGTCATGACAAACACAGCAAACTTGGAGGATAGCCAGAAGCTCTGCAGCACTTGTGTCATGTAGCCAGGAGTGAGGAAGGAGGTCTTAAGCCAGCCCCTTAAAATGGACAGATGTCTTGGTGGGAGTGCCAACACCAGTTTGAAATTGTAGCCACACTGAATAGCTAGACAAAAGAACAGCAGACTTCCTACCTTGCAGCTGTAATGAGAGGTTCTGCACAGAGCATACTACAATCTCTGCCAGAGCGACATTAACTAGAGTACCCCACACTATTGTCCGCCTTGGAGCTACATTTTGGTGACAGATACCTGCAACATATTCACCATGCCCAATTGCAAAACTGCACCCAGCAACCAGGAGAGCCGTTACAGGAGATATGGCAAGACATTGTAGGTATTTCCCTTCTATCTCTGGAAAAATTTCCTAGGAGGCTCATGACATCATCACATTCTGCTTTTTCATAATGCCATCTCTGGCACAGAGGTAAAACAAGTGGTACTTCTGGCTGCACCTTATATTATGAAGGACGCCCCGGCCTCAGCACTGGATGGAGGAGACAGCAACACGAGTGTCTGCACCCCGACGTACGCTATGGCAGTGAAGCTTAACAAAGATGATAACACTGGCATCACAAAGACATTGAAGGAGATACAGTTGGCCATGTGAGACATCCCTTCCAGGGTCCGCATTACATGCTTCGCCATTCCCACCCAAATAGCCTAAGTGTTGGTCATGTGGACAGCCGGGGCACCTAACAGCCTACTATCCACAACAGCAGCAGAAACACAAGCTGCAGCAGGAAAATAGGCAAATAGAGACAGGTGAGAATATAGAACATTCAGAAAAGTTGTAGACATTGATCTTCGAGGACAAAGGTCGGCGAATGCTGAAGGAAAGGCCCCGATGTTATTATATCTATGGTGGTTAAACAGGATTTGAATACAATACTGGTGGAGGGAAGTCCGAATGATGTTCCTTACCAGATGGTTGTCGACACTGGGGTGGCCATAATAGTAGTAAAGCCAGACATCCTCAGGCCTTCCCACCAGCAATCACCCGACAACACTACTGAAAGATGCTAGTTGACTACAGAACAGCTGAGACCACACCATTTAGAGGTATTAGGAAGGTGAACTTGAAGCTTGGTGACCTTAGCCTACAGCATGATATATACATAGCAAAATAGAGGATGAATGTCTTTAGTGGCTTGATTTACTACATAGGCTGGGGTGCTGTATCGATACTTGACTTGGTGTGCTGGTGTGTCAACATGGCACAATTTGTCCTCCCCAATTAACTGCCCAGTAGTTTGTTGTCAACCCACTGTGATACCAGCTTCTTGTGAAATTGTCATTACAGACAGATGTCAAAGAAAGTCTGTCAGACAATTGGGTCTAATTAATCCAGCAGAGAAATGTGGCTTCCTGCCAGGTAGTTTCGTCATAGCAAGGAATTTGGTCTCTTCAAATTCTGACAGTTTGCCAGTAAAAATTATATATAATTTGTTTGATAGTGACATTCATCTTGAGGAGGGGGCCATGATAGGTGTTTGCAAGCAGGTCACACGTGTACTTCCAAATGTTCCAGAAGATTCTAGGGTAAAACAAATTAAATGTCCTTTACCAGAGGTACTAAAGTAACTGCTAGTAATAATAAATGAAAACCTTATCTGGTACCAGGAGAAGGCTGTCACTGAATTACTGAAGAGAAATAGGGATGCCTTCTCGTTTTGACCAAATGAACATGGAAGGACTAATGTAACCTGCCACAATATTAATAAAGGATATGCCAGGCCCATAAAGCAGCCACCAAGATGACTACCACTAGCTTCACATAAGGCAGTTAAGGGACTTCAGAAGGAAATTGAGAAGTCATGGTCTTCCAAAATTGTAATTGTTAAAAAGAAGTGTGGTTCAGGTTTTGTGTAGGGTATCACCAGCTAAATAATATGACAAAGACAGGCTCTTATCCACTCCCAAGAATAGATAACACACTGACCCACCTCGCAAGTTCGCAATGGTTTTGTACTTTGGACACGAAGAGAGATAACTGGCAGTGCACGATGGTCCCAGAGGACCAAGAGAAGACTGAATCTTGTGTCCAAGGCCAAGGCACCTGGCAAATAAAAGTTATGCCTTTTGGGCTGTATAATGGCCCCTGCCACCCTTGAATGCCTCATAGAAAAATTCCTGCATTTAGATATGTCAGGTTTACCTAGATAACATTGCGATGACAGGAAAGACATTTGAAGAGCACTTTCACATTTGGACTCTGTATTCCACAAAGTGGCCGCAGCTAATTTGAAACTATTGCTACTAAGTGCCACCTTTCCAAAAGAAAATTAATTTCTTGGCACAGGTAGTGTCCGTCCACAAAATTTAAGCAGATGCTAAGAAGACCAAAGCCATAATAAATTGGCCAACACAAATTGGCAAAACCAAAGTAAGGAGTTTTCTGGGATTATGTGCCTACTACCATCAATTTGTACCTGCGTTTGCCACAATCGCCAAGCTACTACATGAACTGACTGAGGTAAAAAGTAAACTTATTTGGACCACTGTGTAAGAAGTTGCTTTTATTAAGCTAAAGGAAATTCTTATATCTCCTCCAGTCCTGGGATTCCTGAAGAGTGAGGGCATGTTCATTTTGGATACCGATGCTAATGATGCAGGCATTGGAGCTATGTTAACTCAGAATCAGGATGGGAAAGATAGACTTCAGTATTGCACAAGCCCAAGAGAAATTACTGTCTCATATGCAAAAAAGGTAGCTATTGGCCATGGTGAAGGCAACTGCACACTTCCACCCCTATCTTCATGGCAGACATTTTATTCTAAGAACCGACCATACTTCATTAGGCAGCCTACTCAATTCCAAAAACCCCAAAGGTCAAAATGCCCATTGGATACATCATCTTCAAGAATATGACTTTGAAATACAACACAGATTTGGACGCCTTCACAGCAATGTAGATGAACTTTCCAGGCCATATGAAACAATTCTGTCATCAATGTGAACGCTAGGAAGAAAAAAATGGTGAATCACTGAAGGTACAGAGGACAATAATTCAAGGTTCTACATCTTGTGATGGGTCACCTACATGGAGTAATGACTGTATTAGTTAAGATCAGCTAAATTATAACTTTTGCATCCCTTATTAAGGTGGAAAGATGCTGGCTGTTTGCCAAAATGGGAAGAGATATCCAGCCTGAGCACAGTATTCAAAGCATACTGGACACAATGGAAATACCTTATGAAGAATAATGACGTACTTTACAGATACTAGGAAAGTAATGATTGAAAACACAAATGCTTACAGTTGGTCCATCCAGAATGCTGGGTTCCTGAAGTCTTCAAGAAATTGAATAACGTGGCACCCAATGGGCACTTTGGTGTTTAACAAGACCCTCGACAGAGTTCGACTGAGATTCTACCGGCTTCATTGTCGGGAGAATGCTGAGAAGGTGTTCTAAATGTGTGACGCATGCAGTGTGAGGAAGGGCTTAAAGACCAGCAGGCAAGGTCACCTCTCGAAATACAATGTTGAAGCCCCATTTGAGAGGATAGCAGTTGATGTTCTAGGACCATTGTCTGTCACAAAGAAAGATAATAGGTATCTACTGGTGGCCCAAGAATACTTTACTACGTGGCCTGAGTTAATTCCCCTCCCAAACAAAGAAGCATGTACAGTGGCCAATGCACTCGTAGAGAATGTTTTCTCGAGGTTTGGGGTGCAACAAGAACGCCATTCTGATCAGGGAAGAAATTTTGAAGCTGCTGTATTCCAGGTTACAACAGAGATTTTGGGCATGAAAAATTCTAGGACTGCAGCTTTACAGCCTCAGTCAGATGGAATAACAGTGAAGCTAAACTGCACTCTTAAGCAGTACCTGTTGCTACTTGTGCCAGACAACCAAAATGACTGGATTCAAAGGTATCATTGTTTACCCTGTGACCTGCTGTTTGGACGACTGACAGATGAGGATCCTGTTACCCCTGATTATGCCAACAAATTATGCAACAGACTAGATAACACTTATGAATTTGCTCAACAGCACGACAAAATAAATAGTGACATGATGAAGATGCTGTGTGACAGGAGAATGACAGGTAATGTATTTCACGGCAGACAACTGGTGTGGCTATATAACCCATAAGACAATGATGTGATCTCTGGTTTTTGTCGTAAGGGCTCTCGGGCAAAGCTGAAGATTGTACCACATAAACAGTCTGGCACTCTACAAAGGTCCACATGTTGCAGAGTCGGTTTGGGATGAACAGCATTGAGGAGGGGGCAGTGTTATAAACTTGCTGCTTTGAATCACTTCTCTTGACCTGTTACAAGAAGGACAGAGTAGTAATGTGAGAAGTCCGCTGCAATTTTTCAAAGGCTTGCCACCACATGGCACCATGATAAGCATATCACAACTTGTGATAAGCCTATCACAACTTGTGCATGCCTGACCTTCAGCGGATTGAATTTATGTGGTTATATGAAGGAGGGAGGGAGGGAGGGAGGGGGAGGGAGGGAGAGGGAGAGGGAGAGGGAGAGAGAGAGAGAGAGAGAGAGAGAGAGAGAGAGAGAGAGAGAGAGAGAGAGAGAGAGAGAGTGCGTGCGTGCGCGTGTGTGTGTGTGTGTGTGTGTGTGTGTGTGGTGCACGCAGGACTAGTGAACTGGATGCATGCATTTAAGACATTTGGAATGATGGCAACAGACAGACTCTACATGTGTAAATAACGATGGTGAATTAAAAGACTATAACCTATGAAGAGATAATGGGAAGGACTTTAAATAGAATTGAGATAAACATTAAATATTACACTTACTGAGAATAACAAGAGTAATCATGGATAAAGATAATTAAATGTTGTAAATAATAGCTATGTGAATAAATTGAAAATTAAATTTAGTTTTTTTTTTATTAAGACATCCATCCCCCACAAACTTAGAGATACCCTTCCTGGCATCTTGTAACAGCATGATAATGTGTAAATGATATTCAATGTTATTAGAATATACGTAAATTAATCTTATAAATTTTTTCAAGTATACAGATTTCTTGTAGCCCATTACAGAAGCTATGAGCAAATTGCATAAATTTATCATGTTATTATACATAATATTTTGCAATCTTAACAAGATGGTAAACACATAACATGATATTTCCAGGATATTACTAACTTAATGTGCATGTGAGTGGTAAACATTTAATGTGACTTTGCAAATGATTAAAGCCGTAAGAAGTTGACAGTTTATAACTTAATTTTGTTTACAATATGAACATGATTGAAGGTATTTTACTGTTTTGCAGGTGGTGTTACTCACTCTTACTGTTTCTCAGCCAGAGTTGTTTTGGGTAAAACATAATTTTGCAAGTGTATTTTTTGGTTAATTTACAGTACAGGTTTGGTATCTGAATGAGAAGAGAGGATTTGTAACAATATTGTAAGCAGTTAGTACTGAATTCTTGTAATATACAGCAAAGTATCAAACAGGAAAAGTTACATGTGTGTGATGGGTACTGATAATATATAAGTATATTTTTGGAAATTATTGTTTGCAAATTACAGGTTGCAACAAAAAAATCTTCTAAAGTAATTGAATGTTACATGATGTTAACAGAAGGTTACTTGATGCTGCACTATACAACAATTAATTCTTATTAATTATTATTCACTTATTAAATGAAAACTTGAACAATTAAAACAGGTTTTGTATAGATACGAGTAAGTTGAGAAGATATAATGTGCTGGGCTTTACTAATGTAGGTAAATATACAGTTATAAGATGTTGCTCCAGTTTTATTGGTGTCTTTGGATCATAGCATGAAGAGCGTGAGGTTTGGTCTGATGTCCCTTTGCCAACACTGGCCAGATTAGTAAAGTAGTGGTTTTTTGTAGTTTGAGGGGACTTGGATCCCCTTTGCTGATGTCATGTGCTCATTCCAATGAGGAACCAGAATGAGCAGTCTACCTATATTAAAGAACCACCTTTTGAAGCCATTATTGTTGACACTAGACTACCAATTACACTGAATACATAACTGACATTGTACTTAATTGTGATGGATATTAACAAGATGGATATGTGGTATATATAATATGAGTGTAGCACCCCATCAGATATCTTCTGATGAATCACTCTTCTGTAAAATGTTATGTGAATTTTCTTAAACATAATACAATCTTTATTTACAAACTTGTTATCTTAATTTATTTTGTAAAAAGCAAAGTCACAGTAATCTATAGAATAAACATTCCTAGGGTAGGTTTTGATTTAGGAAAGGTTTCTTCAAAATCTCTCCTAAACCGAGGGGGGTAATGTAATAATGCAGTTAACACTGATTTTTAAGGAACATTTAATTTGTAGTGTTAGTATATGTATTTGTCATGACTTTGTTTTTCCTGAATCCGAAGTTGAAGTTGCATGGGGAATCAGTGATAATGGTCGTTAATACATTCAATGGTATTCTTTCTTTGCACGAATGTTCTCGAAACACAGATGGTTAATTTTTTGGCCTACTTCAGCTCACGTAGGAAAGTGGTTGCAACTGAATTTGCATCAGTGTCTAAAGGGACTTTTTGTACCACACAATGCCTTTTTAGGTAGTTATTGTGAGGTGTGATAACAGTAGTATGGCACAATGCCCTTATTTGGGTATGTTTATGGTGTAGTGGATGTGAGGGATGAGGCTGGTACGCTGTGGCATTATTAGTCATGAGCACCTGCCACCATCTCGGAGAACACAACAAACCATCCAACAGGAAAATTCAGGAGTGACAAATAAAACCCATACCAGAAAGCACCCACGACTGTCTATTCTTTTCATCTCGTTAGGCGAATATGTCTACAAAATTTCTCCTGCCAGTGTGGGAGGTCCTTAAGGTGCCAGGTGTGAAACGGTTCCTCCTGCCTTCCTAAATTTCATGCGATGCAGGTTTTTTTTATAACGTGTATTTATAATGGATTCTGCGATGTTGTTCTCGTAATCCGTCTGACTAATATCGCAAACTGTTTCATGTCTCCGTTGTGTAAAGTATGTGAACGACATAAACCTCAATAAATCTCAGAAGAAAATTGTTTTGACAATTTTTTTGTAATGAGGCCTATAATTACTAAACCTTTCTTATACTTCTACTGAGTGAGTGCACCAAGCTGAGTTTCACTCATCTGCTGTTTCTGATGGCAGCAACTTTACATAATCTGCACACTTTGCAAAATGTCACTAGTTGTGTATTATGAGTGTGCTATAGCATAATGTCTGGCGCAATGATCTACATCCATCTACGAGCTCTGGTCCCATTATGACGATGCAAATTTCATTCTTGGGACCATTGTCATTAAATGTGACTGATGGTTGTGGCATCATGTTGCACTTTTTCTGCCAATATGGCACATGAGTCAACTGGCAGAATGGAGACCTCTGACGAAACCTTTTACGAACTTATCTGTTTGAAGGAATTACATAAAACCCCATTTTAAAGTCATTACAATGCCTTGTTCACACTCAAGACATAGTAATAAGCAAAACGCTCACTTTGTCTGGCAGTGAAAATATATTAAATAATGGTTTCACATGCTGGTTGTCTGCCTATATCACACAAATAGTTTGCATGGACTATAAATTGTAATCAAATGCATAACGAGCATATGTACATCTGTTTGGCACGTTTCTCATTACTGCATTCATGCTTTGATGGTGTGAAATTTTCTCTGTCAGGAAGTGCGTGTACACAGTATGTTTCTTTAAGTATATTACTTTTGAGAGGTGACTCCTTACAAAGAATGAGGTACTTGTAGAAAAGATATGTACAGTTTATGATCCAACATGATTATTATGGGAGTAAGGCACCCCCGAAAATAGGAAAATATAAAGCTTTTAACACAAAATGTATAAACTATTAGCGATGAAAGCAAGCAAATGTAGACAAGTCACTGAAATAACTCTGAAAGTGTAAGTGCAAAAAACATTCCCTATAAATAACAATATGCATAGGAGTTGCAATTACCACATTATGTTAAATGTACTCACTGAAGAGTCTCCTAGTTTTCACTGTAAAACACATCCAATAGTAAACTTCACTTCTCTGTTTCTACATTTCTACAAGATCTTCCACTAATTATAATACTGTTTCTTCATGTATTCTTCAAGATTACGATTTATTGTTCTTTTGCTACATGTCTGGAACTGTTCTTGTAATCTATTTCATTACTTTGGATTTGGACTAGACCCAGATGTTTGAAATACATTTTGTTTAATTATGATATCCCCAAGTTCATTTTAGGAAGGGGAGTTGAATTGAAATTCTTGTTTTGCTGAACATTCACGCTTGCAAGTGTGCTCGGACTTTACTTTGTTTCACTCACATAGTGTTTGAATTTTACTGTTTTGAATGGCTGCAAATACCACTAGCACCTCCGGTCTTTTGCAGTGCCATAATTATATAGCCAATGTTTTACGGCTGTTTGCAAGTCCCCATTCGAGCTACCCTAGTTTGATCATGATGATGTGATTGTGATTGAACAAAAAATCATACATTCACAAAACATGCAATCTCTAATATTAGAGGGGAGAACAGGATTGAAAAAAAGTGAATGAGAGGGGAAGAGAGTAAAGAAGGGGGTAAGAACCAAGAGGGTGGTGAAGTGAATAGGTGGGAGAAAAGTGCAAAAGGGTGAGAAAGTGAAAAGCTGAGGAAAGAACAAAATGGGGAAAGAGCAAAAGAGAGAGGGGGCAAAAAGGAGAAAAAGAGAGCAGGGAAAAGAGAGCAGAAAAAAGGGAGAGCAAAGGGGAAGGGTATAAAAGCATAACCAAAAGAGGAAGAGGGAAAAGGTTGAGAACATAAGGGAAGGTGGAGTGGAGTGGACAAGTTTAGGCAGCTCGAAACATAAGGGTCTTGAGAGCCAATAAGAGTGACACATGGTGAGTAAGCAGCAGTGTTGGGATGTACGGGTGGGAAATTCCTAAGAAAAAAAAGCCGACCAGCTGCATTGTTCAGCGTGATTCCCATGTGCAAAAATCTGGGAGTTATCCTGTGGGGGACTAGGTTCGTTTTGGTAGGAGGCGAGCACTCTAACATCTGTGCCTCCTTGGGAGAGAAAGGAATGGAAGAGGTAATAAGTGAGCAAGAGAGGAAGAGTTGGAGAGAACACAAGGAAGAAATGGGGAAGAGAGCAGGAGATCACAAGAGGGATAGTGAAAAGAGAGAGAATAAGTAAGACTGCAAGCTAGGAAGCAGAGAGGAAGAAATCAACAACAAGAGATGAGGAGGTTACAGCAGCATGAACAAGAAAGATGAGGGAGGGAGAACACGTGAGAGGAAGGCAAGGACAGTAATTAGGGCTTAACGTCTCATTGACAGCAAGGTCATTAAAGATAGAACAATTCAATCAGACATGCAGGAATGAGGAAGGACTTGGCAATGGATGGTAGTACGGAACCATCCCAGCAATTGCCTGCAGCAATCAAAGAAAACTGAAATCAGAATGGCTAGACAGTGAATCGAACCCGGATCCTTCAGAATGCAAGTCCAGTGGTTTACCACTGCATCGCCTCAGTAGGAAGGGGGGGAGGGGGGGAGAGAGAGAGAGGAGTACAAGGAGAGCATCAATGAGTGCAAGAGAATGTGCATGAAAGAGAGCACATGAGCATGCAAGACAGAAAACATGTGACAGCATACGTGAGTATGTGCATAAGAGATAATACGTGCACAAGATAGCAAGAAAGAGTGTGCATGTGTGAGAGAGAAAGAGAGAGAGCAAAACAGGCAGCACATGCATGGGAGCAAACGATCATGCATAAGACAGAAAGTGTTAATCAACAGAGATGATAAACAAGAGAGAGAGAACATACTCACAAGGGAGCAAGAGTATATACGAGGGGGAGGGATCATGAGAGACTGTATAAATGAGAGTGTATGAGAAAAAGAGCATGAGTGTGTGTGCACACAAGAGAGGATGTGCATAAGAGAGATCATCACAGTGTGTGCATGAGAGAATGCATTAACAAGAGAAAGTGCAAGAGCAAATGTACAAGAAAAAACCATGAGAGAGAGCATGCATACAAGAAAGCATGAAATTAAGAAAGTAAAAGTGTGAGCATGAGAGAGCATGCAAGAGAGAAAATGCACAAATGAGAGAAAGTGCTCAAGAGAGCAAGTGAGATGAAGAATGGATAAGCAAGTGAGCAGGAGCATTTGACAGTGAGTGAGCTGGAGCAAGAGTTTATGGAACAGTAAGAGAGGTAGGGCAGAGAACAGTGAGCAAGGTGAAGTATGCCTAGGTTTAGCAGAAGATAGCAAACAAGGTGGAGCAGAAGATAGCAAGCAAGGTGGAGCAGAAGATAGCAAGCAAGGTGGATCATGAGAGAAAAAGACAGCGCAATGAAGTACAATAAAAAATCAATTGAAATGGAGCATGATAGAGCGAAGTGGATGGGGTGGAGAGATTTGGGCGGCTCTTAACATTGAGGTCTTGAGATCCGATAAGAGCGATGTGAATGGAGTATGGAGCAGCACCAGAATCCAAGATCCGTGAGAAAACCTATCGACTAGTGGCATTGTCCAGCACAATTCCCACATGCGAAAATCCGGGAGCAACTTCGCCACGTATTGAATCCGGTTCGTCTAGGTGACAGGCGAGTAGTCTGACCACAACACTCCATAGCCCCATGATAGAGTGAGATTGAGTACTAAAGAGAGTGCAAAAGAGAAAGAGCATGAAAGAGAGAATAACTAATATGTAAAAGTGAAAAATCTCCGAAGATAGGGTACGTGAAAGAGATCAAAATGCAACAGAGAATGTTTGCATTAGAGAGTAAATATGCATGAGAGAGATCATGAGACAGTGCATTACAGAAAGAATGTGAACAAGAGAGTGCATACAAGAGAGAGTGTGTAAGAGTAAAAGGCGAGTGTAAAAGAGTGAGTGCAAGAAAGACACACACACATATAGGAAATTACATGCAGGGGAATTTAAGTGGTGGTGTATGTAGGTCAAAGTGAGATGCATGAAGCATGAGGGCAAATACGCATGACAGGTACTACAATAAATAATTACTGACTAGAAAACACTAACGATTATAATATAAAGACATTAATAAGAAAATTACTTGAGCTTTACAAAAATGGAGGAACTGTTGAGAAGGATATACAAGAAAGAGTAACAGTATAAAATACTTCTAATACCTACAATAACTGCAATAACAGGTAAAATACACTATGTGGATAAAAGTAACTGGACATCCATTGCTTTTATTACAGTGGAGTAGTCTTCCTGTTTATTACCGGTAAACAGGTGGTGAAACTTGTTTCTGTTTTTCCTATAACATGGTGAATAGTTTTTAGTTAGTTGGGTCTGACATGCAAATGATAATCCAACTCACTCCAAATATGTTCCATTTGGCTCTTGTCTAGTCATTGAGCAGGCCAGTTAAGCAGTACCATTTGACCATCTCAAAATCACAACTGACTGTGCTTTCTGAACAGAAGGATTATTTAACAGATTCAGAAAAGGGCCTATTCCAAACTGGTGGCACATTGTAGGGAGTATGTAATGGTCCAACATGTCTTAGTAGAGTTCGACACATCAATTAAAACGTGCCGCTCAAACCCAAACCAAGGGAATGTGCAACTGACCATCACACTACAGCCACCAAATTTCACTGTCAACATGACACACTAAGGTAAATACTGCTCCCTAGGCATCTGCCATGTTTACACATGTCCATCCAAATGTCCTTCTTCCAACACTCCATTGTTCAATCACATGGGTTTTCACATCAATTTGCTTGAACCACACCCCTAATTCATGGGCTTTGGTGCATTATGATTGGTTGCTTGCTGATGTTTGTAGCACAACCACAAAAACCAAGTAATATCTAATTACCTACTGGTGGGGAGTCCTATCACTGGCCCCTGCACCTAAACTGCAAAATAAGTTTCTGCACATACTAACATGACAGTTTGACAATTGGTTTGCACAGCATGTTTCAGAGTTTGCCACTCCCAATTAGTTAATTCCTTGGGCCTTTGGAAGCAATGCTTGAGGCCAGTGATTCCATGATGTTTCCCCTCAACAAAGCTCATTTAACTAATATCTCTTGCAGGCTGCCAAAAGGCAACTATATTCATGCCCCTTTAAAATACACACAACGCCATCTGTTGATTGGGCCCTTTGCTTTTGTGGCATTTTAAAAAACTAGTTCACAGGAAGTAAAGGATTTCCAGTGACTTTCGTCCACATTGTGTATTTAATAATTTAGTAAGTGACACCAATGAAAAAATAATATTGATGACAATATTGACATTTGTAATATTAATTATACTTATTTAGTTTATTAATTACCACATTGATATTATTTACAAAGCAATTTATAACAATAATAATACTGAAGATAATGAAAAACCACTATAGCAGTATTTTAAAAAATTGTGTTACCTGATAACATTTCATTTTTAGTACTTAAAATTATTTATATAGCAGGTGAAGTGGAGACATTTGGACAGCTCTTAACAATGAGATCTTGATAGTCAACAAGGGTGAAATGAGGTGGGTGTGGAGTAGTACCATAATGCAATGGCAGGGGAAGCAAAATATCTGAGAGAAAATCAGCTGACCAGCAGCATTATTGGGCATGTTTCCTACATGCCAAAATCTGGGAGTGATCCTGCCAGAAACCGAACTATGTTCACTTTGGTGGGTGGCGAGCACTTAAGCCGCTATGTCAACCATGGCCACCTATTGATACACTGAAACACTGAAAAATCTATATAAGTTGAAATCATCTTTGCCACTGCATAATGAATGCAAGCTTAAAACAAAACATGCAGCAATGAGAACTGACCAAAAACCTTGGTAACAAACAATGACTATCCTGACAATTCAGCATTATGGGCTACTTAGGAAAGGGAACCATACATCCAACAACCATAAACCTAAATGAATACATTACAATATGCATTACTGTGTACATATACATTCATATGCAATTGATATAATATGGCAAAAGTGATACATTTTAAGAGCATTTGGTACTTACTTCTTTAGTGTGAACCCAAAGTTTTATCCGCTCAACAAGAACCTTTATTGCAGACATTTTGTTTTCAGGGACTTTGCATTTTGTCTGATTAAATCTCTGAAGTTCTTCTACAAAATGAAATCCTGCATACATGTTGACCAGTTCAAACATTGGGTACGATATATTTCCTTTTGAGGTTATATTCTCTACGTCATGAATTCTAAAAATAAATAAAAATGTTTACTATCAACATATTATCAGCTGAACTTTCAAATACAAGAACACCCAAACTGTCTTCCACAGTAAGTTAAGATAGATCAGGCACAAACACGCTTCACCATAACTGAGAGAATTACTGTAACATGAGCATTATTTTTTTAACCATGACATGTAGCACAGCTACAGTGGAATATTTTACTGGGATTTGATGAAACAGCATATAAGAATGAAACATACTTTGTGTAATACAAATATAAAATCCTGCAGTAAGCCCAAAGATATGAATGGTATCAAACTAACTGCTCCTACCATGGAACATAACAGTGATTTTGTGACCTTTATAATACATACATGTCAATATTACACATGCATAATAGCACAAAAAAAAAGTGCACTAAATGTAACACATTTGGTATCTACATTGAGTGATGATATACAAATGAAAATTTTGTACAAAAATAAATAAATAAATGTATATTGTTTGCAGGACAGGAAATGTGATGTGGTATTAACAATACTTACATGGTGTGATTAAGAAGTGACAGGCATGCATGCCAAAATGATACAAAAGACAACCAATATATACCAATAATAGTGTCTCAGAGGCCATTTAACTAGACTGCAAGAGGCATAGTGGACAGCATGCTTAATTACCATAATTTGGCCCATTTGAACTTCAGTCAGGTTGTGTTGGGAGATGTATACACATAAAAAGTACTCATACAAGATGGAACAATACCAGACCTCAGTTTGTTCAAAAGTTATTTTTAATATTAATATGTGGTTTACATTGCTAATCAACTAAAGCTATTTTATAATAGGCTAGCAAGACTACAAAATTTTTTGATTGCATTTACATACAGTAATTTTATAGATCATTTATTATGTTTATCACTTGCATTACACCAGTAATTTTTAGATGGTAAATAGATAATTGCAAACTTAAAAAAAATTATGTGCCTATTAATTTTGTTAATTTGTACATTGAAACAGTCATTTTTAAGAGTTTTATACTGGACCAAATTGTAATCACTTGGCATAGACCACTAATCCAAATCAGCTTTCAAAAAATAAAATAAAAAGTGTTTACATAGCAAATACAACCCCATATAATAGAAGGTCATGTACTAATGTAAGCAAAGAAAGTCTGTGTCACAATACCTAATTTCTTATAATATTGAATTATATTTTACTTGAGCAGAATTTTAGGAACAGTATTTTAGCTAGTTTAATAAATGATTTGTTCAAACAACTTAATTTACTGTTCTGCCCTTATATTATACTGTTACAAAATTTCCATAAGCAGATTCATTAAGGGTTGGAGGTCTTACAAATAAAAGAGGTAGTAATAATGTCATCATTTAATTCATAAACAAACAATAAAAAATTCTCCAGATATTTTATTTTGACAATAATGGCTATCACTTGCTATTTACAGCTAATAATTATATAATTGTCCCTTATCTCACAGAAATTAACACAATAAGACACTTAAAACAAGTTTTAGTAAAGAGTTTTCTAACACTTACTGAATTACTATCTGCTGTATGAGAGTTCCAGCATTTACATTCACGTCTGTATCACACATCCATTCAGGTCCCACCTTATTTAAATCAAGGAATCATCAGTCTTTCCTATCTGGAACATTCTAGAATGCCCCAAGTGTTCCAAAATACAGACCTGCCAACTTCTCAAGTTGTCTATCAGTAAGATCTTAAAATTTTCCAAATTGTACATAAATAGCTCGCAGCATTTCATATTAGTTAGTAAAATACAGCTGTTCACCATAAATAAGTGGAAAAAATACATATACACAAATAGAACACAATATGCAAATTAGTACAAGTCTACTAAACCAAAAATTTAAATAAATGTACAAAACTTATTTTTCGACAACATAAAATATACAAATTCTACTATTATAAATTCCACACAAATTTACTTACCAAACTTTTTTGAAGGTTTTTCCTTCTTATTTTCACCAACTCTCGCGTAAACTCTCACGCAAACACATGCAAAAACTTATCACACAAATACAAAACTTCTGGAAACACAGTTTATAACTGTCACAGGCATATAGAATTCCAAAAAACACCACACCATTATTACAAAATCTACACGATAGTCACCTTATATACACTTCCCATGTCAAAAATCACAGTAATGGCTATTCACTTTGGCTATGCAAATACTGTAAAGTGCTCTCTTAGCTCTTTTCAGAAAGTCTTCATTATAGCTTCTGTTATAAAACACAGGAGAAGTGCTCTTCAGAACAGAAATGTTTTGAATTGTTCTACAACTTAATGATGACTTGAATGCAGTTTTTTTAACCACACTAAAAATTAGCTCACATTCATCGTTGGTGTGTGGCACCAACAGAATAGCCAACATGACTCTGGAGATTCTGTCATACTTCAAAGAAGGGTCTGCATTTTTTATGGTACCAATACATGCCCAAACAGCATCAATTCTGTCTTGCTTGGAAATATGAGCTGGCAACTCTTCCATTTGCAAAGACGTGAACTGTTTTTGCAGCTCATCTACAGCAAACATCTCTGGATTCACAATTTTTAACAGGTGAAATTATAGGAAACAAGTCAATGAAATACTTTACATCACTGAAATTGACTATCAATGTTATCAATTTCAGCAACCTGTGCTTTAAAAATCTCACTCTTCAAAGGAAATTTGTGAATAGTATAATCACAAGCAGATTAGTATTTGTGGACTGTTGAAAAAAATGTTTCTTTTTCTTGTTGTGTTAGAGTGGCAACAATTATTTGTGTAGCACATCCCATAACTAAGTCACTGGTTTGTTTAAGATTGGCCTCATCATGATAATTTACTTCCAGCAAATCAATGTTCTTCACTGCACTTGGTATCACAAATCTCGAGAATAACTCTTTCAAAAAATCTAACAATAATTTCTGCAGTATGTGAATTTGTGATGCGTCTTCCCTAATGACATGGAGCTAAGTGAATGAAAATAAACGCGAAAGCTACTTATATACTAACCGAAACCCTTACTTGAACTAAATTATCAAAAAAAAACTATATAAAAATGACCCGAGATCCTTACGCTCAAACTATTTACAACCTATCGCAACAGACTAAAACCCAATGCAAACTCCACAGCAACGCTCCGTAGCAATGTTTACTGAAATACAAAAATTTATTGCAGGTTACTTGAAATATTAATTATCCCAAATTTTTCATCAAAAACTTCTGAAGTGGCCTATACATGCACACGACCTTACTCCCCAAAATATGGTAATATAAGAACACAATTTATTTGCAGACATTTCAGACTGTTGTGTCTGTAATGTGCCACTATTTTAACAGGAAAAGAGGCGGGATGAGGTAAGTAAAACATGTCAGGGAGGGTAAGGCAGAGGCGACGATATGTGACTAAGACAAAAAATTCTCACTGACCCAGCCTGCAATTCCCCCACCCCTAAACACCCCAGTCCCCTTCTGGCATTAAGTGATTTATTGCTTCACACTGCTTGGGACAACAAATGTCAGAGTTTATAATGGCAGCTTGAGAAATGCGCAACCACTAACATCAGTAAAGGTATTCGTGACTGACAACAAAGACGGCCACCATGAAAAACAGAAATTTCAGGCCAGCAGAAATGTAAAACCGTAAAATTTGTGCCGCTCCTGTAAAACCATAAGAAATGCATTTACCTGTAAAAAAATTACGGCAGAACCATAAAAGTTGGCATGTCTGCAATATGCATGCGCACTCGACTCGTAACTTGCTCTCTGCAGCAAACATATGCTTTGCTTATTGCTGTGGAACACACACACATCCGCCTGCTCTGAGGGAGTGGGGAATGTCTAGAAAGCTCACGTAACGGGCCACAGCTATCAGCCACTCCAGCAAGGGAGAGGAGGGTTGATGGCACCAGCTCACATCAGTATCAATCCCACACCCTTCGCCAAGATAGTGGATCAACCTAAGGGAGGAGCCAGGAAGGGCAGGAACACTAGTGCGATCCAACTCCTTCCCTAACTTGCAGAGAAAGGATGCTCTCTTGGTGTGGGGAAGAAGGAAGGGCCCATGGGCAACACTACCTCCTCCTCAAGCCTGTTAGTCATAAACACATTCTCCAACATCTGGATATTCATAGAGAGTCAGTTTGTTGATGTGGACAACCTTAGGCTTTGCCCGAGAGTCTTGTAGACAAATTCGGTAGACATCATTTAGCTGTTTGGGATCCCGCATGGGCCTTCCTGACACTTTTGCATGTAATGTGAAGAGCTCTTTAACGTCCCCTGGTTTTATGCTTGAAAGCTTAGCAGGGGACGGCTTACAGACTAACTTAAATTAACACCAATGCCTTACCCGGGATTCAAACACACTCCCGCACCCCAGATCAGTGGCGCACCAACCGACTGTGCCATGGGAGGTCGGCCAACGACATTTCTGAAGCTTCAGGGAATATCTATTCTACCTTTGGGGGGGGGGGGGGGGGGGGGGGTGAAAAGTGAGTGAAGGGATCTGGACGGCTCTTAACATAGAGGTCTTGAGAGCCAATGAGCGTGTAGCGAGGTGAGTATGGTGGGGAACAGCGCCAGAATGAAAGGGCGAGGGAAATGGGAGATCCCCAAGGAAACCAGCTGACTAGCGGCATCACCCGGCATACTTCCCACATACAAAAATTCAGGAACGATTCTGCTGGAAATCAAATCCCATTGGCCTAGGTGGGAGGCAAGTAGTCTAACGATTACACCACCGCAGTCCCTCTGCATTTGGCGGTTGTACAGCCACACTAGCTGCCCTTCTTGAAAAACTTCTTCAGATATTCTCTGGTCATACTGTGTTTTCATTTGGTTCCTGTTAATTTTAAGGTGCTGCTGGGCACACTCACGGATGAAACTGATGAAACTTACTGGCATCATCTGGGGTGGCTCTTGCTTCTTCTACTGGATGTCCATACAACAGGTCACCATACAGGCAGAACACTCCCCCCAATGGAGTAGAGTGGAGTGGAGATATTTGGCCAGTTCTTAACATTGAGATCTTGAGAGCCTATCTTTCCCCCTAAAAGCATCCTTGAAAATGTGCTAAACAACATGCCAGGAGAAATAAGGATACTTTGAAGTCCCAATTTTTTTTTTCTTCCCTGAAGATCACGAAATACTGTTCAGGGTCCAATTCAGTCTCTTCACCATCCCATCGGACAGTGGATGTAATGTTGTAGTTCAAGTTTTCTTCATTCCTAAAATCTCTATTACTTTTGCAAGAGCGTTACTTATTTGCCCTTGACCCGAATGAAGCTTGAGTGCCACGAATAACCTTGAGAATACATGCTCTATAAGCGCATCAGCTACAGTGATGACCTCTTGGTTAGGAACTAGTATAACTTCAGGTAACTTGGTAAACAAGTCTTGTGCTACTACAAGGTGCTGATTCCCCCTCTCAGGGAATGGTAATGGTCCAAGAATGATCACTGATATACTCTCAAAAATAATTCCCCAACATTACATTTCTGAAGGAGACTTTTCCAAAAATTCTTGGATCCTTCCTTGCTGTACAGCCATCACACAGATTACACCACATCTCAACATTCTCCCAACAATGGAGCCTATAAAAACTAAATTGAAATCTGCTGACGGTCTTGTACACAGCACACTGTTTTAACTGCTGCTGTATTATGTAGTTCTTTTAGCACTTTGGGATTCTGCAGTCAGAAAGGACAAATAGTAAATGCATGTGTTTCCCATTATTACTTTCCCAGATCCTGTAAAGTATGTCATTCTTCAGTACAAGGGGTATGAGTGAAGAGATTTGGGAGGATCTTAACATAGAGGTCTTGAGAGTCGATGAGGATGAAATTAGGAGAGTATGGAGAAGTGCAGGAATGAAAGAACGGGGGAAACCGGAGCTCACCTGCGAAAACCTACCGACCAGTGGCATTGTCCAGAACAATTTCATTCCCACTAGTGAAAATCCGGGAGTGACCCGGTCAGGGATTGAACCTGGTTCACCTTGGTGGGTGGTGAGCAGGCTAACCGCTCAGCCACCGCGACCCCCATCAGTACAAGGGAATTTCCCTGTGCTCAGTATGCATTGACTGTCTGGCCCAGACTGGATATCTCCTCCCATCTTGGTTGACACCCAGCTTCTTTCCACTGTAGTATTGGATGCAAGGAGGAGTAGAATCACTTAGCTAATCTTTCCTAATACCCTCACCAATCCCATGTAGGTGACCCATCGCTAAATGTAGAGCCATGAATTATTTGTCCTCTCTATCTTCATTGATACACCGCTCTTTTCCTCCTGGCATTCCCAATAACAACAGAATGGTTTGCATGGGTTCTGGAAAGTGTATCTGCATTGCTGTGAAGGCATCCAGACGTGTCATGTACTTCAAAGTCATATTCTTGCATGTGCTGTATCCACCAGGCTATTTGACATTTGGAGTTCTTGGAATTGTGTAATGAAGCATGTTCAGTTCTCAGGATAAAGTATTTGCCATAAAAGAAAGGATTCACAGTGAAAACAAAATGGTTCATATGGTCTCCTGAAAGTGCATCTGTTGTCCTATTAAAATGTCAACCAATATTGCATTAACACTATACTAACGTGCATCTACATTGCTGTGAAAGCATCCAGACCTGTGATGTACTTCAGTCATATTTTTTGGAGGTTCTGTATCCACCAGGCATTTGACCTTCGCGGTTCTTGAAATTTAATAGCCAGCATAATGAAGCATGAGCAGTTCTCAAATTCAAAATAAAGTATCATCCATAATGGAAGAGTCCAACAGAATAGGGGACAACATTTCCTTCAGAAATACAATGTTGGGGCCCTATTTTTGAGAGGATTAGTATTCAATCTTAGCTCCTCCCTAGCAGCTAGTCCAGAGTGCCATCTCCCCTGCTGCTGTAGGAATTCGTGGCATTCTTTCTTGAGGGTGGCTACTTCCCATTTTATTTCCTGCTCAAAACTGTCCACTCTCTCGCATACACTGTCCATTGTTTTATTAACACTGTCTATTCTATCACTAAAAGCATCCATTATTTCACTTACACTAGTCATTATTTCACTCACACTAGTCATTATTTCACTCACACTATTCATTATTTCAGTCACACTGTCAATTTTCTTGTCTACACTGTCTATTTTATGATTCACTAACTAGCTAATACCTTTATCAGTTCACTAACATTACTAATCGGACTATTGAAACATTAATTTTATCTCTCTATTTTGCAATTAACATTTTCATTAACATTATTTACTTTCATTCCTACATTCAAATTTATATTACTTATTTGACCCCTCAGTCATTCAATTAAAGCTTGCAAAGCCTCTCGGCCTACATCTGCCAAAATTTTCCTTGTTAGCATTCGCAAAACTGTATTAAACTTGCAGCCTGCTACAATTATTTTTATGAATTTACTCTACAAATTAAAAGCCTACGGCATAGTCTTTTTTACACAATATGTCTTAATATGCCTCCATCTTACTTCCGACACCTGTATTACAAATTTTCCAAAGTTTCTTGGCATTGGCGGGTTCTTTAAGGGATGGAAGTCTTAATTAAATCAAAGGGCTGAAAAGATTGTTTCATTTTATTTATACACAATCCATAACTTATATCTCGACCAACAATGGTTACCACTTGTTATTTGCAGCTAATAATTATATAATCATCCTTCATCTCACAGAAATTAATATAATCATACACTTAAAACAAGCATTTATTAACAGCTTTCAAACACATTTTGAATTACTATTAAAATTATATATTTGTTATTTGACACTTTCAGTATATACATTCAAGCCAGTTTCACTTGTCCATTCAAGTCCCACCTTTTCAATTTAGATATCACCAGTATTTCCTGTCCGGAACATTTTAGTATACCCAAGTGCTCTTGTACACATGCCCACGTTACTTGTTGGGTAACTCACTCCCCACAACACTCATGTGCTTCGCTCATCACCAGCGAACACACACACATCTGTTGCAGTCTCTCACATCTCTGCCATTTGTCCTCTTCTTCATTCACCACTCACTGCACTTCACCAGGTGGCTACCACAGACTACCGACCCCCCTCCCCCCATTTTCAGTGCTATTTATACGGGCCTGCACTCAATCTAGAACATTTTACATGTTGGCCTGCTCCAAGGGAAGAGATGTCCAGAAAGCTCATGCAACGGGTCACACCTGCTGACAACTCCAACAGGGGGGGGGGGGGGGGTAGGAGAAGTGGAATAGGCTCACATCAGCATCAATCCCTCCCGCCTTTCTGGGGTGTAGCCCAGGGGAGGAGCCAGGGAGGGAGGGAAGGAAGGTAAAAGGATGGCGATCCACCACCTGGACCTGCCAAGAAGGGACCCTCACCCGGCACGGGGAAGAGCCAGTATGCACCAATACAATAAAAACTTATTTTAAATGAAACTCCCAATTTTATAAAGCTATAAATGATGCTCAATCACCATTTACAGTTAGTTTCTAACAATATTACGAAATATTATGCACATGAC
The DNA here is from genome assembly GCA_029891345.1 of Dryococelus australis. Classification (NCBI taxonomy): domain Eukaryota; kingdom Metazoa; phylum Arthropoda; class Insecta; order Phasmatodea; family Phasmatidae; genus Dryococelus; species Dryococelus australis. The sequence goes on along the minus strand of CM057009.1, from coordinate 284,837,671 downwards.
AACCGACACACATCGCATGCACACACGCACTCACACAACACACACACATACACTCCCTCTCCCGCCTCCATTCAATCTTCTTTATGGCTTTGTTGACTGTCTTGTCTGTAGCATGTGAATACACGTATTATTTCAATAAACTTTTAAAGACAAAGTAAGTGAAATTAAAACCAAAAGTGCTCACACACAAAATTAGAAGATCCAAAAAATGTTTTTTTTTCTCTACTAAGCAGCTACGTATTTCAACACAGCCACCATCGCAATTTTAAAAGATTAAAAACAAAAAACTGATGTAATATTAAAGTTCATAGCTTGAGATGTAACATATCAAGAAAGTTTTCCATCCAAAAAATTTATGCTGTAAATACCTGCCCAATATTGCAAGGATAATACAGTGCAATATTTTTTCATATGTAAAATGAAAGATTTCCTACCATTTTGGCACTAATGTTCAAATTGGAAACACTGTGGGCAGCTTGAATGTGGCCATGAAATGGGGCTGGTCTGCTGATTAGTACCACCTTGCTAATTACCAGTCTGCTCGCCCCCATTCACCGTGAAGATGGGGATGAACCACCATTGATCAATGTGATTTTTAACAATGTCATCTGCAGTCCCTGGGATTAATTACTAATGTGTCCCCCCTAGGTGCTGCACAATAAAACAACATCCTATCATCATTTCTTAAGGTGGTTGCCTTGTGAGGGGTGTGTTTGTGTGAGTGAAAAAAAATCCATGATCCACTTCAGGTAATGCCGACCCACCTATATAAAGCGGTATCACTTCTACACACAGCGCATTCAACTGACATGCAGTATTTCCATTTATGACTTGCCTGAACATAACTTTAAGCTGTCACCCTATAATTTCATTGGATGCAAATGTATCAAAGTCCAATGAATGCCGCTGTCATAGTTTTGCATATATCCAGTTTGTGTAATTTAAGATACAGTAGTCCAACAAAGCCATTTTTACCTATGTTTGAGGGCATGAAATTAATGTTTCCAATTAACGCAGTGTATTGGAAGTACCATTCCATAATCATCTGGAATGTAATTTCTTTTCATAGGTAAACCTATTGGAAGTACACTTAGTAGCTTTATCAAAAAATACATTTTCCTAAAATTGGGTTATGCCATTATTTTTATGACACTCTTTGTCTTTTATTATTTTTGTGTTCTTTTGGAAATTTTATGGCAAAGCTGGGTTTTCCCAAACTCCGTTCATTTTTTATTATTGTATGTACTGATGTCGCCCTAGCTGCACCGCTCGTGCACTGCACGTCCGTGCGCCTTGTGTACATGTCACTGATGCCATTCATTCAAGAACGGGACACTGAACCAGGTCATGACCTGCCTGACCCCTTGTTTCCAAGAGTAAACTAAGTTTTGTGTGTGTGCAGTGTTATTGTGATCTGTCCCCCATAAAGCAGTATCTAAATTTCACAAGGGAAAGTGTATTCTCCCTTTTGCTCCCCTTAAGTTAGGCATAATTAGCCTGTGAGTGTGAAGCCACGAGCTAAAGCCACGCATAATATTTTACGTAAATTTTAAGTGTTGATGTCATGTTTTATTTGTTTAAAAAGGGCCGGATTTAATATTTTGAATTGTAGTAAATTAACACGTAAAATATCCTGGCAGTTCCAGTTTCCGCCATGCCAATTGCCCAAAGTTAAATTCTTTGGGTATATTAAATTTTTTTTCATTATTTAATTAAAATGTTCTAAATAGCTCATGTAATTCTTAAATGCTACATGATTCCAATGTATCGCCTTCACATGCCTTGCCAGCTCATTTCAGCTTGTTTTGTTAAATTATCTCTTTCCAACAGAAAATACATATACAGACTATGGGACTCTAATTAACAGATATGATTTGTCGGGACTCTGTATAATTTGTTTCAGTGTTTCTGGTGTGTTTTTCAGTAATTTCTTGTGTACCTTTTGTCAAATGTGATTTTTATAAAATTCCCTCCCTGTGTTTGGTAGATCTCTGGCGAGGTAGCCAGGCATCTCAGCCACCATCTTTAATATTTATTCTGTGGGCCTAGGGAGTACATGTGTACTGCAATGTGGGAGCCTTCAACCTTTTGTTCAACCATGTAGCTGCAATAGTGTGTTAATATACCGGAACATTTACTTTTGTTTGCTTCTCCTATGCTTGTACTCCGATCTCCGTAAGACTCATGGCCCTGGAGATTTAATTGCAGTAATTTCGTATCAAGTGCTTAGCAGTACTTTTGCTGCTTCGACTGCTGGCAGGCCCAACTGCCATACCCACTTCAGATTAGAGTTTTGTATGTTATGTAATGAGTGTATTGCCGCTTTTACCAATATATTCACTTGATAACTCTAGTCGTGTTAATTATTTCATATGCAAGTAGCTTTCGGACCTGGCCCATTCTAGGTAACCATGTCCATAGGTGTATTAACTGTGTAATACCTCAACGCAACTTCTTTATGGATAAACGTGTACTAGTGAAGGGATAGCCATGTGGCTGTCGACCTGCTACCGCCCTGAGAATCAGAGTCCATGTGCCCATGCATGCATAGATGAGCTGGCACCCTACCAGAAGTTTGAAATTATTTTCTTAACTTTTCAACCATGAGCCAGGGTTTAACTGAAATCTGGCACATTGCAACCTCCATCTGTGTCCAGACCATGTTAAATGGCTTGCCTGAACATAAAGCTTTTTCAAAGTAACTCTTCAAGACATTTAACTGCCGTTAGTACCAGTACAAAAAATGTTACCTTTGTTAAACAAATAATTTTCTTTTGTTGTTTTGACAGTACCATTGGCACTTTATCTTGTGTATATATGTTTAATTTGCTTAATTTGTTATATTATATTTATATCCTTTCGCAGGCCGTATTTACAGTTTTGTTTCGTGAATATTTATTTAATGTTATAGTAAACACTGTGTGTGACTAGCTACACAGAAAAATTGTATCTGATGTATATAATTTGACATATTAATACTATCAATAAATACTAGTTGGGTGTTCCATCACGTTAGTTTAGAATGCTCCCTTTTATCTCCCGTCTTCAACTTGCAACATGGCATGAAGCACAATATTTAGTATTAATATTCTCTAATTGTTTGACATCACGTGTTAATTAGCTTTCTTCACCACTGTACTTTTTTTTCCCCTATATATTTTTATAGGTTACCTCATGTACCTTTTTTGTCAAACCTTTTACTACATTTTCCTTAACTTTGTGGTTTTAATTAGCGGTGAGCAGCTGTGCTGTGCAATACTGCCATTGAGCATGAAACTCTTTGTATGACGATAATGATGCTACTTGCCCCAGCACTTTAGTGTGGCTGCCTATCTTTTTCTATAGCACAGATAAGCTGTTTTTTGCACATCACATGATGGAACACTCCATGTAAATTTTTTTTTTTTTTTGGGATTATTACTTCATAAAGAAATGTGTAGATAAAGGTCTCAAAGTAAAAAGTAAATTCTATTTATATATAAATAATAATAATGTCAACCTATTTTGGGCCTAAAACAAAATTATGTAACCTGGTCAGGCATTATTTTTGTGTCTAGAGTGCATCCTTCCTTTTTTGTAATGACTGATTTTTTTCAATTCACATTACTGACAGTATGTACTGTGATCTATAAACATAATGTTTATTTTTGTTGAAAAGAGAAAATGATACTTATGCTACAACTCAGATACTCAAGTCTTGAATCGGCTCTCAAGACCTCGTTAATATGTTCACTCACAGTACCTGGTCTGACCTGTGTATTGCTGAACCAGCAGTTTAAAGAATGTTAACCATATTTTACAACACAACACTAAAAATATTATTTTATACAAACTAGGAGAGCTAGTATCATGAAAAATTTTCAGCTTATAAACCACTCACTCTAGTACTGTTTTAGTGTGTGATACAAAGTATCACACAAGCCTGGGTGTAATGGAATGCCACATTTTTTGCAAAACCATCTTGTTTCACTAACTTTACAGTTTTTCAAGAACACTCTGCTTCTTCTTGTAGGTGTATTATCAGTTTTAGTTGCAGGGAAATGCAGCAAAACATGTTCTTTCCTTATCCCATCGAGTCTATATAGTATGTCTTTAGCTAGAGCTCGTTCTATATAGTATGTCTTTAGCTAGAGCTCGTCTGGCGGGGTGTTACCAACACCAAAGAACTTGAAAGACTGCTTGATATTGAAGCAGGTGATTGAGAAACTTCAGGAATAGCATCTTGCAGAATGAGGTGCCTGGATAAAGATTTCATGCACTGAAAAAAAAAATCAGTTTAGATGGATTTGACTTGCAAAACAGCACAAATGAATTGAAAATTATACATGCAGATGTAGCCCGATGATTCACATACCAATCTAACCCTTATCCCATACTTCACTATTTTTCCTGGGTTATAAACCATGAATCGAAATCGCCCTCTCCATGCCAACATTCCCTCATCCAAAGCCAGCTGCTGTGATAGAGTGTAAATCTGTGAATAATTGTCACAGAGCATTGCTATGATAGGTTGTATCTTATAGAGAGCACTGGAATTATCTTTTTGCAAATTACTGTCAGTGCAATATAAAAATGCCAAAATTGTTTAAAAGCAATTGCAAGGCATTGTTTTCGAAAAATTTTATGTTCTAAAAACTGCATCATCAGGCCAATATATTTTCAAGGTTGGTTTAATTACAATCCCTGTAATAAATGTTAGGCCTAAAAATTTGTTTATATCTTCTACAATTACAGGAAACCATTTTGATACAAAGAATACTTGGTAAAAGGGCATGGTGCTGCATCAATAACTTGTGCTATGTAAAGATTTGTTTGATCAGCTACATTTTGAAAAAATTCCTCAGTGAAAAATATGTCCACAAATGCCATAACACTACTACTATCCTGAACTGTAGTATTCACCCCTTGTTTTTCTGTGAACGGGAGCCTGGGTGGGCAATGGAGTTAAATCACAATGCAGCGCACAAGGCGGCATGCGAGGCAGTGAAACATTACGGACCTAAGTTTCAGAATCACTTTCCTCTACCGTGTCACTTGCATCACTGTCAGACGGAATATAATCAACATCTGAATCTTCATAAACACATATTTCAGCATCTTCATTTTCACCTGAACTCTTTTTACATTTGTTTTCACTCGCGAAACCAATTCTACTACTTCTCCATTTCATCAATCTCATTGAACTGGAAAATAAATGTGCCGAAGTGCATGAAAACAACACAAATAAATATTGTGAAATACTGATGTATATACCATCTAACGAGTGAAATGTGAACAAAAAAGACAAACTGCACTGTTCAGTTGTGCTACCTAGCGATCGTAGTTTGAACTATGACGTCATCAGCAGTGCTCCGAAAGATGCTGTGTCATTATCCGACCTTTGTTGGATACGGGAGCTTGAACCAAAAAAAATCTACCTGACCTTAGTCAGATACGGGAGTAAATGTGTTAAGAGCCATCCAAATCTCTAAACTCAACTCAAGTCTTGAAGGAAATATATTGATCTGTGCAGCTCAGCGCTAGACCATTCACCACATCTCTTCCACAGCACAGCGAGTCAACACATCGACATAAGAGGGCAGCAGCATTACGCAGTGTCACTATGTGAAAGTGTATGCATTAATACAATGCGTAAATTAGTGTTCAGTGTTAATTTTCTTTTTTATTGCCTTTTAATATTAGTATACAGTGTTTGTTTTGTGTAGTATTTATTATTTTCTACAGTGCTCCGTGATTATTTATAGTGTCTTGTGTTATGATTCCACGTTCAACATCATGCACTAAGTGCACTAGTGCAGCCTGTTTGAATACGAGTTACATGTTTACATGCTCTCTTGTCAACTGTATTATTTTTAAGGGTGAAATATAAGGCTATGTTTGTTGTTTTGTTCAAATACAACATGCCCCGTGTTTTATTATTACAAATTATTTTTCCTTTCGTACTGATGTAAGTACGTGAAGGCACTTACCTTGTAGTGTTCTGTGTTTCTTATGTTTTAATTTTAAGATATTAAGTTATTTAAATTCAGAGTTGCTATGTTTGTGCGCTGGGGGTGCAAGAGCAAGTTCCCAAAATAGTTTATGCACTTTGGAATACTTGACGGTGCAATGTATAAAATATTAACTTAGAGTTTCTTAGCTGTTTAAATGTCTTTCGCTCACACACATGTAAATATTCAGACATGACAACATGTTCAGTATTTGAATACTGGACTTTGCCAGTATCTCAACTCAATTGAACCTCAACCAACCAGTGCACATGGCAACGTGGCCAGCTAACCTAAATTAATAGTCTTTTAAGGTAATAAGAAGTAACATTTTTTAATTCATTCACCAGGGTTTTTATGTGTGCTTCTATAAAAAGTTTAATATGTGGAAGTTCCCGTAGAGCTCCAGCTCAAATTTAATACGTGCCGTAATTGAGGTTATGGTTGCCACGGCGACACTGCTAACTACAAGTACATTTCAGTTCTTGTATTTGTGATAAATGCAAACCATTTGACTTGAGAAAAAGGTTTATATGTTTCACACTCCACTTGTATCACAGCCATCCACTTCATTTAAATTGTTATCATTTTTTATATTTAATATGAAACACTTGTGATTTGCAGTGGGAGTCTCGCCCAACCAGCGAGCTCCGCGCCAGCGCGATGATAGTAGCGTCATCGTCGTCTCACGGAGTGGACATGCGCTTGACATCCTCCCTGGATTTTCCCCTCTTATAAACAATCATGTAGTTTTCAATAGCGTAAAGTAGTATACCGGAAACTCTGTGTTTATTTTATTCGGGGAGTTATCCACTCCATACCCAGATCATACTTTAACATGACCAGGCCAAAAGTTTCACAAAAGTCATGCTGGCCTAGTAAAGTTTTTACTGTGTAAGTGGTCGCCTACTATAGCGGTGAGCTTTGTATTGTCAGTACCTCGTTGAGAGGGTTTAAGTGAATAAAATGAATCGTCATGAAATCAACTTGTTTAATTGCTCTGTCGCGTCTCGTCCACATTACCACCAAACATGTAATCACAAAAAAATTGGCATCAGGTGGCCTTAACAACCTGCCGAGAGTGAGTATGAGCGTTTGGGGGAAGCTCCGATAACCCTCACTAGCCTAGGTCCTGTCTGGATATAGAGAGTATTTATTTCATCGACTATTGCAATGACTACAGAGACGTGGGGACATCGAGGCCACCTAAGGGCCGTCGGCCACATGACCCACTCATCACTTCGTGCTCTCCGATGAGAGAGATGGTGCCCCCCGGAAGATTTACAGCACTTTTTAAATCCTATCCACATGACCTCAATTTCCTCTATGGCCCAGTCTAAAAGTCACGTCAAATGGCTTCCCCAACTAGTGTGGCTTTCTCACCAGTGAACTGCACAGCAAGTCATTTCTTCCTCACATCAAATGGCTGCCTGTCTGTGTGGCTTTTCCTTCCCGCCAGAATTTCCAGCATTTTACCAGATCTCAACCCAACCTCATTTCCCCGGCAATAATTTTAAAAATGTTTACAATGTTTTGTGCGCCACATATGATCATGTGGGCCCTCATGTCTTAGGTCATTTTGGCCTCAGCTCTCTTAACTTGCTACTGGCATGTCTCCATCAAGAAATTTACATTAGTTTGGGTCAACACGCAACAGAAATGGAAGCAAAAACAGAGAAATGCAACAAAACGGGAAGTTTATCGCCAAATCACCATTGTAACTAAGAAGCACGCTAAATCTGCCATCTTGAGCCAAAAAAACACCCATGACGTCCGCGGCACCACCATCTTAGACGAGTCCAACGCTGAGGGGAGCAAGGCACCTGTTACCCCCCTCCATCCTCCTGTGCTGAGCCAGCAGGACCACCCCTACTGTGACACATGCGTGGGTGACAGCCACAAGCCGAAAGGTCATGTGGCCCGGCAGAAAACGTCATTACCAATTGTGTGGAATCATGCGTGGGTGAGAACAGTGATAAGTGGTGAGTATACGTGCCTGCAGCGGCATGGGACACCGTGCTAAATTAGGCCCACGCGAGTGAAATCGCGGGACATCCGGGAGTTGCACAAACAAAAAGAAATATTCTAAAGCACTTTCATTGGCCGGGACTGGCTGTGCAAACGAGAGCTTTCGTGCATACGTGTACTCAATGTAACTGCTACAAGAGTCGCCACCAAGACGGTATACAACAGCAACAGCCCAGAGAGCCAACTCAGCCTTTCGAAACAATCGCCATTGACCTCATGGAGCCATATCCGTGGACGTCTAATGGGAAACAATTTATTCTGGTTGCAACAGATCTGTTCTCCAGCTGGATCGAAGCATATCAAGATTATATTTTGACATGACCAAGTTTCACCTAAGTCATGCTGAGCTAGCAAAGTTTTTACTGTGTAAATGCTCGCCCACTATAACAGTGAGCTTTGTATTGTCAGTCCCTCTTTGAGAGGGTTTAAGTGAATAAAATGAGTCGTCATGAAATCAGCGCTTTTTTTTTTGCTCGGTCTCGTATTAACCGCATTACCGCCAAAAAATGTAATCACGTAATTCAGTGAAATCCAGATTAAATCCATGGGAAACATTCTTGCTCAACTTCAAGTGATATTCAAGGGTGTTCTTAGTTCTGAATGGCTGTCCCTTGACAGTGGTTCCAGTAATGTTTCAGAAACGATGGTGTCTGGTATTACAGCGTAATTTACCTGCATGTCCTTGTTGCACCTTACACTTTCTAGCATGTACCATCTTCAAGTGTTCAGTTGTCTACCTCTAATTCCTGTACTGTCCAGTATACTAGTAGCCAAACTAACACCTGTGACCCATGCTTCATTTTAGCTCCAAATTTCCATTCTTGGTAAACGAATGGTGAACAAATGTTAAGGAATTTCCCAGCAACTGATAGACTTAACATCCCTCACTTTTCGGATTTATTAAAAGTAATTTTAAAGTTGAAACAAAGTGGAACTATTCCTGTGTCACTGCTGCTAGAGGTTATTTATCAATTTATGTACGACCCCAGATGCTGCGGTGGCTGAACTATTAAGACTGTTCACCTTCCACCAAGGCGAACCAGGCTCAATCGCTGACTGGGTCACTCCTGGATTTTCGCAAGTGGAAGTTGTGCCAGACAATGCTGCTAGTTGGCAGGTTTTTCTCGGGGATCTCCCATTTCCGCCACCCTTACATTCTGGCTCTGTTCCATTCTCATCTCATTCCAACCTATCAGCTCTCAAGACCTCATTGTTAAGAGCGCCCAAATAAATCAACTCAACTCAACATATAGCCTCCTGGATGAGAGGACTTGAGTAGTTATTGCCCACCAGGCTACTTCAGACACCTATAATTTTGCCAATGTAGAATTTTGGAAAATTCGGCAGCACACTGTTTTTCGGTTTTGACCAATTTTAATTTTGTAGTACAAATTTTTAGTGTTGTATTTTCGTTAAGTTTACAGCTAAACTTCTACTTTAATTGTGTCTGTTCTGGTATTTCTGAAAGTCCTTTATTACAGTTTTTTATGAATATGCTAGATATTTAGTTAATTTTAGTTCATGGGTAAATACAACTTTAATTAGGTAACAGATTTTAAAGGGCACTTAATAAAGTTTTTGTTATTATGGATTTTGATTTTGTCAGTTTGATTTTATTTTTGAAGGTGAAGCTAGTTATTCTATATAATTTTTATATTTAGAAATGATAAATAATATATAGGGTCAGTATTTCATGTAAGGTCGAGGCCAACATTTATTTATCTATGTATATTCCTTTTAAACCAGTAATATATCTCTTAAAGATACTATATTTCTGTCTTATATGCATACATGGGAAATCAATTCAGTTAGTTTTGATGTAATTTTATATACTGTTTTGAGGTGAATTTAATAAATCATGGTTATGAGTGACCAGCGGGATAAATTTTTATTCTTTACGAATAATTTTAATTTTGTTTAATTCATTTTATTTGGACTTATTTAAACTTAGTCTTTTCATACCAATTAGTGATTTGCCAATCACGCATCTATTTTTAGGAGAGGCTTACAAGTTAACTTTATGTATTGGCCATCATCTAGGCAATAAAGACCGTCGGGAAGCTTAGCCACACGGTATCCGAGCAGGACTCGGTAGCTACAGCAAGGTCTTAGACGAACCGCCGGCTGCTCTCACATCCATTTCTATCACGTTTAATCTTTAAATTTCATGCCACACACAGCCCGGCAAAAGCCACTTCGGACCAGAGTGAATTATAGGCCCGTTCGCTGTTTAGCAACAAAAAATAACCCCTATGGACTTGTCAAGACAGCTTGGTCCCGGAGAGGCACTGGTGCATCATCGCGCTATCTCTCAAAGAGTGTTGGAACTACATTTTAGTTCATGTCGCTGCCACGGAGCACTGCTAACAGGTCGTATTTTCTCGTTGTACGCATTCTCAGCATGTTACTCGTCTACCGGCACTTGGAGTGACATACACATTTTTCTCAGCAGGCAGCTGAGTAGAGTCTCCGTTTTTACCTAAAATTCATATCCACGAGTGATTGAAACTAATTTTCCACGTTCACATCTGTTTAATTTTGTTTTAGAGGTTTATGAATGTGATTCAACATAGTTCCCGTTCCCTCTTCTTTTGCTGTACTGGGGAAGCTGATGTAGTCCGTCCCGTGTTCCGGCTTTCAAGTTTCATCCCATTACCATGGCTGTCAGCGCAGCTTCTCATTAGGAATAACCTCAATTCATGCCATGTAACCAGCCGGATCATCGCCAGTGATGTTCTTCAGAGCACAGATATGAAAACTACAGCAATTTTTTTTTTATTTGTCTTGTTGGAAGACGGAAGGTAGCACTAGAATTTAAAAGCTATTGCATACACAGTGAAAGAGATCAGGATAGATAGACAGGATTTAAAGTACAAAAAAAAATTACAAATTTTTTCAAATGAATTACCAAGATGTTTCTAAAAATTATTTCTATTAATCCCAAACATTTGTAAGAAATCCCGTATTATATTTTTATCTATTATCTCTTTAGTAAAATATATTCAATAATGTTTTAACTTTGGGAATATATTGTTCACTATTCACTGTTAATATTTTTGAAACAGGAAATCTGTTGTTAAAGAAATTTTTTACTTAAAAAGTTTGCACTATGATACTTGGATATGTCAAACACACTTGTTGATAAATTTTTCTATCGTAATATATTGCAAGCCATAATCAAATGAAATCAAAATGTGAGCATTGTATTCCAATTCTTTGAAATTGCACTTCACACGAGCGTGAGTGTTACTTCTCCCCTCATGGCACTTGGTTTTTAGCTATCAACAATTTGTGGCACTATGACCAATTTTGTTACACAAATGACACACAGAGAGTTTTCGTTTAGGCGGAGTTGAGGTCTGCTCATCAGAGGTAGTAGAGTTACAGTGGAACCCTTGTATTACACTTTTCAAGAGGAAATTTAAAATGGTGTAATTGAGGAGAAAGTGTAAATAAAAGTGAAAATCATAGTGACAAACCCTACTTTAAGCTAACTGTAACTAAAATAACAGCAAATGTAATATACAATGTTTAAACACTAGCATGATGTACTATTTGATGCTTTAAGTGAACTTACAAAACAATAGGAAAATTAATTTCACATAAATTCTTCAAAATCGAAGAATAAAAGCAGCACTCAAAAAATACCTTAGTAATGTAATTTTAATCTTAAGCCAAGGCAAATTCAAAAATTTCAGTTTTAAACTTATCAAATAAAAAATATTAAATCTACAAGGTTGTATACCACATTTCTCAGCATAATTCAACTTTGTTTATATTCAGAAAATTTAAAAAATTCAACTTTAATCATATCCAGAAATTTAGGAATTATTAATAAGTGTATTTTTTTAAATTCAACCCTCCCTAATTTTACTGAGAGTAAAATTCAACTCTGCTAGTTGCCAGATAACGAATGTCAGATTTCATATTGCTTTGAAAAGATTTTAAATACTGAAAAGACAAGGTGGAAGTGCAGTATGCCCCTGCAAAGCTACTAATTTGGTGACCCGCAACACAAGCTACTGATGATTATCAATGCTTGTCACAGCAGGCAGCAGTGGGGTAAGAGTAGCATCTCACTCTCTCCCTCACGTTTTCCTCTTCCAGTAGATGATTATCCCACAGCAGGGTAGCATCTCTCGCAGTCCCTTCCACTTCTGTGAGTGACACGCTATCAGTTAGTTCTTGGAATAAAAACAACAACTGCAGACTCAAAACAGCACCAGTTTAGCCTGTCTTACTCTAACATTGCCAACCTATAATCCTCTACTTCACTCCCAACTCGCAAGACAACACAAACATACTATGTATAACACTGGAAGGTATTTCCATTTGCAGTGTAAGATGCAGGAATGTAATGTATTGTAAACATAGTTCAAATGGCAGGACCCAATTAAAGTGGTGCACTTGACGGGAAAATGTTATTGGCGGGACTGTAAAATCCGCGTTCCACTGTAGTTCCTTGTTTAAGGTCAGTATCAGACTTAGTTGACGTAGTGGTCACTCCAGTATCCAAGTTTTTGGGGCCACTTGTCTTCTTACAAGTGGTGTAATGATTGGTTGGATCATCACGGTTACCATTAGTATGCCTATTTTTTGTGAGTGAATATGCAACTTATCTAGATGGGCAAAGAAGCATGGCTTGGATACAAAGACCAAGCGAAAACGCTCCTGTGGTGCCAAAGCTTCCCAAACAATGTCCACTACTTCACTTTTAGGGAATGGAAGTCTACGGATAGCAGCTGCTTCTTGTATGCTATTGACATTAACAGACAAATATTTATCTGGATCCTGCAATCTATTGAACATTTTAATAGAAGTTGGGTGTGCAACATGGATTCAAGGTATATAGAGTATATAAAGCCTGTGCTGGTGCTGGCACCAGGCGCAGGTGTATTGAGTGGGCAACACAGATAAACGGTGCGGTGCATAGTTGGGTGAGTCACTTTCTCAACGTGCAACACTCAGACCAGTCATTTATATGACAGAGTTAGTTGAAAGTTTAGAATGCAATGCAATAAAGACTATAACAGGACTTTAAATGAAGCAACCTGGTATTTAAACAAGACAGTACAATCTCTATTACAGGCTATTCACAGTAAATTGAGCACTTTTGAAAGCCTTCTCATTTGGAATAATAATCAAAAAATACATTGTATTTTAGCCTCATACACTAACTTCCAAGTGCGGTGGAATGAACACAATGAGTTTATTAGCTACTTATATAGGTAAAATTCATCTAAAAAAAGGTGGTTAAAGGAGAAAAAATGGCTGAAAGAAAAATAACTAGGGCTTCAAAAGTGCTCACTTCACCGTGAACAGCCTATACTAGAAGCATATTTAAATTTTACCAACTTACACACACACAAAAGTTTAAAACATAGGAAATGTTAAGTTTTTTGTAAACATTTAAACACTTGATATGAAAAAATGTAAGTAAAGATAAACTGTGCCTGATAAACTGTGCCTTTCTTGAAAAAATTTCCAATTTTATTTTTCCTTGGCACTGGGATGGATGTTTTTGTTGATAACACACCATGCTCAAAATTATTTTTTGTAACTTTTCCGCAATAGTTTAAAATGTCCTTTTACGCTTCGTTGACATTGAGAAAACAACACAAAAAAGTGAACAATGACTCGAGCCGGCGGTCGATAAACTGGCAAGACGTGGTGTTGGAATTGGGAAGGAGGGGGGAGAGGTTGGTAATTGAGGCCGTGTCTGAAATGCCAATCTCATTTCGTAAGTTTTACTTCGGACGTTGTCGACAGTCACTTTTTTAGCACTCGCAGCAATACTTTCTTAACTTTTAAACAATGCCTAGTGTATTTTATGAACACATATTTGTTTTATAAAACATTTTATTTACACATTCGTGCATGTGTTTTAAAGGTAAAAACAACATGGCACTTTGTCATTTTGTATTTTTGTTAACATCCGCATGATACAAAATATGAAATACCAAATAGGTCACCATTTTTGTATGCAAAATTGGCTCATGTAATAATTTTTTGTCAACAAAATCTGCCATTTCGGACACAGCCTGAAATGAGTCCGTTAGACGCGCTTCAATGGACGGAAATGGATGTCTCATGCAGGGCTCTGTGACAGGTTAACAGTTTAAATAAATAAACATCAGCTTACGTGGCACAGCGATAGATGTACACGGTACTGATAGACTTACATGGTACCGCTGCTTCTTAAACGACACATGTTACAGCATCGCCTTGCCGCCGAAGTTACATTAGACTTTGAGAAAAGCTGCACGGATAAGCCAAAAACCAGTTAAACAAAGCATGAATAAACGGGAGTGTACTGTACTTCACAATATGCCCACACTGCCATTTTGTTTCTGAAACTGAATGGAAAACATCAGATGGTAATAGATTATCATAAGGTGAACCAAAAGATTGAAATTGTATCTGTCTGCTTGCCCAAATCCATTTGTTCTGCAAAAAAAATAAATCTTTACTACCATTGACCGCAGCCTACCATCAAATTTTCTTAGAAAAAGAATTTGAACATATTACTAGTTTTTATGTGCCCTTGAACCTTTACCAGTGTTCCTTTTAGTGTGGCAACTGGTGCCCAGGTGCTAAAGCATTTGTTGGATTGCATCTTCCATAACGTAAAATTCATATTTGTGTACAATTATTTAGATGATCTAGTAATTTACTCTCAAAATTCTATACAGCATTTGGACCATCTGAGGAATGTCTTTTCTAGGCTGGTCTCATTGTTAACCTATCCGAGGTTACTGATGCAGTTAAATATTTATCCTTTTTGGGGAATAAGATTACTAGAAAAGTATCTCCATTGATCTCGAACGTACAAACACCATTAGGAATTTTCCACCCACTCGTGATTCCAAAGGTATTGTTCATTTTATCAGCATGATCTAGTTCTTCAGAATATTTATCCCTCACTTGGCTGAAAAGGCAGATCCATTAAATAGAATGTGTAAAAAGAATGCTGAATTTGAGTGGGGTAAGGAACAACAGAAAGTTTTTCAGACCTTAAAGCATGATATTAAACATCCTCCAGTACTTCGTATGGCCCATTTTTCTAACACTATCCAGCAAACGGATGCATCTTATTCTGCTATTGGTGTAGTATTGGCCCGGGAGACTAATGTCGTTAGACAGCCCACTGCCTTTGCTTCCTGCACACTCACCCTCAGGAAAAGAAATGTTCAACTGTCTATGAACTAGAATGTTTAGCAGTAGTTTTAGTATCGACAAACCCAACCGTATTTAGCACATGCTGGTTTTATTTTATAAATAGACAATCAGGCTTTATCCTGCATATTGACTTATCCCTGCCAATTGGGGAAAATTGGTAATTCAGAAATAAAAATTACTTCTTTAAAATTTGAAGTCCAACTCATTAGAGGCTTTCAAAATGTAGTTGCAGATGATATTGCCTATGTGTGAAGGGTACATACCTAATGAAATTCCCAAAATGGAATGGAATCTTTTAGGCGACTTCCCTTTGGATTTACGGACATCCCAAATCATCAATATCACAACTGTCTACTCAGTAGCACTATCCAAAATTTAAGTTCAGGCATGGAAAACAAGCCTTAAATTTTGGAGAAGGGTATCCTTTTCTGTAAATCTTGTTATGGTCGGAATAAAATTGTGTTGCCTACTCACTTGAGGCCCATGGTCTTTGAATACTTTCTCCTGTTACCTTTGGGAGGTTGTTGAGGGATATTTAAGATCATTCAGGCTGGGCGTAGAAAATTAACCTGGAAGGTTATGGATTCTGACATTGTTGAGAGGCTCAAGGTTTGTAAGTTGTGTGCTCTTAGTAAACCTGCGTAGAATGCACATTTAGGTCTCCTTGCTTACGAAGTGGCTGAGAAGCCCATGAAGTAAATGTTCATTGACTTTGTGGTCCTGTTACCTCACAGTAAATCTGGACATAATATGTTGCTTGTATATATTGATGCTTTCTCTAAATTTGTTTGGCTTATTGCCTTGAGAAAAGCAGATGCTTTCACTGTCCAGACACTTCAATACCATGTATTCAAAAATTATGGCATTCCTTCTAATATTGTATCAGACAATGGACCTCTCAGTTCATCTCGAAAATTTCAGAAACACAGGTTTTGTTTATGGCATTAATTTTATCACCTTATCGCAATACTAACCCCCTCTGTCACATGCGGAAATATTAAATTGGAACCTCCATTCTTCTTTAAAGCTCGGACTCATACCCTGCATATACATGGAAAATATATACACGTTAACCTCCACATTTAATTTTTTTTCCTGTTACAATACTATGCCAGAATTTATATTACTGTAACATTTAAAAAAAACTTTATTAATTAATAACATTTATTCCAATTTTGAAATTTTTTAAAACCCTAAATTGAATTGAATCCATTATAATACCAAAGAAAATGATAAAACAATTAAGAATATATATATACATTTGTAAAATTTTGAATTACGGTTTTCTTACAAACAGACAATTTTATATTTTATAGTATTCTATAGTTTAGTTCCGAGTTTTGTCTGTAGAGAGCGTACTGGAAAACTGTTTCCTCCACCACCTGCATAACCACTAACTCCCCTTCGGCGGAGCTCTGGCACCCGGGGACCACCTGTTAGGCACTGGCATTCTTCTGAAACATAATACAAGAAAGGAAAGAATGAACCCTCCTTCCCCACCTGTCATGTCATTCAGCTTTTACAAACAAAATCGGTGTGTTCTCACAAGTCGAGTCGCATGTGCCTTGCCAATGCACCACTCATTTGCTATTATTTGCTTTCTTGTTTATTTGCTGAGTGCTTATTTATGTCACATCCATTGTGTTGTGCCTTTCTGTTAACTACTTACATATATTCTGATTGTTTAACGCAGTACTTTTTGTACTGTACATATCACATCAATGTAATAAATGCAGTTTGACTTAAATATTGTATTTTATGTCAGTACATAATTAACTGCAATACGTAGGTCAGCACGATTAACTATAGAAGTACACTAGACTACACAAACTCCCTCTCTCTCTTTCTCCTAGCTCCAAAAGATAGCCTATACACATGTCTAGAAATTAATTTGAAATTTTTCTAAATCCAACCTCAAAGGGGGTGAAAAGCAATAAAACATGTTTTCCAGTACTCCTGAATATCTAATCAACCCAACTTGATATCTTTGTGCTGTTAACTTCAAAAAGTAAGCTATGGAAATACCTAAAAACCATTTTCAGATTTTTTTAAATTTAACCCCTAGGAGGTGTATTTGTTTTCTTGCATGATTAATTTCAGTGAGAAAGAGCTGATTTCTTGCCACATCGCAGGTAAACCCTAAGGCTTGTTGAACTGTTTAATCAGCAGCGTGAGTTATATATAACTCTTATGAATTTAAATTTTTTGGTTGAAAAAGGTTTGTCAGTATATATGTGTGCAGATTTCACACGGAAAATCAACTAGAAGGGAGCATGGACGCACGTAAAATCATCTTTTCTCCCCGCCCCCCCTGGCAAGATGTGCCAAGAAAGGCGGCGCTATGCACGGCAAACTATTTCCTCTATGTCCAAACGGCCTTCTTATTATTTAAACGGCAAATGAGGTATGTGCAAGCTGTGGTGCAATACATTTGCATAAAATTACCCTATTCTAAACACTAACACACTGCAGAACATCGAGGTATATTTTTATACAACGTGTCAGAAGATAAAGAAAAGAAGTCCTAGAAACCGCTAGGCTTGACCACGACATTCCTTTCTTCAGTCGAGTGCCTCAAGTGGATGTGCATCACGATTGTTCCTTCTGCGTTATAACATGACGTACATTTGTTTTTCACAGTTTTGCACAAGGTGATTTATTCAGGAGATGCGTCAAAAAATGTTGGATACTTCAACTTACAAGATAGCTGATAGTAGGTATTCTAGAAAATCTAAAGGATGACTGAGACTGTCAGCAAAATGAAGAGCACCTCAACAGTTACTGGAGTATTGTAAAAATAGAAGGTAATGTTTAAATTGGTTTTATGTTTACGAAAAAAGTATTTATTTTGAATCTTGTAGATATTATTTGTTATATGGTCAGGAATATTTATTTCCTAACCAAATGTTCTAGGTTGTCAACTAACATAACTTCAGGTGCTAGTACCGAATCCTTTGCAGCTCCAGAAACCGGCAGACATGCTGAAATTGAAGACAACACAAACAAAAGGTATGAGACAAAGATATGTATGTGTACAGTTTTTGCATTTTAAAATTAAAAAATAACCTCCTTTAAAAATTTATTTACAAACTTATAACTACTGAAAACCGTGTTCTTAGGCTTATTTTTCATAAAGCAAAATACTGCCCTTTTTGGCTTAGCACGCCGTACACCAGGACCGTTTTATGGGCAACATAAATCTGAGACGCTCTTTATAGCTACAGTTTAGAAATTATAGTTATAAACAATGACACATTTATACGAAAGTTAATTATCTTTACACATCATACAACGCAGACTTAGCCTTTTATTCTAAGTTAAGTTATGGTTTTTTTGTGAATGCATTTGTTACTAAACTAACTTACTACATCAAATGAAAAAGAAGTTACTGTTGTGCTAGATATAATAAATACATGTACTTCAATTAGTAATATCTGCAGCTACCCCTTATGGTTAGATGATATTTATAGAAAAGTCAATTCATTGTAAATTACTTCTTTTAATCCAAAAAAGTGGCCTCCATGGAATGTGGGGCCCCAGAGCCAATGCCCCCCCCCCCCCTCTACCCGGCCTTGCTGTACATGTTATAACAGTGGTTGTCTCAAATCCTACATAGTCTACAAATGATTTTTTTATGACTGCGTTCTCACATGTTCATGTTTCTCCTTTTGTATTGATAAGGCACCTCTCCAATGTGTCAGGTGAATGTACATTTGTGTGGCACAGGTACCAACATATCTTCCTTCATATTGCTAAGTTTCGAGTATTATATGCAGTGAATCTGTGTTATGTACTTAAGGGGAAAAAATCTGCAGAAGCTTCAAGCAAAAATTCTTAAAAAAAAAATTAACATTTGGTAGTGTTCTTTCGGATTTTATCTCGCCAAAAAATTGTTAAGAATTTTCACATTTATCATGGCATGATTCATAATTTCTAAGAAGCATTTCTTACGAATTTAACCAGAAACAATTCTTCCCATTGATAGTAGCGAAATTTCCCAGTGACATCTTAAAATCATTATCATCATCACTAAAAAATGCATCCATATTTTAGGGTTTGCGGTGGTGTAGTGGTCATATAATTCGCCTCCCACCAATTCAAATCAGAGTCGATTCTCAACAGAATCACTTGGGAATCTTAAGTGTCAGATACGTGGTGGATGTGGCTGTGGGCTGGTTTATTTCCTCAAGGTACTCATGTTTCTTCCACTTCATCATTGCTGTAGCTCCGTCTCCCTTGATCTCCATCTCAGTTGTCAAACGTCACTCAAATCTATCTCTATCTCAGTTTTCCTTTTGTTTACTGTCTTATTACTGTAGTTATCTAATTGATACAAGTTAATACTTAAAACTATCTAATATTGCAATATCAGAAATACAGCATGACGTGGCTTGGGGTTTGTGAGAGGCGTATGATGCCAGATTACCTTAAAGATGCTCTAGCTCATTGATCGATGCAGATACAGTTGTTCAGTTTCCCAGGGTGCCAGCTTCTCTAAATCTCTGAAAAGCACGAGGTCTTGTTTCTCAGGGTCATTATAGGTTGACAGCATGTGGCGGCATCCACCCCAACACATGTCATGAATTAGTTAGATATGTCATGGCTATGTTTTAATCACTGAGCACGTGGTCGGCGACCCAGTGGTTACACTCACTGGGTAGGGCCATTTCCCGAGGTTAAAATTACTTTACTTGAAATAAGACACGAGGTTTGAAACAATGAAATATATTACCAGAAAGATTACACGTGGTAACATACGATTTTCCCGTGTCTGAAGTGGGCCTGGCACACAAGGCCTGCCAGGGGCCTATGCAGCAAAAATGGCTTAACTATGCCAACGTGAAATTATGGTAAAGAAACTCTCCGGGGTAACGAATCGGTGGAGAGGAGGGTCGGCACACAGGAGAGCAAAAGATAAGAAAAATATTCCGGTACATTAATAACTTTAAACTATTTACACATTAAATGATTAACACACACTTGATGAAGCACCCATGGCACATGGCGCGCAGCATCACACGTCCACCTTCGAAGAACCACTACACCAGACTAAAGATTGCGGCATGTAGGTACCATTAGCAATGGACACCTTCCCGCCAGCATCTCGAGGGAAATGTTCACACAAGGCAAAATGCAAATACTGCACATACAAAAAAACTGTAAGCAGGAAAATAATCAGAAGATTATTTTACATGAATTGAAATTGTTAAGTTTCTTCTGTAAAGTATCTCATGATTGTTGCTAAGTGTCTCAAGAAAATGCATATTACGTTTTAATGCTAGGACAGGCAAGCAAAAGACATAAATACACTGCAATAAAAATTAACAAAACAAATCACACATAAAAACCCTTTTCAAACAGCAAAATTAATTAAATACATGAGCTGTTGGAAATTTGTTCCGTAAGCTTGACAATGTGGCTGCCGGAATTGTAAGCATCTTTGAATGTTTATTTTATTAAAACCTGAAATTAACTACCTGCACTTTAAAAAAAAAAAACATATAACAAAGCACTTGGAAAAATAATAAAAGAATTTAGTGTGTTTCAGATTGTGTCTGTGTAAACACATGTAAACCACATGGGTGAACACTCAGTACTAAAATACAAACTAAGATAGGGGCGCAAGAAGGAGATAACACTACGCCGGAAATGCATTAAGACTCTGCTTTAAGGGGGTCACACTTAAATACAAAAAGAAACAGGTAAGCCGCCGGTTACTATTGGTAAACTGGTCTCTTTATGCACTGAATGGATCACTAACTCGTTCATGCACAAATGGCATGCTACAATTTACACACTAGTGCACGTTGTGCGGTCCATGCAGAATGCAGCACTATCGGGCTGCTGCCCCTAGTGGCGCACAGAGTGAGGACAGCACCAAACGAATAATATGAACAGCTATAGCCTAGACAATGAATGAGTGGCTCGACCTTTGAACTATTCAGAAACTGTTGTGTAAAGTGCTGTACGGTAACCAATATATTGATATATTGCACAGTGTTGAATTGCAATTATTCTCCGTTTCACGTAAGTTCAGTAAATTTTGATAGCCGTTGTGACCAAACTACACACTGAGTAAACAGTAAATGCTCTATTTGCAAAGTATATCAGCTGATGAGTTTTTGCTCAATGAGTGTTCTTATGTTGCCAATCCTGATAATAACCACGGGAAAAATAGTACTCAGGATTTAAAATTATAATCTAGTACTTAAATGATAGTTACAAAGTTCATTGTTTAATTATAGCCTCAAATCAGTATAAAAGTTTCATAGACCATCATTCTAAAACGTTTTATACAATTATCCTATGGCAGTACATGTTTACAGTATGGTTATGTGAAGCGTTAACCCAGTGTTCTTTGCCAGCGATTGATTGTGTGCTCTATTTCAACAAGCTTAATTGAGTACCCGTTAATGTGTTGATATATTTTAATAACAGCTAAATATTTTAGTATTTGTACCGTTCAACAAGCGAAGTTTGTCGTAGAGGTGCATTTTAGTACCTCGGCTTGAATGAAATATATTATTAGCACGTGTTACCATATTCGTAAAATGGATGGTTTTGTGTGTTGGCCACCTGCCATTTACATTGTGCCGTTTGCATTATTCGATACAGTAATACAACAAAATTTACATTTTCACATTCTAGTTTATTGGTTAAAGAAACAGGTGAAGTGTTGTATCTAAAAGAACGAGTTTGCAAATAAATTATTTTGTATCAGTGGCAAATTAACATTAGCTAAGCACAGGTCAAATAATAGCCATAGAACAACACGTGTTTACTGTCCAAGCTATTTCGGAAATTGATTTTAGATAGTGGAACATACCGAATTCCTTGACATTTTGCGGACTTTACTGTAGGGGAATATTTTTCAGTAGAATCATGTTTTAAATTACTATTTCATAGTTACATTTCCCGAAAAAAATTCATTTGACCTAGTGAACATTAAAAAAATACTAAAAAGTAGCTATCTACTTAATAAACAGCTGTTATGAAAACAGCAAAATAGCCCACCAGACCAAAGTTGTATTAAAGGATAAAACGGAAAAATATACGTGTTAAACATTAGAATTACCACAAAAGAAGGTCAATGGACTTCAAATAGATTATGGTACCAAAATAAATTTAAATATTTGACAGTGTTACTACGTATACCATATACTAAAGAACTATATGGAAGTATAGACATAAACTAATGTTGCAGCATGTCGCACCATAATGTGCGCACAGTAACCCGTAACTAATCCACATTCCCAGTTATCAGCGCCCTGAAAATTTTTTGGGGGTCACATGGTGCAGCACACAATCCTCTCTCCATGTGCTGACACAAAGCAACAAAGTTAAATTGTCCTTAAAGAATACAAAACATTTAATACTGTATAGACAGAGAGCTAGGATATATAATATATCACTTCTAATGTAAATAATTATGCAGAAATGCAAAAACACTAATTACTATAGTAATAGCACGTAAGGAAAATTATCAAAATATTAATATAGATCTCATAATAATTTAAAAAAAAATATAAATAACAAATGTCTGTAAAAGATATTTTCAAGAAACTATGGTAAAATATGGGTGTGCACGTGCATGTGTGTTTTTCTGTATGCGTGTCTATATATATATATATATATATATATATATATATATATATATATATATATATATATATATATATATATATATATATATATATATATATATATATATATATATATATGTGTGTGTGTGTGTGTGTGTGTGTGTGTGTGTGTGTGTGTGTGTGTGTGTGTGTGTGTGTATGTATGTATGGGTGTTACAAAAAAAATTTGTAAAAATTAAATCTTACAGCAAGTTAGCAAGTGAAAACGAAAACAAAAAAATAAGTAACAAAAATGTGTAAGGTTATAGTTAAAATTTGATGAAGTGCAACATTTTACTCACGTATGATAAAATATAGAAGTGTGTATAGTGTAATACTAAGGTAAACACTATCAAAAACTGAGTCCATTAGAAATTGTATAATAGAAAGCAAAAAAAAAAAGACGTACAAATAACTAAAATTCTTGAATAGTATTAGAAAATGTAATTATAATAGAATAAGGATAACATATGGCCCAAAAATAAAAGACAGACTCATCTCGCACTTATAGGGAGAATAAGTGAACAAGTGCGTGAGGACACTTATATAGACTTTTAACGCCACTGCAACATAACATGCTGCTACTGAGCACGAAGAAGAGGACTCTGCCTCATGCAGCCACAACGGGCAGTCCACACTCATGCCCGTTAGCAACTCCTACAAAAAGACACCAACCCCTACTGCATACTAAAAATACAGCACCAATCACCCATGGCGAACGAGGACGATTGCCTATTCAAAGAGAGGAGGCCCTATTCTATTGTGGAGGTGCTCTGGGTAGCGGCACCGAGGGCCAAAGCGAGCAGACGAGGTGCAGTGTGTTGTGTTTGGGGACACGAGGTGTAAACTAGGGGTCTGCAGGAAAAAAAAGAGGCCAACAGGTGCCCAAGTATATAAGAGTGTGTTGTGGTGACACTGCCCTCCCCCCTCCTGAGGTCTCCAGGGCACCCTGATGGAGAGGCGCGGCCAAGGTTAACGAAGTTTGGCAGTGCCCAGACGTCTGCTGAATGCTATCTTCTGAACTTACACAGTGGTGAGTGAAATCCCTCCGTAAATGCTAGGTGAGGCTGTTAGACATAAGATTAGGCCGCGACGAGTATTGTCAGATAGACAGTAA
Organism: Dryococelus australis; assembly: GCA_029891345.1. Taxonomy (NCBI): domain Eukaryota; kingdom Metazoa; phylum Arthropoda; class Insecta; order Phasmatodea; family Phasmatidae; genus Dryococelus; species Dryococelus australis. The sequence goes on along the minus strand of CM057009.1, from coordinate 284,813,738 downwards.
AGTAATAAATGCCTTCCGCACTAACTGTAGGTCAAGGCATAACTGAGTAGCCAACTTAACTTGTACGAGAAGATATCTTTGTTTGTAGTAAAGAGTTGTAATATTTGTGAAGCAATAAATCAGTGGATCAATTGTAGTGTAAATTGGATCTTGTTATTGGTGATCAGTAAACCCCCATTTCTGGTAGGAAAAAAACAGTTGTATGGCCCCCATAAAAGAATTGCAACACACTGGCACCAAGTAGCACACAACACTTGGGCCTTAATGCAGCAAACTGTAAAAACCCTATACTTAACCTTGGATGAGTTTCTTTGAATTTCAAGTAAATTTCATTTAAATTAAAGAGTACGAGAATTTTTTTTTATCCGGTCTTTCGACCAGGTATGATCCTCCTTACATCATCATTCTTTTAAAAATCTGTTACAACTTTTTGCAATTTCCAATTTTTCGTTATCAATATTTTGTAGCACACCATATTCTGTCTTTAAAGTAATTGCATATCTTACTACATATTCACTGCACTTAAACTTAGCTTGGGTTTTAGAAATGCTCCAGCATTTTGACACCCCAAGTCAAAATTTTGTATTTCTCATTAAATGTGCTAGCATGTGCGAATTTGGAGTAATTTCATCATGGTTAGTAGCAACATTGAAAATGAGATACTTTTTTCTAATATTCTTCTAATTTTACATGGTCAATCTTTTGGGCCATTCTTTGTCTTACTATACACTGAGGAAACCTTTGTAAACGAATAGGAAATTCATCCAGAGCAGCACGTACGTGGTTAACCGACTCTATAGCAATGCATTCTGGTGCAAAATTACCATCACTGTTGTGTTCTTTTCTATCAAACTCTAATTGCACAGTTTAATTCAACTTTCGAAAATAGCATTCACATAAAACCTTACACTGTATCAGTTTCAGATGTTCGTATTTAGCAGACAGCTGCAAAGTGATTTCGCTTGAGGACTTCAAAATAGGTTTCTTGTGCAAGACAAATGGATCACAACACTTATTACCATACAACTGAAAGAACTAGGCCTGATTAATGTCTTTATTTCATTGCTTATGTCACTTTCAATTATTAACTCTAATAAGTTAGAGTAAAAAATTTTGTGACACTCATCCTTAACAAAACAGTCAACAGAATACTCCAATGTCACTTGAATTGAAAACAAAACATGTCACCGAGACAGGAAACGACAAACTGAATCTCCAGGTAGGATGCATCTAATTATGTGCTTATCTGTATGATATATTATCATAAGACGTTCGGACATTACAGAGTGGTTACAATTAACATGAATTAAAACACATCCTTGAGAATTTTGCATTTGATTTTTTTTTAAGTTTAACTGTCCACAGTTTTAAAATTATAGTTCAGTACGTAAATGTTAATTTATGTTTATTTATGTAGGTACAAATTTGTGAATTTTTAAATTTTGTTCACATTGCACTGCACAAACTGTATATTAACACTTGGCACCCCTTGTCTCCTTAATGTTAATGACATTCAGAATGAAGTGGGATTTTATAGAGCAAAATTATATCAAATTTTAAATAGACTTTTTTTTTTCTTTTTTTTTTCCCCCATGTACTCAAAAACAGCGAAAATAATATAATGGGACAACCGGTGCTTTAAAGCTCTATAGCTATTCATCAAGAGTCCCTTAAGTAAAACAACAGCAAATTTTAATTTTTTCCCCAAGATGGAGACTACTTTTTTCTAGGAAGAAAGACTTCAAACAAGATAACTTTGATATTGCACACTCAGGGTGGTCACTCAATTTCTGTTTCAAAATTCCCTGACTTTTACAGATTTTCTAGATTTTCCAAATTGGTTTTTTTCTCCTGACGTATCATTTTGGGTTATTTATGCTTACAACAAAATTTATCATATAAATAATTTATACGATTATCGTATAATGCAATGAGAACAGTAAAACTGTTACCTTGGTGCAGCAGCCATAATAAAATAATTCTACAGTCAGTAATCTAATTTTCACAAAATAATGCTGTAATGCTGTTTGGTGAACAAAACCTCCTCAAATCAAAAACTCATGTACACAATGTTAGGTTTAACAATTGATATGGTGTAAAAGAGTCTGTGATACCATTTTATCCCAAATAAATTGTAAGATTCAAACATTTATTTGTATCATAACTAACATATATATGCATTTTTTTAGAAAACTGCTTAAAATATTACACTTACTATAACTGTGAGATTTATAAGAAAAATTGCATACAAATTTGATTTTACACTGAAGTTTGCCTTTATGAAGCTAAAAATATAGTGTGAAAACATTTTGAAACACAGATTTGGGCATGAGAACTTAATATAAACTCGTCAACAAATATATTATTATGACTACTACTAAATAGTAAAAAAATGGATAATGAACATGTGTACAATTTTTTTTTATATTGTGAATATCTACTGGACATATGCAGTGTTTATTTATATTTTCCAACACGATTGGTTCAAAAAAAAATTTTGTTCAACTCCATATCAAAATACAAAGATGAATGTTAACAACTTCACAAAGAAATACACATAGAGATGGTAATAGTTTATTCACATTCATATGAATAATAAATACTAACATTAAGCCTAACAGCTGAAAATAATTAAAAACTTTTCATATGTTTCTTTGATGAAAACCAATTTCGATAATTTAAAATTAAAATTCACAGTTCAAAAGTTTTTTTTAATATTTTCCCCTGGGGTTTTATAAGTTTTTACAAATTTCCCTGACTTTTCCCTGATTTTTTCTGACCACAATCCTGACCTTCCGGTTTTCCTGTTCCAGTAGAGTGGCCACCTGTACACGTTCTTACATGTTCATAGCCACCAATACAGATCTCTAACTGCACTTTCTGAAGCAGGTAGGGATAAGTGGTACAAAACAGACCATCTGAAATGCTGAAAGGGTCAGATGGCGCCGCCATAATGAAAATACAAAATTAATTTGATAATATAAATATACAGGGTCATACTATATTATGTAAGCTTTTAAATGACACTAAGAAATTCCAAAATAGGCAACTTATTAAAAAAGTTACAGGTAGTTGTGTAAACCTCCCAAATCTGTGAAATTTTCTTACTGTGTGTATGAGAAATTACTGCAATCATCCACTTGTACGTAAAAATCTAAATTAATGTTTTTCTTTCACTTTGAGGAAAGGGTAACATAGGAATTAATTTTTACAAAATCAAAAATGGTGCAGTTTCAGCCCCTTGATAATCTCACAGCAAAAAGTTTGGTTGATTGTTGAATAGATATAACTTTAAAAAAAAATTAACATGGCCACTATATTAAAAAACAGTGTCTGAGCCACCTAAACCATGCAAGTTTACATGGAATGCTGCAGTACTACTAGTGTGCAAAATTTGGTGGAAATTAGTTGAATCGTTCTGGAAATATGGTAAAATTTTCAATTTTCTCACCTGAAACTATTTTGGAAAAAATTCTGGCAAGAGGTGATCTTTTTATGCATAATTTATGCTTCTAATCGATACTGTTAGTGTACAAAATTCGGTAAAATTTTGTTGAATTGTTTAGTAGATATAATATTCTAACATTAATTATTTATATGAACGACATTAAAAAAACGGCATGCCACACCCAACATATGTTAGTTTAAATACTTAACAGTAGCATTACTTGCATATAAAATTTGGTGGGAATTGGTTGATTGGTTATTGAGATATGACATAAAACCTAATTATTTTTATATGACAATCTTCATAGAGGAAAAATAATTATGTATTACTAGACCATTAAGTCTACTTAAAATCTTTTAAATTTTTATTATAGCCTCCATTCTGAAAATAAGTGTCTAACCTACTTAAAACCTACCAGTTTACATCACCTGATGCAGTACTACTTGTTTGCCGAATGTGGTAGGAATTGTTCAACTGCTTCTCCGAGATATGACAAAACCTTTATCTATTCATGTGACACTATCAACAAAATGGTAGTTTTTCCTACCATCACCATATAGGTCGGGGCTCTGGACGGGCCAGTCCAATCGGCGAACATTGTTGTCGGCGTATCACTGTATAGTAGCCCTTGAAACATGGCACCTGGCATTGTCATCCTGGAAGTAACACTGATCCATTCCATAAAAATGCCACAATGTTTGGAGTATTTTACTACCCAGAATGTTACAATAGGTCTCTGTGTTCATGCTACCATGGACAAACACCAGCGGTCCTATGCCGAAGGCTGTGAAACAGCCCCACACTATCACTCCACCAACACAGAATTTCCTAGGTGGCACTATACATTCTGGCAGAAGCCGTTCCTGGGTAGAGGCCATAACCATACACGTCCATGGGACTGGAATAATGTAAAACTCGACTCATCACTCCACAGAACCGATTTCAACTGCTCCAGCGTCCAGTTGCGACGGTCCAAACACCACCACCTGAGCTTTATTGCTTGTCGTGATATGGGGCTTATGTGCAACTGCTCTTCCGAAATATCCAAGTTGATGGTCCCCTATATGCAATGTTCCAATGGAAACCGATACTCCTGTTGCTGCATGAAACTCCTGTCGGATGATAGGCATGGGTTGTGCCCTATTTTTGACAATTTCACGTTTAAGGGTTCTGCGATTTCTGTCGGTCAAGACTGGAGGTCTCTCAGAACATGCAGCATTGGCACAATGCCCATTGACCTTCCACTTACGCAGGATGAATGCGACCATTGAATTGGGCCTGTTTACCTTCTGTGCAATTGCCTGGCTAGATAGCCCAAAGAGATGGCAGCCCACAATCAAGCCCTTATCAAAGTCTGATAGCTCTGTACCTCATGCCATCTCCTTGTCAACTGGTTCTACACCGGCCTGCAGCGTATGGCGGCCACACAATTCAACTGAAATACTGAATTACATATTTTCATGGATGCCCAATTACTTTCTGGTCGATAGTTTATTTAAAGAAGGAGAACTGGTGTCGCTGTACACCCCACAGATGCGGGAAGGGTACTCAAATCTACAGAAATGTCAGGAAGGCCCCTACAGTATTATTAAGAAGATTAATTATGTAGTCGTTTGGATTTTCTGTCAAGGCTCTTAGGCAAAGCCAAAGGCTGCCCACATCAACAGGCTGGCACTCTACAAAAGTTCAGATGGGTCAGAGTCTGTTCAGGATGAACAGACTTGAGGAGGGTGCAGTGTTATGCGCTCCCTGCTTTGCATCACTTCCTTTGACCTGTCCTGCACAAAAGAGCAAAGGAAACAGAAGGGCAGAGAAGTAACATGATAAGTCAGTGGCGGTTTTCAAAGGCATGTCACCATGCTGACTGTTGCGTACTGCTGTAATAAGACCATCGCAGCTTGTGTATTCCTGACCTTCAGCTGATTGAATTTTTACAGCTACCTGAAACAATGTTCTGATTCACTGTCCTTGCCTCTCTCAGCGAGACTTGGGGTGCAGGGAACCTTCCAGATCGAGCCAATAAGACTATTTAAACTGCAATGGGCACCAAGCCAACAGTTTTGAGAGTTGAGAATTTGGAGGGTTGCGTGATGTTAAGCAACAAGCATGCAAAGATGACAAGCCAGCCAGCAGAGCGTCGAGTGGCAGTGAAAGGGACCAACAGGAATAAAGTCTGCAGACTGCGCGTATCGGTACAGTGAAGTACGAGTCTGACGGGCAGTACTACTGAACTGGACCTGTGAGTGTAAAACATTTGGAATGATGGCAATAGACAGATTATAATTGTGTAAATAATGAATGTGAAATAAGTACCTACCCAATATTGAGACATTGATTAGTAGTACACATACTGAGAATAACAAGAGTAATAGTGAACCTAGAAAATCTAGTCATGTAAATAATAGCTCTGTGAATAAATTAAAATTCAAATTTAGTTCTCTTGTTTTTATTAAGATCTCTCTGTCCCTCACAAACTCAGATATGCCCCTCTGGCATCTTAACAGTATCATTCCATATGACAGCATGTCTTTTGAAAAAAATAAGCAAGCAAAACTACTTCAACATAATTAATAATTTAGTAGATCATTTATGTTAAGTTTAATTAATATGACTACTATATTTAACTAACTATTTAACTAACTAACTACAATGAATGAGGAGCACATACTATCAAGTAAATCAATGTGTATTAAAGTACTTGAAGGATAATGATTTCAGCAAAACCTGATTTGTTTTAAGAATAAATAAACAGTGTAGGCACACTCCTCACCCTCCTAATACTTCAACATTTCAGTTTATTTTCATCAGTTCCTTCGGCAAGATATTTTAAACATGAATTAAAAAGGGGCATACAAAATTAGGTTTGAAATTCTGTATTAGCCAGTGATGCAGTTTACTGAAAAAGAACAGACTGTAATAATTATTTCCATGTAGCTTATATCAACTTCACCAACTTACCTTTGCTCAGTCTCTTTACTATCAATAACTATGTATACTATTATATAAAGCATGATTATGGTGGTGTTTTAATTCTGTATCATAGTAATGAAGCCCCTAAATGCAAAAGTTCCAAAAGCCCCATGGCAAGGTTTACGTAGCCTGCTTAAATGTGTTTTAACAAGATAGGAATTGCCTGTATTTATAAAAGGTTCGTACTCCAAGGATGAAAAAAATTTCAAGCATTTTTCAAGAATGTCCTTAAATTTTTCATGAAGCTTAAAAAAATTTTAAATTGTAGGCCCAAATATACATATGTAAACCAAATTGTCTATAAAACTATGCTTATAATCAAGAAAGATAAAATCATGAATTAATTTTAAAAATTTGAGGACTTAAAATATTTCAATAATTAAATATTGTAAAAGCAACCTATACCTAGTAATCCCTTATTGAGTTATTCTTCCAGTAAAGTAAGATTCTGATTTTTTTCAGTTTTAGCAGCTCACAATCACTGACATCAATTGGGACACAAAATACTTCTCTAAATTAACAACACAAAAATGTAAACACATACACAAACACCAACAGTATTTATAAGTATATATTATTTGATATTTTACAGGCATTCCAAAGAAGCCTTTTTTAAGTTGTCCAACTGGAAAGTTCTTTCTTTTGCTGTCGAGCGAAGAGCACTTGATGAAGCTATCAAAGTCAAATCCCTATGGTCCTCTGCCTTCTGTGCCAATTCGTCACCCGACAGAGTTAGTGATGCAATATAGTTTTCATTCTGCTTAAACTTCTTCAAATTCTCTATTTCTTCCCCAGAATTATAATTTTTTCTCTTTACTGCAGTGGCAGCCAGTTTTTGCTCTTCTAAGTAAAAAGTGCACCTATGACGTGCATTTGCAGCACAACTTCTCAACATCTTACTTATCTTTAAATAGGAAGTTTTTTTACACCACCTATGTCACCTAAAAAGTCACAAATCAGTCTCTGTGCAACATATGATTTTTCCTTCAAGTTTTCGACTTCCACTTGCTTATTAATGCTAAAGCCTCATTCACCAGTAGCTTACCCATGACTTAAAATTAAAAGAAGTACAACAAATTTCCACAGGTTTTGATACTGCTTACAATCACTCATGATTTCAAGAACAAATAACATCAAAATCTACAAACACTGACTGATTGAGGTTAAAAATTCATATAAAAAACCTGAATACTGAGCCAGGACAACTTCTACATTTGATTCACAAATCTGCCTCAATTCAACCAGAGAGATTATAACCATTTTAATTTTGTTTATACATTTCTGTTTAACATTGCAAGTTGCCATTTCCCGAAGATCAAGGCACGACAAACTTCTCACTGTGCTGCATGTGATACGAGACTTCTTAAGCAACTTCTCTGCAAGAGAAACAAGCAGCCTTCTACAGAAGACCCTAACCCACATAATATCACCCTGCGATAAATTTGATGCTATTAAAGCTTTAACTTCCTTTTTGGATACATAACCCAAATCCACTGGCATAATATTGCACTGGTTTTTGATGTCTTTGAAGTAAAAATGTACACGTTTCTGAACTAAAAAATTGGCCAACTTTAATGCATCTGCTTTCACAAATCACTGGATAACAAAAATTAAAATTTTTCTTAGTTCTTCACTCAAAAAAAAAAAAAGCATGGGTTTGTCTGTTTGGGAAGCAACGAGAAAAGGTAGTAGCAGTTTTGCTACAGATATGAACACTTTCAGTTTCAGAGGAGTGAGCTCATGTTAAGATATGTTTTCACATTGCAGAAAAAGATTTGCACGTAGGTTTTGTTACCTTTATCAACATTTTCAACAAAACACTTCAATTTTGGTATCATCCTCAAAGCCATCTCTGCAACTGGTACATTTTACAGTCAACTATGTCTAACAAATTTTAAGGGAAAATCACTGCTGCCTGTTGTGGGCTGACAATTTTCTCTCCTGGTAGAGGCAGCCTTAAAAAGTATGTACAGGAACCCTAGAAACTCCTGAATATCCGAAGCAGTAACACTGTAGCCTGTTTTGAAGGCATTATGTCCAATATGCAAACCACAGCTACCTATATTTAATGCAGTTTTGTTATGTTCTCTTAGTACATGATCATGCAACAACCTATAAACTTTCCAATTTACATTAGGACCATCCATTGACAACTGCAAAGCAAGATAAAGCTCCAGCTGGAAAACAGCATTCAAAAGCCCATTAAGAATTTCTTCTGCAGTACTATGTCTTAAAAAAATTGATGTAAAAAATGTTGTCTTAACCTCTTTTCCATACCAACTCTTGGTAGGAATGTCAAGTTGCTATTTCTGTATCATCTCATTCAGACTTTCATCAAACAGCAGTACATAATCTTTTTTAAAGACAGCGAGCTGTTCTACTATCTCATTTTGCAAATAAGTAGGAATTCCAAAAACAGCTAAGTATGCCTATTTATTTTTCCTATATGAGAATTTTGATGCAATAGCATTGTCACAAAAAATTTTATTTTAATATTTTGCTGATATTTTCATTTGTTTTGTAGAAGGCATGTACACCTACAGTTCTAAATGTCCACAAAATGTCTACATCAAGGACATCATTGTTCAAAATGTGAAGGGCCATACTTGATGCTATTGTTTGATGCAATTTATTACCAGAAGTACTTGGAAACAATGTCCAATTCCCTGGAAGTATTCGTGTATTGGTCTTATTCTGGTTTGTGCTGTCAGAGGGTAGCAGCATGCTTGTCAGTGATGGCAATTTTTGCAACTTTGTTAGGTATTGATGCTTTTTGCTCCATGTGGTTTTTGAGAACACTTTCACCCCTTCAAGATTTACTGAACTCTGTACTACAAAAACGGACCATGGTGGCTGAGCATTTAGTCCGCTCGCCTCCCACCAAGGTGATTAAGGTTCAATCCCTGGCCGAGTCAAACCAGATTTTCGCATGTGTGACTCGTGCCGGACGATGTCGTTGGTTGGCGGTTTTTCTCGGGGAGCTTACGTTTCCCCAGCCCTTCATTCCGGCATTGCTCCATACTCACCTCAATCACCCTCATCGTCTCTGAAGACCTTGATGTTAAGAGCTGCCCAAATCTCTCTACTCCACTTTATTACAAAAACAACATTTGGCAACATATTTATCTTTCGAAGCATGTAACTAGTGTATATAAATGTCTGTATACGAGTTACTAATAACACATTTTCCAGACATTTTGAAAACATACAGCTTACTACAGAGGGAACATTGCCACTGCTTTTAAAGGACTGGGAAAACCACCTCTTTCCATAGCCTACATAATATCTCAAGGCCAGGAGAGAGAGCATTTGAGATACGAGACTTTTGAGTTCAAGGAATCGCTGCTAGTGTGCTCTTCTTTGTGCTATACAAAACTATGTAGAATATAGGTGCTATATATGAAAAACACGTTAAATAAATTATAGTTAATTAATTGGATTAAAGATATGCATTTAAATAAAACTGTTTAAAACTAACCTGATATTTGTTAGTACTTACAAATAACCAACAATTTAAAATTTTAAAACAAGTTACAAGCACAAATAAGTTAAAAATTTAAAACAAGTTACAAGCACGAACAAATTAAAGCTTGAAAACAAGTTATAATAAGCCATAATGACTTACCTAAAATAAGCAGCTTGTACATTTTCTTTCCGTAAAGTTTTAATATTTTATGGCTTAATGGTTTCATGCATATTCTTGAAGGCTTATCAATAAAGTCTGTCACTAATTATGCTTCATTGTCCAAAATAGGTTTCAGAAATTTAGAAATGATTACATTACTGAGTTCTTTTTATCACACTGGCAACACTTGAAATATTCTGTGAATTTAGGCACAATAAACACCTATATCTTCTTCACTACCTGTTCATGCCCTAAATAATTCAAGACAATGCATGTAAATTCCAATATTTTTCTAAGGAAAAACACTAATCTTCTTGATGGATAGCGCAGAGCTCCTCAATCTTGCACTTTTATTAAGCACAGTAATGGGCTGTCACAATTAGAAGTTGAAATTTGGCCCAGGCCAAATGTGTAACTCATATTTTCTTCCGCAACCCTTACTAAATATCCAGAAATCAATGCCAGTGATGTGATCTCCAAAGTTACTGGAACCTCTGCAAAGCACAAAAGTATGTCTTAAAAAAAATTCTGCAAGATCCCTTTTCAAATAAAAATTCATAAGTAAACCACAAATTAATGTAAATTAACTTACCTTCTATTGGTTAATTGAAAAGTGCAAAAGCTTCTCATGGAATGACACTAATGGCTTGATCAAAATTGATATTACTTCTTTTTTGTGTAACTGTGTCTAGCGACCTGAAACTTTGTCTTTCTACATTTGATGAATCTGAATGGTGCATTAAGCCAATTTTCAATATCGTGTCAAGTGCGTACATACATGACCTTACATTCATCATGTTATTAAAACCACCTTTTCTTCTTAAATTACTGAAAAGAAGCTCAATATCATTACTGTTCAGGTTTCAGCTCAAGATAAAATGAAAACCAACTGGTATTAAATACTGTATACATCTCATAGTTGACAGAGTTGTAACAACTAGGGCATCATAAGTTTCTTCACTTATTTTGTTGTGTTTGCGAGTGATTTCTGAGAATAAAGCCCATAAGTCTTCCCTCAACCATTGCTGGGATTCCCTTATTTTCCCCAAAGAGCGCTTACAACGGTATGTGCTACGTATGGCAAAAATTCATCTATCATCCAAGAGAGCCTATCATCTTTTGTCAGTATTCCCGGATAAATATGACTGCTTTGTATTACAAACATCATGTACATCGTGCAGGTTGGCGACCAAAGCAATCCAACTGTTTTATCCTGCCTTGAAATAGCTATTCTCCATTTCTCTTTTAGATCTAATTGTGATGGAAAAGTATGGAAAATGACATTTTTTCGAGTTTGGATGAATCAGAGTTACAGTTTGGTATGCAACAGTAAATAATTTCAAATGGCAGGAATCACTTTTTCCTTAATCAAATTTTTTAACATATGTCAATGTTCTACAGGCAACCAATGTTCACCATTAATATGTATTTAAAACATACCTCATTGATAATTTGCTCATTTATATCTTTCTGAATGATTTTCACATATAATATACAGTAAATTGCATCTCAAATACAGCGCACAAAGCCTAACAATCAAAAATTTGTTAATGTGCGATACATAGTAGTGTGTGTCATTTAAGAATGAACAGCACAAAAGAGAGCCATCTAGTGGGCAACAGGTGTAACATGCTGGCACAAATTTTTACTAATAGTGAAGGCAACGCTCTTTCATAATACTGCTACAAAGAAAGTAACAGCAGTGCTGCCAATGGAAACAGAATTATAACATTAGGAAGAAAATGAAATGGAAAATGAAAAGGATAAAAAATGTAGCAACTTTTTGTCTTTTTACTGAAGGCCTTCTATTTAAAAATAATTTCTCATAAACAGTACAATTTCACCTCTTAAAAAAAATTGGCTAAACAATGTCAACATAACATCAAGCCACACGTATGGCTTCAGTTCATTATAAAGCCACAATATTAAATTATAGCATGTACATTACACAATACAGCACAAATTTAGGCTTTCATTTAATTTTTTTTTTTTCCATTTGTACTAACCTGATCTAACAGCAGCAGTTGTGACACACGTAACACAAATTATTTAATTCTTGTATGAAGATGAAATATAACCATGTTATAACCACAGCCAAAATATGTAAATAACTGTTGTGTAAACGTTGCTACTAAATAAATACACATATTTACTACATTTTAATGCCACTGTGTAAATTAAGAAAACTTCGGCATGCAACAGCGCAACAGACAAGACAGCCACCATCTCGTCCTATATCAATATTTGTGTAAATATCTCCATTATAGGTGGCTTTCGACTAATTATATATTGCTACTATAGATGGTTATCAATACATTGTAATTGCTAATATGCACACACATTGCAAGCAAGCAATTTGTAACGGCTGACAAAATTAACATTTATTTGCAAAACAAAGAATATATGAAGCCCATGGATACAATTAGAGCCAAGAGGGTTTTCCACAGCCAGTAATAATTGAAAAGTAACATTTATTCCAGCTTTCTTAGCTTGAAATAAATTCAAGTACTAAAATGAAATTTAAGCACTTTCAAGCCCTTGAAAATGAAAGAATATTTTTCAAGCTCTTTCAAGGGTTTTCAAAAGCGTACGAACCCTATTAGAATTATTGTTTTTGTGCAATGTCATACATTTTCAAAAAAAGATAATCCTCGTATTCCATATGCTTACAAGATTAAGTGACCAGATATCACTGTTATTTGTCCCTCTTACTTTTGATGTCCAGTCAATGTAAAATATGTAAAATGATACTACCATAAAAAATATTAGACATCTTACCTTAACTGAAAAGAAATATTCAATTCATGAAGAAAATTTCCTCCAAAAACAAGACAGTCTGATAATGTTAAGCTGGCATATATCCATCCAGTAGGAATAAAAACAGTTTCCCCTTTCTTCATCACAAGTTGGTAACAGCAATTCACCTACAAAAAATTATATCCTTAATTAATCAAACAAATTCAACAACAATGCAGATTAAATTTAAAATGCAATAAGGGAAGGAAAATACATTGTAAACCGATTAAGGAGGATATCACAAACAGTTCATTTATTGCAATTTTATCTTAAGAAATTACAAGAAACAAAATGCAGTTTGTGTGTATGTGTTTGGTGGCTCTGGCAGTAGTGGTGGTGGTATTTATTGGTAATTTCAAATCAGTGCAAAGGCACAGTAAAACCACAAAATAAAAATACATTAAAATTCACTGCAGTTAAAATTAATGTTCTTGTAAAAATTTCAGTGCATCAGTCACAGATGCACCTTTATCATAAAGAAGTGTATTTGTGGCAGATTAAGAGAAACACAGGAGTTGCAAATGTACCATACTTAGGCAGGGTTAACTATACATAATGTCAGCTACTGGTGACAGATGTACACTAAATTTGAAGCCAATTCAATTCAATAATCATATTCTCTGCAGGAAAGTACAATATCCACACATACTTATCTCAGAAAGAGAGACCATCAATACCTAAGCATCTCAAGTATTGCCAATAAAGAAGGCAGCAAGCACATCACATACACAGGAATCTCAAGGCTACATGGGTTAAATATTATGTGATTAGTTTGAAATAATTATCATCGAGTCATTCACAGGAATGCCCACATAGCCAAGTACACAAAGGATGAGGATCCTTTCCTCTCATCCTCTTTCCATTCTTTCTGAGAAATGATGGCATTCTAGGGATATAAATTTATGCAGGAACATTTTAAGGATAAAACCCCAACAGATATTCCATCAGTTTCCTGAAAACATTTAAGAAAATCATCAAAAACTAAAATCAGAATGGCTGAACTGGAAATTGAAATCACATCCTTCTGAATGTGAGTCCAGTGTTATCACCATGCCACCTCTTGCTTAGTGTATTCATGGTTATTCCATTGTTTGTAGACATTATAAAAAATTACTTTTTGGTTTTAAGGACAATTATCCAAGAAAAATGTGAGTAAAATTTCTGGCTACCCCATTCCCATGTCACTTTGCAACAAATGTCTGGTTCATCCCAAATAAACTGACATTGTAATGGGTCATTCCATATGAAATCACCAAATTTGGGGGGGGGGGGGGGGGGATGGAAGCTTCACAATTTTCGATTTTGATAAAAATTTGTTCCTATGTTACCCTATCCTCAAGCTGAAAGAAAACCATTAATTTAAATTTTTACCTACAACAAGTGGATGATGGCAGCCATTTTACATACACTCTGCAAGCCAATTTCACAGATTTTGGAAGTTAACGCAACTAGTCATAACTTTTTAAATAAGTCACCTATTGTGGAGTTTCTAATGTTTAAAAGTTTACATAAGATAGTATTATACTGGATATTTATATTATAAAATAACTGTTTTACCCCACTTTCTACTCCATCAAAGTTGCATTTAAAGATATAATATTTTGTGTGCTTTGTGTGTGCATGTAGAACTGTATGCAACATCAATGCTATCCAGATTAAAGGCTTCCTTCTTAGAACTTATAGTTTCCCAATTGGGAAAAAAATTAAAATTTGCTGTTTTCGAAGCCAAAAAAAATTATTTGTGGGGTGAAATAAAAATTTAAGTTTTTTTTATGAAAGATACTCTTGATGAATATCTGTAGAGCACAAGTTGTCCCATTCTGTTATTTTTACCCTTATTGAGTACACAGAATTTTGAAGAAAAAAAAAGTTTACTTTTTCAATTTGATCTATTGTGCATTTCTCACTTCATTCTGAATGTGATTAGTTAAGTTTGTCTAAGTAATGCACTTGTGAATTACCTTTGCTTTAGTTGAAGAGTGTGTCAATATAGTTTTTTTTGTGCTGGCAAATAACCTCAAAACATTAAAAACAGCTTTATGCATAACAAATACTTAATCACTGTACAAGTTAATTAATTCTAGCTGTGTTACCAGGCAATTACATTTCACTGCTATGCCTACACTTTAGTCTTCTTTTTGTACATTCACAATTCAATTTTCACTCTAATTTGCAGTCACTGTTTGAACACTTATGCTAATTCCATGTTTATGCAGCAATTTTACTGTTTAGTATGTAACATTCTCTCCAAGAAAATAACTGATAACATTTCACTCAATTTGTTGCTTATATTGTATATTCTTCTATTGTAAGTTACTACCTCAAGTCCTGACATTGTTCTTAAAATATTCACTTGTTTCACTCATACCAATTCCTTTGAAATTTTGGTGAGTGTTTGTGCCTTTAAGATGAAAAAATATGACCTTGTACTCATTTTCTCCCTCTACAGTTTCTTTGCCTGTAACAATTTCAATCCACCAGTTATCAACACAAATAAAACACACAATCATTCAGGTCTGGCAAAACACCTTGTTGTGGTTTGGTGATGGGTACCACTAAATATTTCTGTAATCATGAGTATTGGTAGACAGCAAGTTTATCTCCATCTACTGGAACAAAATTATGATACTATCTTGTATTAGGAATGAAAATATGATAATATCTTGTATTGGGAACTGATTATTTCTTCTTTTTATCAAGTTATAAAAAAATATAAAAACTGAATGATTGTTCTCCAACAAATGATGGACAAAAAGAAAATCTATCAACAAATAGACAAATTATGTAAAACTGGAATGCACCAATAAAATAAGTACAAAATCTTTCTTATAAACTAAAATTACAGTGAAACTTATCAGATAAAGACCATTATTAACTGCACTCCACAAACCAATCATATTACTTTATATTAGAAAGATATTCTTTTAGATGTCCACAAAATTAGATAAACAACAAATAAAGAGCAAAAACATTACTTTAGGGTGACTTCAAATTATTATCAAATAAAACAAATCTTATGGCCCCTGGGATGCACTCTAAAATTTAAAGCTGCTAATTCGTACTAAATTAAAAAAAAAAAAAATACTAACAACAAATTTAATGGACATTACAAAAACCATCAAAAATTGTTCAGATTCATGTGCATGAATATAGTAAATAAAAAAAATATTTTATCCCATTAGGGTGAGTCCAATGAACACTAGCATGAAAACAGAACTGCCTTTGGAGACAAGGACTAACACTGAGAGCAGGTGAAAAGTCCAACAGCTATGACATTCAGTCGTGACTAGTAGTTATGAGGTTAAGGCAGGACTTTGCCGCAAATACAAAATTAGGGAAACTTTTCAGTAACCGGAATACTTAAGTTACTTGAATTATTGGGATTACTTGGACCCCCTCTATAACAGAGAGAGCAAAAACAATCAGTTAAATAACTACGCAATTTTAAAAAAAGGAGAAAATAGTTATTTGAAAACTTTACTCACCAACTAAGGAAAAAGACAAACCGAGAAAGACATGTAGTCAACATCACCAAAATTTTGAAATAGTAAATGCAACTGCACAAACTAACTACTGCATTATTAGCACTAAAGGACTACATTACGGTACGACTATCAGTTCACATAGGAACTAAGACCCAAAGAACACACAGATGAGAACACAGTGGCCAAGTACAATCTTGCTCCCCTGCTGAATCAGAAGTGCCGGAAACATAGCTGTGAAACATGTAGTAATGTCAAACGAAAGAGTAATGAAAAGATTAAAATGTAGCCGATAGATGTTGCAGGCTGTCCAGAAAAGACAAAATATGCTGAAGTGCACAGAGGTTGGGACAAACATCACACGCACAAAGAAGCATTTTTCACGTGAAATCATGCACCAAGCAGCACTGGCTACACAAAGAAAATTTGCAAGAACTGCAGCTGAAGAAAAGTGAGTTGAAAGGGTAGCCTCAGATGGCAACTGAAGGAATTCGCAATGCAGCATTACATATACGGTCAGTAGAGAAACAATCTCATGAAACACCGGTCAGCAGGCTTCTAACAAGATTAACATGGTGTGTAAAGTATAAACCCAAAACTGAACTGAAATCAAGGTAACGGGAAAATATTCAAACAATAAAACAATGACCAACAATGATTAAATAGACTGAAATAGTTACATAACTTCATTTATATGGCCAGATACACCATATCTCTAAATATATCAAACATTTACCATAATACAAGTCGTGACATAAATAAATATCTGACAAATAGTATTCAATTACTAATTTAAAAAATTTTGCGTAGTTCAAAAGGAGAATAAAAGTATTATTTAGCACAGTAATTACAATAATACATGTAAGTCATTCAACAATATTAGTCGCAATAGTTGTAATTGACTTAAAAGATGAAAATCAGTCTTCAAAATTTTTGAAGAGCAGTGCCGAATTTTAAAACTACACAATTTTCTTAACAAACAATATCTTCTGACACCACAAAGCAAGACAGCAAGATTATCTCCATCTACTGGAACAAAACCACGATACTGTCTCATATTTGGAATGGTTTCAGCTTCATCAAATTGTCTTTCAAGTTACTTCGCTTCAAAAACAATATCTTCTGATGGCACAAAGAAAAAAAAACTATTCCAGAAATTTTGCTTGAACCAAATTCACACCTTCCTTGTGGCGATACGTGGTTTTCAGTGGTTCTTTGTAAACAAGCCTTTGCCACAAGACATTTAACTGTACCTCCACCACCATCACATGGACTTTTACTATGTAATGTGGCAAAAACAATGTTATTAAACAGACAGACCAAAATCATATTTTTTCTTAGCAGAGTTAACAGAGTTGATTTTTTTTTTTTGTATTGAGAAGCAAACCGTCACTAAAATAATAAACTTTTGTCCAGTTTGGGAATCTGTCCTTCAAGTGTTGAAGCATAACTTTCTGAAAGGTGTCAACAGTAACAGTGTTGTGTGTCACATAGTCGCTGACAACACAAAAGGTTTCACACTTTGTGGAATCACTTTCTTTGTATTATACAACAAATGGGTGTGAAGTGACTTGTGCATTAATCCAAAGAAATGCCTGTATTTCATCTTGCAACAAGAAAGTATAGTTGTTTGAGGAATCTCTCAAAATTCTGTACTCAGCAGAAGTAATCTTCTTTTTTTTTGATTTTAGAAATTCAGACTAAAGTTTTGCAACTTTCCTTCAGATCAATCAAAAACTCTTCCATATATTTCACTAACGTGGCAAGCACATAGCGGTCAGTTGACAATCACTGTTTAGCTTTATTTCACTCAGTAGCTCATCTTCCTCACAGATGATTCCAATCAGTACATCCACTCCAGAATATTTACGACCATGTGAAATCATACAACTTTATTTGAATTATAATAAAAAATAATTTTGCTTGCATCACTACTCTTGTAAGAATATGTTACAACTTTTAAGGTTTCATTACTTAAGTGATTTACAATATTCGTGTTATCAACATTTGGTAGCACACCATGTTTTGCCTTTAAAGTTATTGCATTTCTTACTACATATACACTGCATTTAAACTTTTTTTTTGTTTTAGAAATGCTCCAGCATTTTGGTACCCAACTTAAAATTTTGTATTTCTCATTAAATGTGCTAGCATGTGTGAATTTCTCCTTTAACGCTTCTATTAATTCAAGGTAATCTAAATTGTTATTTAGAGTAATTTCATCATGGTTAGTACCTACATTGAAAATGAGATACATTTTTTCTAATTTTACATGATACGTTATCAATCTTTTGGGCCATTCTTTGTCTTATTATACACTGAGGGAACCTTTGTAAAGAAATAGGAGATTCAGCCAGAGCAGCACGTGCGTGGTTAACTGACTCTATAGCAATGCATTCTGGTGCAAAATTACCATCATTGTTGTGTTCTTTGTGATTTCCCTTGATGACTTCAAAATAGGTTTCTTGTGCAAGACAAATGGGTCATAACACTTATTACCATACAAATGAAATAACGTCAACATATTTCTTGTAATGGTATACAGATATCTACAACTTCATCCACACCTGTTGTAAGTCTGATTAATGTTTTTATTTCATCGCTTATGTCACTTTCAATTATTAACTCTAATAAGTTAAAATAAAAAATTTTGTGACACTCATCCTTAACAAAACAGTCAACAGAATACTACATTGTCACTTGAACTGAATACAAAACATGCCATCAGGACAGGAAACAAAAGAATGAATCTCCAGGTAGGATGCATCTAATCATGTGCTTATCTACATTATGCAATTTCATGAGACAATTGCATTCAGACTTTCGGACATTACAGAGTGGTTACAATTACATGTAATAACATGACTTTTAACATCTCCTTGACAATTTTGCCATTTTTTTTTTTTAAGTTAAACTGTCCATAGCTTTCAAATTATAGTTCAGTAAGTAAATATTTATTTATTTTTATATATGTAAGTACAAATTTATGAATTATTTAAATTTTGCTCACATTGCATTGCGCAAACTGTATATTAATACTTAGCACCCCTTGTCATCCTAATGTTAATGACATTCAGAATGAAGTGGGATTATATAATGCACAACAGATTAAATTTAAAAACAGAATATTTTTTGTTCTTTCTAAGGTCTGTGTACTCATCAGGGGTGAAAATAACTGAATGGGACAACCTGTGCCTTATAGTTATTCATCACAATTATCTTTCATAAAAAAACTCAAATTTTATTTTGTCCCACAAATAACCTTTTCTGGCTTCGAAAACCACAAATTTTCATTTTTTTCCCCAAGTTGGAGACAAATATTTTCTAGGAGTGGAAGTCTTCTACGGAGACAACTTTGATGTTGCACACTGTTCTACATGTAGACACTAAGCACACAAAAGATCAGATCTCTAAATGCAACATTGGTGAAGCAGGGTGAGATATAAAGTGGGGTAAAACAGTAATTTGAATGCTGAAAGCAGTTGCTGCCATATAGGAAACACAATTTTATTTTATAATATAAGTACACAGTGTAATAGTATTTTATGTAAGCTTTCAAATGACACTAAAAACTCCACAATAGGTGACTTATTAAAAAAGTTGTGACTACTTGCATAAACCTCCATAATCTGTGAAATTTTCTTGTAGGCTGTATGAAAAATGGCTGCCATCATCCACTTGTATGTAAAATTCTAAATTAATGTTTTTCCTTCATCTTAAGGATAGGGTAACATAGGAAAAAATTTTTATAAAAAAAATTATGCAGCTTCAGCCGCTTAATGATTTCACATGGAATGACCCTAATATCATACATGGACACATCACTATTCACTTCCTCCTCCATTTCGCCGACTGGCCCACCATTGTACTTTTTCAAGATGACATCCTCAGTGCCTGGTGGAAGACAAGGGCTGCCACACCTGCTGCTCATTGCCTGCAAGGCTGATGTCACTTCCACCCGATAGAAGTCTATGGAATAGTCAAAAATTTGTGAGCAGGTGTTTATATTTTATAGTAATCAGGTTGTAACTAAAGAAGCAAAGAACTTTCTCGTCCAGGTCACCTCACCTATAAAGGATACGGCGTGTGTCCATGTTGGCAGTCTTGAATGACCACAAGTGCCGAGTGAATGTGACGTCTGCAAATTGTTGTAGTGACCACCAAGTGTGGTATGGACATTTTGATTGCATGTTTGCAATTAACTGATGATAATTTAGTGGCTTTAGGTTAGTGTGTGTCTACATATATATATATTAGTAGATTAGGTCCTTAATTGTAACTGAGTGCTGTAGACAAATTGTGCTAGGTTACAGGAACGACAGCATTTTAAATTCAAAATTCAGGTTTGTTATAGTGATTTAAAAAGTTTTTTTTTTAATGTGATGTTAGATAGTTTAATTCTTTGATTTTAAATATGATTTTTGTACATTTGGATGAGTGTCTTAGTGCTTAGCATTTATTTTAATTTGTGTCTGCGATAAACTATATGTGAACAAGACTTGTTTAAATGTTACTTATTTTAAAATTTCATTAAGGTAGAAACTCTTACCTGCATAATTTATCATGTACATAAATTTGTCACATGACTTTTGAAAATATGATGAGATGGTGGGAGGGACGGCATGAGGGAGAGAGAGAATGAGTGTGTGTGTGTGTGTGTGTGCATGTGCATGTGTGCATGCATGTGCATGTGCAAGCATGTGCATGTGTGTGTGTGTGTGTAGATACTCACACAAAAACAGTGTATCATTTTTAGAGTGAACATAATAGCCAAGTTATATATTTTTTTGGCGAAACATTTTGTCTGATTACCTATTGTGTAGGAGTAGCTACTTAACATTGCATAATTTACATGGACGTTAGATTATAGGCTGTTCATGGTAAAGAAAGTACTTTTGAGACCCTAGTTACTTTTTCCTTTAAGGCATTTTTTATCCTTCAACAACCTATTTAAATAAATACTGCCATGTAAGTAATAAACACAGTGTGTATATTCCACCGCACTTCAGAAATTAACGTCTAAGGCTACAATAAAATATATTTATTGACTGTTATTTCAAATGAGAGGGCTTTCAAAAGTGCTCACTTTACCATGAAAAGCTTATAGCTACAAATTAGGTACAGATTCAAGATAAAGTATACGTTTTATGGCATGCCCATAACTAGTGTTGCATTGTCTTTGGCAGAGCCATCGCTGACACCAGCTAAGCTACCTATGCCATTAGGGTACACATACTTCACCATCTTTTATTCAACTACTACTAGTGTTGGGCCATAGGAACTTAGAAGGTATGAGGTCAGCACAACAAATATTTCAAATCCAAACAGTCTTAATGTTATTCTTCAGACTGCAAAATTACTACTAAATTATCATTTCACTACACACAAAGCAACTTTCAACACTTGTGGCGAAATCAGCTGTGCAAAAATTCACTCTCTAGAATGCAATATTTCCTATAACCAGCACATAGTAATCAGACACTTTAGCTCCATGTGACCCAAGAGTTAACAATGCCCCTCCAGAAGTATGCAAGTTGTTAAATATTCCAATATTCTGTTGTCGCAATATTTTTTGAACTAGATATGTCCAAGGTAAAGCATTGTCTCATGTTATGATTTTCTCAGTTGAATATGTCTGGCCATTCAACAACAAACCTCTAGTTTAAGTTTTTTTAATATTAACTTACCTGTTATTTACAATATGCTAATATTAAGAACTGAATGAACTTACAATTGGTGAGATGGTTTTCTGTGTATACGAACTCTGTAAAAACCATGGATATAAGCATGTTTTTAGCAAACAATTTTAAAAATCAAGTAAAAAGTTTTTAAATATAGAGATAATATTTTTAATTGCCAGTTACCATTTATAATTTCAGTGGGTTTCCTTTTTAAATAATACAAACAAAATGTTGAATGCTTCTGAAATTAATTTCAGAAAATGTAAGAAGAAAACATGAATAGAGCTTTGAGACTACTTCTTAAACAAGTTTCTTTTTTTTTCACAAACTGTGCCTAATTTTGTTAATTTGACAACATCAGCCTTACAAGTTATGTAGTAAACCTCTGGAATAAGATTACATTCACAGAAATACAGCAGTATTTCTTCTTTTTCACAATAACTGGCAATAGTTCCTTGTAAGCAATGTTAATTTTCAGATTGTGAATGTGTTCCACTTGTCGTTTTTGGTACAAACAGAGAATCCCTCCACTTCACTTTCATGGTTATACTTGATAAACGGCTTGGTTGGATTTTAGTTCTAAATGAGGACCTGTTTTACTCTGTCCCAGTGAATTATTTCTTTACTTTCTCTTGTCACCCAGTTCTGATAGTCAAAATCCAAAAACTCTTTTTTAGTTCTATGCCCTTCTATGAAACTTATTTTACAATATACAGTTTAACATTATTATTCACCGTGTGGATCAGCAAAACTCATTGGTCTGGCACATACATAGTTGGCCCTTTGTTCCTTCAATGAAAACTTGCATTAAGTCTCTTTTGTATGTGTAATTTCTCCTAAAATTATGATAAAGCTCCCATTATTGTTTAATCCTCAATTCCCTACTTGTCCATGCCAAATCTAATCTGCTAAAATAAAACCTGTCTATATTGACCCTGTTTATTGCACCTTTCTTTCAATACCGGCTCATTTCCGAGGAACCGTAAAAAATATGGGTGACAAAAGTTGAAAATTTGAGGGAAATTGAGGGGGGGGGGGGGGGGGGGGAAATTAATTTGTTCCACTTTCTTTGGTTGCTGCATATTGCATTTCTCTTGGTGAGCCTTGTACTGAACATAGTGCATATCTAAGAATAGATAATACACCCCCTCCCCACCCAGGCAAACAGTGCTAGCCAATACCCATGACTCTGCCTATCTACCCGCTCTCTAATGTTTCCAAGCATGACTACCATCACATGATTGTCCTCAATAAATATAAAAAAAAAGCAGAATGTAATAACTTATGGTGAACAACACAAACAATAGAACACTTAGTTTTAATAACATATACTGCATACACTACTATAAAAATTAGGAGAAAATTTTTTTGCATCTTAAAGTGTTCTGAAGCAACATGTGTATTTGATTTTGGTAGAGTAGTGAAAAAAATCATATTTTTCGACAGTATTAAGATGGTAACAATATATAAAGACAAAGCAAAATGTCCACTGCAGTGGTGTATGCATTTGTGTATATATAAGTAATTCATACTGAACACGTAAGCAATGTATGAATGTGGTTTTATATGCCCGGAGAACAGTATTGGTTACGTGCAAAGTCAGCTGTTGGAGAGAAGACCTGGGGGAGGGGAGGCAAGCAGTACACTACGTGAATACCCAACCAAAAAGATAGGTGTAGGAACAAACAAAAATCATTATCTCAAGGTCACAGAGTTGTGTATAATGAACAGATACCAATAAAGTTTGTTTGATCAAAATTGGTTCAAAGGCAAGTATAATATAACTTCAACAGTGACAAAAATTAATATTACAGTAACTTGCACATTTAGTACTGTTAAAATGTTATCAGCTCTTGATATGTTTCAAAGTCTGTGACATTAAGATAATGAAACTTAATTGTTCTGCACATATACCTTTTTTGCTAGGTATTCACATCTCGTCATCTTGTCGCTTGTATTGTGCTATCTATGGTGTTTCATGTATTATCTGTTTAGTGCAAAAGTGGTGCAACCACCAGTCCTTGCACATTTGAGTGAATGACAGCACATACTCCACATATGCTCCCTGCACTAGACATTACAAGAAATGTAACGACAGTGAATGAGCTTCCTTAGGTAAACATCCTACATGCCACAAAGATAATACCATACCACATGGTGTTAACCATGCTGTGTGTTTCATAATATTTTAAGTGTTAATTATGACATAGATAAGAATGGCGATATGTGGTGTTGAAAAGAAGTGTAGTCAACCCTAGATCATATTTTGAAGTAAATAATAATATTTCATTTTAAAACTTGTGATTTTTGAGACAAAGGCAAATAAATATGGTTATTAAAACTGGTTTCTTTATGACCTTCAGTAATTAATAACTCAAACTTGGCCCTTGCCATGAGTTACGGGCACTTAGTGTTTGAGCATTATTTGGTGAAGAAGTTTAGTACACGCACTTCCAGGATACTAGTTTATTCAGAAAACCTGCGCATATAGCAATAAATAAATATTTCAGTAACAAATCCTCAGATTTTCACTCAAGAAGCCTCTGAAAACTGTCTTCACACTTGTTCACCATGCAATATTTAAACATTTATGATGACAAGACAAGATAAAGTGTACATGTGTGGGATATAATTTTATTCTGAAGATGTCTAACTACTGAATTAAATTAATATTCCATGCAAAAAATCATGTTGATTTTACAATTGAACATGTACTTATAATGCTTGGTAAAACCTTGCACCGCTCTATGTTTTCAACATTTTGGAAGACAAGCGAGTCTAAGTATACATCTCTCATATATAATTTTTTTATGTAAGATGTATACCTATTTAAAAAAAAATTATATATAATTAGATAATATGTGTCATTTTCATGATAGAGAGTTTCGCCACTTTTTTTTTTTTTTTTTTTCATTTCTTGTACTAATATTTTATTCTTCACATGTATTTCCATTTGCTTCTCCATTTCTTCTCTTTTTGAAGATTATCACAATGAAATGTTTTAGGAGTGAAAAACTTTAGATTAAATTTGTTGTTGAAGATATCTGAATACTGCCTCAAAGTTGCTAAAGTGTTAGGCATTTCTTTTTTCTACTCTATGTAAACGTTGTACATTTTGGTGATTGGTAGCCAAGTCTTCCTCCCAGTATTTACAGGCACTCTTTTCTCCTGTCCATAGCATTGAAGAATTCCTTCTAGAAACTTTCTCTGTTCCGCAGAAACATGCCTTATTATAAAATCGTGTTGTCTAGAGAGATCTCCAAGCTTCCAAAACTGGTTGAAAATGCTGAGTCGTCATCGTTCAGATAATTTATCATAACACTTAAATTGGCAATTGTATCCACATCCAGGCAGCACCTTCTTCGCACGTACTAGTTCTTTTGTAGTGGTGCTAACATATTCAAAACTTATGTCCTTTTAGTTTCTTTGCCTTAACCATCTTCCATTCAGTGATATTAGCACATCTTTTTCTCCCCCAGGACTTGTATTCTTTAACATGATCTTGATTTTTTTTTTTTGGAAGAAATTCCAGGGTTCATGCTGTGTGCTAGTGGTCCACTGCTTGAAATTTGGCCCACAGTAGTTGTCTGTAATTTCTCACCACCTTCTTTATTTTCTTCTCTGCAACCTTTGGTTTCAAAACTCATTCATTCAAGGCTTTCTGATGAACCCAAGATATTCCTAGTAATTTCACTTGTGGTTTCTTGTTCTGTAGTTGGAGGTGATGAGCAGTAATTACTCCGAGGTTCTAGGTCTTTGGTACTTAAATTAAATTCTTCAGCATTTTCATCTGAAAATGAATAACATTAGTAACAAAAATAATTATATATTACATTAACTACTGTAAATATCAATATCAGAAATGCTACCTATTTAGCGCTGTGAGATGTTTATAACTGTACCATGCAAACATGCCAGGCATCCCAAGTGGTGAAGTAATAAGGGCCGGTGTTTACAAGTGAAATAAACCTAAATTTGGATTTTACTGTCTCAACTTTACTCTGAAAATATGCATGACGATTCTCACATTGTTGTGCCGAACCAACTCACTTCACTGTTATTTTCATAATGAGATAATATTTAAATAATAAATGTGGTGCTGGAATAAAATCATGAAACTGCATGTGCAATTTTGTGAATGAAAATTATTTTCACACACTTTCTCCACTGTACACTGAAGATGAACCGTCAAACAAGTGCCACGAGAAGCACTGACAGCAGCAGTTTCCAATATATCTACCAAGTGGTTTTTATTAATACTGCCAATAATCATGTTCTAATCTGCCGATTTGGGGTTTTAGGAATTTAGGATGGACAAATTTAAATGTCACTTAAAAGCACTGCAAGAAACAAAGTTGAAACTTTAGGCTTGTGAATAAATTGTAAAGTTTTAACTTTGCCGAGATTAATTCTCTCATGACTTGTCACACTCTGCAATAAACCTATTAAAAACAATATTCAAGTGCCTTTACTGGCTATTTAAATAAAATATATGAACTTAATTTTAAAAAAATATTTTACTTAGAAATGACACAATGATCCTTTAATTTCCATTTTTAAAGTGCACATTAAAAAAAAAAAACATGTAGATATTTGTATTTCTTTTTGGACGAAATATGTTAAATAAAATGTAAATAAACAACAGCAGACAAACTTTATGGAGCTATTTGGGGATTTAGTGTTCTACTTCACCTCAGTAATATTTTACCCTGTACCCCCCCCAATATTTAAGGCCTAAACTTAGTCACATGGTCAATTTATAGCAGACTCATAATGGTTTGGATCACCAGTAGGTTTCGATTACATGTATCAAAGATACTGCAATACCCAGTGTTTATCAAAACCAAGATGGCAATTTCATTCATTTATTCAATTAGTTCTATGACCGGTCTTGCTAAATAACAAAAATGCACTCTCTTACCTTGTAACTAAGCTGAATTAGAAACCATGTTATTTCCTAATTGAACGATCAGTTTGCCTCTTGAATACACTGTGGAATGAATCATACACCACACACAATAAAATTTAGCATCATAACAGTTCTGCCAAAAATACATCACACTTGCAACATTCCTGTCTTAACTGAATCTCGACTTCAGTAACCATTTATGTGCCAGGCCGCTAAAAGTGAGAACTGTAAAAAACTAAATATCGAGGAGCGCACAATGCAGTGAGAAGGGAAACTTGGAGCCTTCTGTCTCATCCTCACAAACCAAATTGTACACAGAAAATAGGGTACAGAGCACAATTAACCCATTTCTGGGTTGAATTTTGGTTACATCTGGAAAAATCACGTAGTATAGAACAAGTAGCAACACTGTTTATATAGATATAATTTGACAGGAGTTGCTCCAGGAGGAAAGGGGGTAGGTGGGGTATTATTGCAGAAATGAATTATTTGCGCACTGGTTTTATGTAGAGAGCATGAAAGAGCGGGCAGTGAGCTGTTCACCAACGTGGCCTTCTCCTGAAGATCCCTTTTGAGTGTTGATGGTGATTGATGGTGATTGATGATGATAGATGATGATAATGATGTCAATGTTGATGTTGATGATGATGATAATAATGATGGTTCTAGATGACTATTGTTGTAGGTATGCAACCCGTCCAATCTATAAAAGTGTAGGCCCCCTCTCTTATACTAATTAGTGTGAGGCTGTTTGGGCCACCTCACAACTCCCATGAAATTAGAGTATTTAGGTCTGATGACAGCCATATTGACAGTACAAAAGTGATGAATACCACGAGAATGAATAGTTGGGGTTCAAAAACTCTTAAGAGGTAAAGCAACCTGACATGTGAAATAAAACACACGGAGAACAGTTCACAGTGTTTATTAATATGTTGACTCTGTACAGTACACACTTACGTTAGTGTGCACACTTAATGGCTGTAGCCAATTGAAACAAAAAAAATATGCAGAGCACAAAAGAAAAATGAATGGTAGTGATTAAGCCCTTGGGTCAGTGAGCAAGCAAGGGGGAGAAGGGACTACTCCTGGGCACAGAAGAGCAAAAATGTTCAAAGAAATTAAACTATTGTCATTACAGTGTTATACTGAGAAAGGTTGAGGTGCCCAGGAAGCAGCACGACAGCACGCCCTTCTCCTATGCACCCATGATTCTGACTGACAATCATGGCAGCAGGTTGCTCGAAGGTCAGAGTGGCCTGGCCCCCAAAATTCTCAAAAAGCAAGCAAAATAATACAAAGAGCAAAAAAAAAAACATAGAAAACTTAGAAATTACACTATAATTACATGAGACACTCAAAAGTACAACTATATGGCAGATTATACATAAGAAAAATACATTGGTTGAAAATTGCCTTACAGAAATGTGTCACAGGAATAAAATAATGAGACGTCTTTCTTAGTCCCTCATGACAACTATTCACATAAACACTTATAACTAAACAAAATAATAAAAGGGGGAACAGTATAAGTAACAATGGAAATGTGACACCAGGACTCCAACGTCACTGGCCAGTCCAAGTTATAAAACTGGGAAAGAAGGGGTTGCAGGTCGTTAATGTAATTGTGCAATAAGTACTTGTTTATTGTCTACCTTAATTCAAATGAAGACTTTTGATGGGAGTTCATGGGAAAAATTGGAGGTTGGGTCACTCACACACTCACTTCACTCATTTCACCTCAATTTGGCTGTAATAGCAGGATTAAGTGGTACATGTAAGGTCACTGGCCTGCATTCAACATTGATACCCCAATATGGCCTTGATTTACCCAATGTTTTCTCTACTGGGTATGAATGTGGAAGTTTTCAGCCGGTCTAAACGAGTATACCCCCAAAATTTATCTTTTGGGGGCATGAAAGCAGGACGGCTGCTTGAGGTGGTAGAATGGTGGCTCAGCTGGACACCTTACTAAACGCCGTTCCAGTTGGCAGTGTTTATGGCAGCCACCCGCAGTTCAGAAGTGGCAAACCTGGTAGCGGGGTTGCGCAAGATGCACAAGAGCAGTGGGACAAACAGATACTAGGAGATGAGGAAGCGATACGTGTCAACTTAAAAATCTTGATGTTCAATTTCAGGTTACTATTTGTGATCTAGGAATCAAAATGATATTGCAAAAAAATACCAACTGTGTATTTGTTGTTCAGGTTCTATTGTTGCAAGTCACAGGTCTGATGACAGTTATCAGCAAATGTTGGGGGACATGGACTAAATACTATCCGTCTTCATTTTTGTCTATAAGTCTATAAACAAAATGGGTCCAATTTGTAAAATTCAGTTTTGAATAACTCAGCCAAAATCTTTCTGTAGGACGATTGTAACTTAAGTTTTCCTGAACTTGTAACAGGTTACAGTCCTGTTCTCTCGTCTCTGTAAACACCAATGGACTAGCTCAGCATGAGTTGCAGACTTTGACTACGTAATAATGAAAGTTTGTTGATACCAGGACTGCCAATAAATAAAAGAAGAAGTTAAATGTTCACTGGAAATTTATTGTCATCTCGGAAAAACAAATTGACACTCGCAGCTGACAAACAAAAAAAAAACAAGACAGAATGGCAGCCTTTATAAAACAAATCTTATCACTTTGAGAGTTACGAAGACATGAGAGAATTTTACTTTTCTCTCACAGCGCCCTATTGACTCCTCGCACTGACGGAAAATTAATTTAATAGATATTTGAAATGTCCGAAATACAAAAGAAGGTTAAAGTCGCGGGCGCTGGTCGGTGCAAGTCACGTGATCACACACTGCAGGCTGTCCGACTGAGAGCTGACAAACGATGGTGCTGTGATGAACTGTTGTGTTGTGAGGCACTCGACTGTTGTGATACCCGAGTAAGGTCGCGCTTCCTTATATATTGGTAGAAAGTTTCCTCATTGAAAACATATTGTTTTCAAGCAGTCGGTCACATCAGCCAAAGGTGACCTCTGTTATTTTCCTCATTTCACCAGTTTCACCATGTTGTGCCCTGTGGTGACGATGCTTTTAGTTTACTAAACCAGTGAAAAGGAAAAGAGATATTTTCGTCAACGTCTGTTGTTGACGTCTTTACTACTGATGAAATGAGGAAAGAAAAATAACAAATTTGGAAACACGAAAATATATGAAATACAAACAAGTTCTCATTGCCATGACCTTTCAAATATTACATAAATTACTATCCTAGACTGAAATATAGACAATTGAAATACTTCCCGAATATACAAATTTTATATATATATATATATATATATATATATATATATATATTATATATATATATATATATATATATATATATATATATATATATATATATATATATATATATATATATATATATATATATATCTAGCTGCAATGTTACAAACTCTTTATGGATGTAACTTTATTTAAGAACATTGTTCTAATTTAAGATATGATTTTCCTACATATGGAGAAAATTAAATGGAAGCAGTTATGATGTTCTTAAATATTGAGTTTACAAAAAAAAATTATTGTTAATTAGGATATAAGAAATATCCAGCAAATAGAGCTCATTTTTAGTGTAGTAAATTAATAATATTACAAATGTCAGACAGAATGTTCTTAGTTCGAGTGGTCAATTTTATTCACACTACATACATGCAGCATAATATACAGACTCATTACTATGATCTGTTATGCTACTGAGTGATCTATGGCTGCTAGTATGATGTGACAGCAGTCTTTGTGTGTAACATTATGTTGCTGCAAACATGTACCAGGCAGACAATCATGTGCAATTTTCTCAGACCAAAGGTGTCAATATTAATATACTGCTAACACTTGCTCATCAAAATGTTGTACAATATCCTAACACTATCATCTAGCCTTATAGACACCTACTATACGGCCTTCTTAAAACCCATAATTGGTACATGCCAACTACATTTAACATAAGACAGTTCCCATCATGTGGACCAAGCAGAACATTCAACTTTGAGCAGCAAAAAAATATGTGGTTATTTGACAGACAATTTCTTCTTTGCTATGTTAAATCCCTAATTAATTAGCCATGACATCTGATGGTTAGTAAATAGTGTATCTGTCAGTTGCTATTTAACACATACAGCAGCCAATTCTAAGTGGATTATTAAGGGGTTGAAGCAAATGTGGTCAAGAAATCAGTAGCAATGTGTTACCACTAGTATTAAGATAAGTTAAGATGATAAATTTGGGTGGCTCTTAATGAGGCCAGTAATATTAAGGAAAACCACACAATTACTATGATAAATTTATATTCTGCCCTGAAACATTATCAATTTGTTAAGGCCACGATTCTTCATTTCTACAGCTTTTGCGAAAATTAATTTTTTGTACTCAAACAGGAGCAGATATTGTAAAATCCTGTTGCAGTTCTGTTGTTACAAATAGTTTTTGTTAAGTGGTCTAATTTTTTCAACACAAAAAACTGTATAATTTCAACTAATTATTAAATTAACAAAATTTTACTTAATTAATTAATTGGATGAAAGTATACACTTCTTTTATGTTGAAAGAATCAGACTAAATACTAAAAACAATTTCTAACAAAATTGTGAGAAGATTTTGCAATATCAGCACCTATTTGGGTTTAAAAAATAATTCTCGCAAAAGCTGTAGAAATGAAGGATTGTGGCCTTAAGTCAAATGAATGGTCAGATTTATACTCCATCTGTGGTTCAAGGATCAGTGTTTTTGTGGCCAGAAGTGAACCATAATTCGTAAATACTGATGTGCCCCATGTTATGCCTTCCTGTGACCATTCATACCATTAAATGCCAACTTGACTGTCAGGGCATCAGTATTTCACCATTGTGCCATTTGAGTGCAGTGAGTGAAATAATCTGTGGTGCAAAGTGTTAAATAAAAATCCAAAAACAGTGAATAGCGTCAAATAATCGAGGCCCTGGAATCATTTAAGGCCTGGGCCATTTTTCACGGTGCTTCAGGGCTCCTAAATCCTGATATCACATAACGCAAAAACATATAATGTAACATGCAACCAGCATTTTTAAGTTAACTTAACCTGTGTGTTTCAAAATAAAGACATGACGTAGCATGTCAACAAAGGCATTAAAATGCCGCAAGGTATTTTGTGTATTATTTTCAGTGTTATGTGTTGTCATAAAAATTATGTGTAGTTTTTCAGGGACACACTTCAGGCACCAAGTTACCCAAAATGACCTATCATTTATTAATTTCCATTGTTGTAATACTTAAGAAATAGAGTAGCAGATGTAAATTAGGCAGCAAGTGCTACTGCATAATTTCATGTCTACATTTAAATTTTGACCCATGTTCAGAAGTGTTCATCTATCACGTCATTTAATAAGTGTTTACATGTTATCATCCCCATCATTAGTTATAAATTGCTTGTAATTTTGAAGTGCATTCCTACAAATCCACCACACTTTTGTGCGTGCATGCCGTGTAAAGCAGCCAGCATAAGCGCCATGATGCTAGTTGCAGTCTAGTAGCCGAGTGGGGTGAATGTCGCGTACTGCCACTTTGCGCCTTCATCAAATTCTTAGCAACTA
The DNA here is from genome assembly GCA_029891345.1 of Dryococelus australis. Taxonomy (NCBI): domain Eukaryota; kingdom Metazoa; phylum Arthropoda; class Insecta; order Phasmatodea; family Phasmatidae; genus Dryococelus; species Dryococelus australis. Next base: position 284,781,245 of record CM057009.1, on the reverse strand, counting down.
TTTAGTATATCAATATTTATTGTTTTGTGCCAGAACATTAATGTAATTTCTTAGCCCAGTGAGCATACCACCCCCCACTTCTCAGGAGCTTGCACACTCTTGGGATGTAAAAATGTAAGTGCCTCCTCTAAGGTAAAAATTAAATAAAACGTATGTAAGAACAATCACCAACGTACTTATTTTTCGAGCTGCGTCACGGCTGCAATATTCTTATTTTCACGACTTCATCATTTACCGTATAAGTCTACAGGTACTGAGAAGGCCTTAAACAGTCTCAATATGGAAGTGAGTATGCGTTGAGAGGGGCTACAACACCTGTCACTAGCCCAGGCACATGGGATAATAGCTGAACTTCCAACACTGGATCATCAAGTGATGCCACATCTAAGGGCCGTCAACCACATGCCCCATTGTGCTCTCCGAGCTGGTGCCCTAGGGAAAAATATCACCTTGTCTGGCAGACCCCTGTCTCAGATCTTAATATTGCATTGGCAACAACCTATTCCCTTGATATCTGAACTGAGCCTCATCAATACACATAATCATAATTATTTTGAAAACACTTATGATTCAAATAAAGGATCCTGGTGGCCAAGTCATTAACTTACCAACCTCCTGCCCTGAAATGGTAGCTCAATTTCCCAGTGGGTGTTGCCCAGATTTTTTATGTTGGAAATGCTGTGGGTATTGCTGATTGCTGGCAGGTTTTCTCACGGAACTCCCAATATCCCTGCTCTGAAATCCATTGCTGCTTCATTGTAAGGTAATGAAACAAAATGCAAATAACGATTGCGGATCATGCTAACTAATATAATAATTTTGAAATTTGCCAGTCAAGATATGGATGCAATCTGTAGTTCTATATAATCTATGGAGTCTGCCCTTAAAGATACAGTAGTCAGTGCTCTAGTTGGAGAAGTCCTGGCAATAAAAAAATTAATTTTGAAGTACTGCCAAGTAGTTGTGCAGATGCAGCCACCACTGGTGAATAAGCCAAAGAAAATCAGTACAGTTCTTATAGTTTAAAAGGTAGAATATAGATTGTAGTGGTTATGGTAAAAGAATAAGTAAATATTACGGAACACACTGAATACATGTGTACCAAAACAAAATTATGATGTGTGAGAGAGTAGTGAACAGCTATAGGTACAGGGAATTGATACCATACACCAAGAGCATATCAGGTATTGAGACGACCATGTGTTAAAGAAAATGCCAATACAAGTATGTTGGTAGCATTATAATAGTTAGAAACCATAAATTAAGAGTAGGGAAATGCTAAATTAAATTATTTGCACTTTCAAGTCATTATACTAGCATTGTCTAGCTAGAAAACACCTTTAGAACATCCGAGATAGTCAAACTAATTATAGAAAAATAGTCAAATTTTCCCTGGCGATGAGTGCAGGCTCATAGGGAAATGCTTCCCACTCTGCACATACACAGTGTACCAAGGTAATAACTATGGAATGACAAAGAAGAAACATTACCAAAATTATTATTGTTGCCACACATCAATGATGTGTCTGAAAATGACAAACTAACCCTCATTAGAAGCATAAAATTGGTCGTTTTAAAGACAATTCTCTTCAGATTTCAGTACTTTCTCCCGTCAATGCAGTGCTGCTGGAAAAGATAGCAGTAGGTTGTTTATTATGTCAAAATATTTTGAAACATCATAAAATTGACACTGATTCACACAGATAAGTATGCCAGATTCTGTACAAACATAATTTAAAATAGGGTATATTTTTAATTATGTTTGTACAAAATCAACTTTTTCGAAAACAAGTGTGTGTGATCTCTCCCCTGTAATTTGGGGTTTAGATCATTTAAGTACTTATAATATCTACTAAGAAGGGTATATCTTGAATCCATATCTGATCTTTTAGATGTGATACATCTTCACCTTTCATTTCTAGTAATAATATTATTTCTTCCAAAAGTAAATGAAATCTCTCTAGAACATTATCACAAGAATACCAAGAAACCTCTGTGTAGTTCAGCAGCCCTCAAATTCACTATTCATGTTCAGAAGAAGGAGAGAAAACTGGTGGTGATTAAATACCCTGTATCAAATGAAGTTCACAGTTTTTGACACAGACTGGAGCACATAGCTAATTTTTATCGTTTTCAAACACAGAACTTGGCGATAAATAATACAGTAGAAAGATTACAATTTCCGTTTGTCTGAAAACTCAACCATTAGTTTAGCTTCTAATGTTGGTACAGATCCTTTGACTTTGCCTGTCATTACTGGAGTGCCATCAGTTGACCATGAGTCTCTCGAGTGGGTTTGTATTTCACTAGAATGTTCCACAAGGCATCACAAATGTCTTCCCCAGTAGTAGTTCCATGGCTCGGAAAGGATTCAAAAAACTTTTTAGGTTACTTTCAAACAGTGGCGAATTTAAGCATTCATCTTAATAAGGGGGGGGGGGGGGGGTTGTCTTGTGATGCACTAAAATTTGGACATTAATAATTCTAATTACATTTCATCCAGTCGTAGATAAATTGCATTTGCCTGGTTACTTGTGTGTGGTTATCAGCAAATAAAAGGAAAAAAGTATCTGAAATATGGAAAACTTTAAGATGGAGTGTAAGTGTGAACATATTTAACTATTATTTCTCATTCCATGTAGTCATTAAAATGTTGTTGTTAATAACTTCAATTGCAGTTCCAATCACAAATCAGAGCGCAATACAATTCAAAGAAAAGAGGCATCAAAACATAGAAACTGAAAACACTTTGCTGTGATTTTAATATGAACACTTAAAATTTCTCACTGCTCAGTATTCTAATTCGTAAAAACTATGAACCACAATATAAGGAAGAAAAATGAGTTTTAGATTAACTTAGTTTGCTAACATTTTATCTCATCAATAATGTTGACCAATCTGATTACAAATACCTTATATACAGAAATGCTTAAGTGTTATGCGCATTATCATCATGTGAAATATAAATACTGAGCACAAATACTATCACTTAAAATTTATACAGGTAAAACAACAACAAAAAAAACACTTATAAAAAGGGATGACCTTAAGACATATAGAAACATTTCATAAATATTACTTTGTACAGTTATACACTAATACAGCACATTCCAAGGACTTTTAAAATACTATCTTCGAACATCTTACGTTGTCACACAAGTTTCATCTGGTATTCATGTTATGCTGACAGCACATAAAAGTTATCTTGAAGTAATTCTGTGGCTGGATATAAATTCTTTGCCATATTAGTAACAATTATCATATTTGCAAAAAATTGGGTTTCATTATGCTACAGTGAAATGATAACATTTTTTTAAAACTGAAAATATGTCTTTAGCAATAGAGAAGGAGAGGGAAGACATAAAATGACAATTATTGAAATGCAGGATGGATATGCTTTTATTGTGAACAGAAATAAAGATAATAAAGCTTAAAATACCAGTGACTTTCCCTTACTAAACAGTAAATTTAAACTGAAGAAATCAACATAGTTGTCAAATATATGGTCAATATTAAGACTTCTCTAAAAATAAGTGTATTTCAGCAGAAAATTTACTTTCCTGCACAGTCACCTCTATTATTTAATTTTGCTTATATATATCCTGAGACCAAACTTTAAAATTCTTTTAATTTTTTTTCCGTAACATCATTTCTTGGCATTCAAAAGGCAGCCACTTATGCTCTATCACACCACAAACGAGGATTTTCAATGAGTAGCACCTTGTGCAAAATGACTAACTACCATCTCTTTGTCTATTGAAATATTCCTATGTAAGAGCATTAATGCAAGGCCATTGAGACGTTTCTGCCCACAGCGTAACCGGAGCCAAGTTTTAATTCTTTGCAAAATAGAACAACTACGCTCGGGACTAGCAACACTCATATGCAAGCAAGACAATATACACAGAAAACTTCTAATGTTAGGATACAGCACGCTGTCACACTCCTTAACTAATTCACTACAAAACTGTGGAAGACGCTCATTTTTTCCTTGCCGCCTTTTCCATTTAGCTGTCCGCAATGAAAACTCTGCTTTCAGGTGGTTTTGCAGATCATTTTCATTTACCGCGAACAAGCTGCAGTACCTATTTGCCAAGAATTTCATGTTTTCTTATGCTTTGTCATCTCCACGGCCAGGTAAAAACACATTCAATCTATAAACGTCAAGGACTTCGCTGGGTAAAGGTGACTTGAGATCTTCAACTACAGCTTTTAGTATAGGTATGAACACACATTTTCTGAAGTAATCTTCAGCAGTATTTGCAGGAACGTTGCAGTTCAATGTTTGCCTCTTGGTGGTACAAGGTAGAGTGATCATCACACCTAATGCATTTGCAGTATCCTTTGCTTAAAAAAAAAAAAAAGGCTCTAAATACCTCACCAACTCGAAGTTTGTTTCTTTTCTAGCTCAAAACACTAATTGTGTCTTAGATGGTGTCAAAGGCAGTTTGCCTGTCTAGCTCTTTCTTCTGGAGAAACCGGCTCAGTGGAAGTTACTGATAAAACGTCACTGAGGCAATTGACACAATAAAAGTTGAATCCCTGACTGATAGCAACAGTGTCCTAGCATTAGCAGCTGACTGTCGTTCTTTCCATTCAGAAACAATCTGCAATGCTACTGCTATTTTGGGCAGCTGAGATTTAAACTGTAATACTGCATCATGATGTTTGACCTAACGAGTCTCACACAGCTTAGTTAGCTGACCTCCAAGTGTTGATACTAGAACAACTTTTCGTTTTGAAGATGCACTAAAAAAGGAAATTACTTGGCTCATTATTCCGGTTGTATTTCTGACACATTGAAAAGTAGCTGACTTGGATAGTGATAAATGCAGTGCATGAGTGTAGCAGGGACAACAAATTGCATGAACTGCTACCTTCTGAATTTCTGCAATGGCACCACAGAGTTCTGAAGTAATTATACTGCATCCGTCAGTTGTTATTCCAACACAGTCTCTCGGATTTATGTGCAAATCTTGTAGCATCTTGAGAACAAACTGACCTAACCTCACACCAGTAAGTACTGGTTCTAAAAGTTCATCCTCTTCTTGTTCATGTTCATTTTTATCAGTGTCACTTTGTGGAAATTTTTCTCATTTCCGTGGATTAATGAATCCCACAAAATCCTCTCTTATGTGGTTTTTATATTTGTACCTCAGTACGAGAGACAGCTGAGAAATGCGTGACATATCGGTTGTTTCATTGAACAAAATGCTGTAGAATTTGGATTTTCGAAACTCGTTTAAGGATATTTGATAGTATTTATTCTCCGCAGCACTCAATAAGGGCATTTTGTGTAGTTTTACTGCTCTACAGTTTTCTCGAGGAGGCTGTGAACAAATGCTTCTCGAGAAATTTGTCACCACACTCCACTCTAAAACTGAGTAGTTCGCGGAAATTACCCTCGTTGTCATTACTACTGTTAGAATTTCATCCATGAAGTTCAAGTGTGCTGTCATCCCTGTGTCCACGAAAAGCAATATTTTGTCTTCCAAGAAACACTATGTTATCAATTATGCTAAGAATTCGGGCACAATTTTCTCTGACCTGCTGCATTTTAGCTGTGTCTATTTGGTTCACGACTACATTCTTCAGATCCTGAAGACTCGTAAGGAAATCCAAACCTTTCTGAACAGGTTCTTTATGATATCTGGTTTTCGCATGTGTCTCCAATGCATCGTCTTTACTGAGAAGCTCAGCAAATATTTTAAGTGGGGTGGTAACAAGTCTCTGTAATGAAACTGCCTTGTAGACACCGCCTACATGCTCTACAGCAAAGAATGGGCAAAAACGGCAGTACAATCCTTTTTTCACATCAGAGAGAGCCAGCCAGGAATATTTTTGTAAATGGTCACTCTTTACATATTGATGTTCTTGAGTGTTTCCCTTTGAATGCACAGAATGAGGATGAATATAATCCATTGGAGGAGACCAAGGTTGTTCCAGAACCTTGGCAAGTGTGAAATCATCCTATGTTTTTCCAATGAAGTTGCCAATATCGTTTTCATAATTTCCATTGCTACTAAAATTCGTGCTACAGCCAGACATATTAACCATTGTAGAATTTTGCACATCATTCATTTCTATAAATGAGTCAGATTTTGAGAGCAAGAGTTCAGTTTCATCAATAGCATTTTCAGCAGGGCTACAACCAACAGCATCAGAAGTTTTCTTCTTTGTGGAGAAGCAGAAGTCAAGTAACGTCTTCTGTTTCATTCCTCGGGAGGGCCCTTCCCCCTGAGAAAATTTTTTTTTTTTTTATAAATGAAAGGTTTTTTTTTTTTTTTTGCAAAATAAAGAGTTCTTTTACTGGTAATAGCAGTTTTTTTCCTGGAACCAAACACTACACAATGCAATAACGAGCTTTTAGTAAATACGAACACAGCCGTTAAAGTATACACAAAGAATCCTGTGAGTAATGGTGAACCCAATAACAACTGATAGGTCTGATCATGTCCTTACCAGAATATTACAATTTGACATTTGTAAAAGTGGTTTTGTATTCAAGATACTCACATGCTTTTTTGGAAATGTAAGGATTTCTACTTTTTGTGGGTCACTAACGTAACTTAACTCAAGTTACGGTAGTGACCGACATAAATTGTTATTTTGGTTTATGCAGCAAAAATTTCTGAATAATTATGCTATTTAAATGTTGCTGCAGTTCTCACACACAAATATTATAGTTTCCTTAGAAAATAATAACATCATTTTGTACTGGCACCCAACCACGTGCAGCAGTTGTTTGACGCGCCGCAGTATCGGGTTACCAGACGTAGGTGGCTGCACATTTTATCCCTTTGGAGCAATGATTCCCAACCTTTATGAGATCGTGGACCACTCGGGTCAAAAATTGATTAGAGCACGGACCTCCCTATCCCCCCCCCCATTTTTCCGCTTAAATTCCTACTAGCCCTAATTTCTATGGCAGCTTCATACAATTTGTTAGTAAGAACAAATTTATTATTATCAATATTATTTCTGTATTACTTAGCACATACATATTTAAAATACTTCTTTCACGTATTAATGTTGTTACTGAAAAAGAAAAAGTCTGTATCTTTCTTACGATTTTCTAAGTGACTCACAACTGAAATTTGTCTTATTAAAGTGCCAATGCCATCCTTATTGCCTCCATGCTCTCATGCCTCAACAGAAAATAACTTGAAGACGGGCCCCTTAACTCGTGTACCACTACCGATGCTCTCACGGGCCACAGGCTGTGGTCCGTGGACCATCGGTTGGGAACCACTCCTTTAGAGTGTAGTAATGCAAAAATTAAATTAGCAATTATTTTCTACAGGAGCCGTGATATATACCGAAAACCTTCGCAACTATTCTTCCATAGCAAAACTATTTGGCAGTTTATGCTGCGTAAACCAAAATACTCCTTTTAATGTTATGTTTCGATGTATTGACATTAATGCGAGTTCTCCTAAACAAGCTGCTTGACTTATCAGTTTTTGAAGTAAATTTTTGATCTGGTCAATGTTGACAAACACGTATTTACTGGCAAGGCACTAAGAGAAAACATATTAAAAGTTGTAACATTTCATGAACTACATACGGTAAGCTAAAAAGACTAATTTTTTTAAACAATACCATTACATTTATCGTTTAATGCAGTACTGAACAAGCTACTAAGGGAAATGTATACTGATAGTAATTTATCAGCACAACTGAAAACTTCTCCCCTCTAAAATTAAATTCCATTGCAAACCAATCGCGAGAAGTTCATATATAATATACCATAGTGTTTTATATTTAAGGTCGTTAACATTCCATTTCCTAATGGCCAGGCGTGACAATATAAAGTTTAAAATTATTACTAGGAAGTTGCCCTACGCTACGCTATGTTTACGCTATAAATAACCTAATGACGCAGGCTAACAGTCAGCTGTGCTTGAGCCCATGACTGCGCTCACCATGCACGTGTCACGTATCCCGCACGTGCGCCACGAGGCCAATAATTTTGAACATTCCTATAAATGTTATTTTCAGTGTAAAATGTTTTCTATTGTATTCACCATAATTAATATGTCTTAAAATGAGTTCAAGTGTTTGTTACTATTTTAAATTGTTTGGTTACAAAATTCAAAGTGCCCGCGGCACCGAGATTAAGAACACTTAATATTCCGGCATGAAAGTAGTCATAAAGAGACACTAAAATAGTATTGAAATTCATAAGAAAATTATAGAAATGTAAAATAATACTTAATTTAATTTGTGACATTTTATTTTCAATATAAAATGTTTTACTCTGCGTGCATAGCACTTCCGCTTATGTGAACCCCGTAGGCAGCCATGGTAGGTCCGTGCGACGCTTGTATCTGGACAGTCTGTAGAGGAGAGCTGGCGATGTAAGACACTGTCACATACGCACAACTTTTGTTCACTGATTTAGGTTTCCATAGTTAATTTAGTTTACTGGTTAACCTTTGCTTGCGTACGTTTTTGCCAGACATTTTCCCCAACATAATGCTTCTGCTTTATTAGTTTATTGTGCCCTTGAGGCATTTTTTACTTAATTGAGTAGAAGGAGAAGAAAGATGTTGGAGAGGTCACGCGACCTGCGCAATTTAAATCAGGCGCCATCTGCCTATGTTCATCATGGGATTTCATTGTAAATTCTGCATTATTGATACACAATTTTAAGAGCTTAATTTTTATGTATGTATTTGAGGGTATTTTTGGTGTTTGAATATTTCATGGCAACGTCGCCGACCAACACCAAGTCTTTGTAAAAGCCATCATTGCGTTTGAGAGCTTATTTATATAACATTGTATGTGCAATAATTTATTTCAGGGTTCTATGTAAGTTTTTATTCAGGGTTCAACGTATTTTTCACATAAATTGATGCTTTTTGTACTTGACCACACTGTCACATTAATGTTTGATTTCACCGCCATCAGGCATATTACATGCCTGTAACCACTGGAATCGTAAAGAGAATAATTTTCTCAGCAAGAATAATCAATTTTCTGAATTTAGTTTGCAGTTTCCACGCAGAAATATTGCAATTTCACCTGCACCACATGGGCCGCTACAAACTTCATCCAACACCATCTGCATCATCTAAGCTTGTTTTCACACATGTGTGTGTTTATTGTGAATATTCATCTCGTGTCCCATCTTGTTTCATGTATCATTCAAGGGTTATGTAATTTTGTAATTAGTGTATGGTGCAATTATTCCCGTACTAGCCGGCTCTGTGTATAGGCCGTCACCACACTACCCACGTGCTGGAAGGCGAGCCCCGACCAGTTTGTGTTAGTGATGTTGAGTAATCACACGTGTTAATATGTATTAAGGGTTTCTTTTATAATTCACAGTATCCTGTGAAGGCTGTGCTTTCATTCACCTTGGTGAGATCATCTATCTAGGCGTGCGCTAGATTAATTGCGGGCTGGGGAGCACCCAAGCAGAATTGGCTAGTCATGACCGAGATAATCATTTAATTGGCATGTTGATGTGTATGCATAATAACAATAAAAGCAAATCTACACTGAACTCATATCTTTTATTCAGTAGTGACAGTGTCCTAGCCATATATGTTTTATTCAGTGTTTATTCCAGTGATGTTTAGTAAAAAGTTTAGTATTGCCTACGTGTTTATAAGTACGCACGGGTGAGACAGACACACAGAAACCACAGCATCCCTGAGAACCCTGAGTCTCAATAGTGTGGTGATTGGGAAGCACCGCTGGTGCCCAAATTACCAGTAAGTATCTGTGTCATCGTTCGTCTCGTGTCTCATCCGATAGCAACACTAATAAAAAAAAACCTGTGTCTCAGTATCAGAAATGCCATCTCCAGTTTCTTCATTCTTTGATAGTTTACTATAATATGAAAACAAATCGTTAATTTTCTTGTCACACATTATGATGGTACACGCTCCTGGTGTGTATTCAACCCGATACCATCATGTACAAAGTACAAACACGAATACTTCAGAACTGAAAAGTTGACACCTTCACTGCACACTAGAGACTGAGACTGTGAAGGCATGGTCATGGTGCCTGTACACACCCCCTCGCACCATTATTTATGATATGGTGAGCGTGCCCTGACCAGCGCCTCTTCGACCTGACCCGCTTGCTCCCCTGCTGAGCAAGGGACAACGCACAGAAAAAAGATAGGAAACAGATTTTCTAGGTAGTGGCCAATACTTTACTCGAGCATAAACAATCCTCGCTTACATAAAATGAAGCTTGAGAGTGGGTAAAAAGTGACTTAACAATATCAAATTTTCCAATGCGTAAACAACACAAAAACTTGAAATTTTTGTGCCTTCTGTTAATATCAATAAAATACTTTTATTTAAGTTGGTTACATTTGGAACCCAGAAAAGCGGGCAGACCATCCATCCTTATTTGCTATCATTTCACAACAATGTAACTTTCTAAATTTTTCTCTCTCACATAAAACGAGATGTTTTTCGCTCAAGGTGTTTTGAGTGAACTGAATTTTAAGTTATAATCTAAACCAAATAAAATAAACAATGTCCCCCCCCCCCTAAATCCTCCACTTCTTTCAAATTGTCATTGCAGGCTCAAAGGAAAAGTGCCACTTGTACAATGTCTTGAATATTATTACTTTCATCGAGGGCAAATGAAAAAACAATGAAATGCTGATGAAGACTCGACTAGTTGTTCATGCATCGTCTGCTATCTCCATTACCCTATCAGTCACTATGTTTCTTGATAGTGTAATTTTTGGGGCACTTTCAGGTTTCAGGGCAGAAATTTTCAGCTGCTTTTATTACTGCATTCCTTAACCAAGTAGTGTTTCGCCAGTAAGAAAATAATTTCATAACTGGCTTTCGCAGAAGTTTCACTGCCTTAGTTAATTTTTGTAAAAACACTTAGCTATCTTTTTAATTTGTAATGATGCAATTTATTGTAATAATTAAATAGGACATTTGATTAATATTCTCTTCTTTTGCGAGTAAGTGTAATATCTTATCAGTATTTTAAGTTTCGGAAGTGTTTGAATGTTTATCTGTCATGCGCTCGCTTTTTCTGAAATCGTAGTTAAGGTTGCATCAGCATGCAGAGATAAAAGCTATTTTACTACTCCCATATACATCTTTCCCTTCTAGAAGCTTGATTATTTTTAGTTCCGACACAGTTCGGCATGACTTGGGAGGAATTTCGGGCCACGCTATGCCCGTATTTAATCATGTTTTTGGAACCAGGTGCAAGAAGGGGGGGGGGGGGGCACATGGCGGTGTGAGAGCCGAGTGTCTCCGTCCACAAACAGTTTACTACAAGCCATGAAGGAAGCATGTCGAGCATAGGATATGCTCACAAATTTCTCTTGCAATATGAGTTGTGAAGTGACGTTAACTAATGAACTACTGTGGCACTGTTCAGTTTCGGTTGTCTCGTTAAACTGACCGTTCGTGACTCTGCATCAATGGAAGATTGTATTCCTGTTATTTGGAATTAAAAATACAAATGAAGAACTAATGCGAGCCTTGAACTCTTTTTTTTCTTCTAATTTTAACATAGCGCCTTTTAAGTTTCATGTGTCTACCGATCGAGCAAAAATGAGCTGTGATTTCCAGTCATCATTTTGCTGGCTGCGTTGTTACAAACTTGGCTGCCCAGCTGCGGGGCTAAATTAAACACACCTGATAACTCAGTGTTTACAAACGTAGCCACAGAACATCAATTACAAGTCAATGGCAGTTCCGAACGAGTTAGTGAGAGGCGAGCGACACGACGCAGCAGTTCTAGTGTTCTGTATAAGAACAAAAGATCAAAGTACAAGACAACAGACTACGATAACTAGGAGCAGTGTACAAAGGTATTTACTCATCAATTCATATCGGGGAATTTAACATTGAAGCCACCAGTTCAAGTAAATTCAACATGTTTTATTTTGCTTATTTTGATGTATAGGTTGTTGTTTGTTAGAATTTACCAAGGACATTACTGTAACTGTTTATATCCATTCTTGGTAAAATCAAAATTTAATATGGCACAGTTAAAAAATATACCAAATGTAAGTTCTAAAAATGAAACTCTAGAAAAGATGCCGAAGAAATCACAAGTGTGAACACTGTAAAATTTTTGTTACAATAGGTCCCATTTTTTTTTTGTTCTTAAAGTAAAACAGGCAGTTGTTTACATGTAAAATATTTTTGGTACAGGTTAAATATCTACTAATCATTATAGCGAGTAGCCGAAAAAGAACACAAGTAAGTGAAGATGACAATTTTTTAGGTTTTGAATAGGAAGTAAACAATTCAGGTTCAGACCTTGGTAATACAAATGAGGAAATTCAGAGAAAAAAAAATGCCAGAAATGAAAGAGCAAATAAGCTTGCGCACAAAATTTGTTGCTGAACAAAGGGCTGAATCTAGGACAGAACTAAACGAGTTTAGAAATGAGTTTCATGAATATAGGATTGAACAAAAAGAGTTAAAAAACAAGGTTCAACAGTTACCAGGAAATTTCAATGGGTTCCAAACCGATTCCGAGAGAAAATTTGACAAACATATAACTGAGTTAACAATTTGAAAGGGACCCTAAATAATGTGCAGAGTACAGTAAATAATAACACAAATATTGTTTCAGAATGTGAAACTAGGGTTGTAGAATTGTCAAAGGATGTAAGTGAAAAATATGTGTCAATAAGAAATTTAATAGAGGAAGGGAAACTACAGGTATGGGGGGTGGAACAACATGTTTGTAATAAATTAAATATGATATTAAGAACAGCTATTGTATAATAAATTCGGGCAGACCGACTGCAATTTAGGTTATTAGGTAGGTAATTAAGTTTTTAACATTTTCCTTGTGCCATCATTTTTAACATTTTCCTTGTGCCATCATTTTTAATATTTTCTTCTACAGTAAGAATGTAAACAAGGTAAGTTAGTGTTTATTTTGAGTAATAATTCTTATGTTAGAAAAATCATATGAGATTGAAGAGAAAATACATCATGGTATATACAGGATAAATTGAGTAGATTATCATATTTCCTTTCTTAAGCCGTGGTGTAGACAACAGTGAATAAAGTTATAGATTATTGTGGTAAGTGAAATGTTTCAGACTTGCTGGTCACCAGTAGATGGTTTATTTATAAAAAATTATTATTGTGAAAGTGTTAATTATGTTTTTAAAGAGAAATGTATAATAAATTGTTAGTATATTATATTTAATATTAGTGTAGTAGAGAATAATAAAAAATGAATAGTGAAGTGGTTGTGTGTTTATATATGAATCAATATTGAATATCATGAACACAATTAATTGTTCATGACCATGTGATGATGTTTGAGTAGTGACGAATGAAGTAAGTACAGTAGTATAATGTAAGGAAGGTTTTAAGGACAGAAAAAGTAAGTAAAAGAGTAATATAAAGAGTTAAGTTAAGTAACGTGGGGTTGTCAAGAACACACCTAAAGTAACTATTGCATGTTATATATTTTTATTTGCGCTTGTACTTATTCAATGCTGAATGGATTACAACTTCTTGTAAACTTTGTTGTATTATGTTGGAAAAATTAAAATTTACGAAACTGTTCTAATACATTCCTTTTTCTCATTTTTTTAAGGTATAGTATGATCACAAAAAAGAAAGTTGTTTTTGTGAAGAATGAGATATACAAAATTTCACTGTATAATTATAAATACAGTAAATGCCCGATATAACGCTGCTGTTGGGGGGCAAAAACTCAGACCTGCATTATTGCTTTCCGTGCTATTCTGGGAGTGACCGAGTACAGTAGCAAAAAAAGCCTGTGTTCTAATGGGGCGTGGTACCTAATCTGTCAAACACGGAGCAAGTGTTGCTATTTACCACCGTAACTCGTCAAACGTTTAGCACCTTGCTATCGGAACTTTATTTTTTTATCTGCGTCACTGGACTTGACAGCACCCAAGGGAGAGAAACAGAAGAGAAATGCACTGTGATGAAGGGTCACATGCATTCAAGCATTAATAACTAAAAAATACTGCATTTTCCAGGCAAAGGATGTATTAAATCCACCAAACCAAGGGCAGTGTTCGCTGTGAGTTGTTTGTCATGTGGGTTGAAGAAGGGGGTTCATCCCCCGCCTCCTGCTGGACCTGGTTGGAAGGAAGTGAGAATGCTCACGTCCAAAAGTCGAATGCACGCTTGCACTGCAGATGGGATCTATCAGTTCCTCACGTGTTGTGAAACATGTCGCTTGCTTGTATGATTTGCATTTTACAAAGGAAAACTAAAGCAAAAAAAAAAAAAAAGCTCATTATTTGTGGCATGCAAAGAAGGATTGCTTTTCTGTATTGAGCCTTGTCCACAATAGCTCGTCCACTCTGAATTTTGTTTTTCGAAAATCGGAAGACATGCCTTGCAGCCGGTATTTATACATTATAATCAAAGTATCTACATCATAATTATAATGATTACGGAGAGCTACACCCGTAGGAAATTAATTATAGGCCTGTAAATGACTTCGAAACATGAATTTTGAGGCATGCCTCAAATTTCTGAATTTTTTTTTTTGAAAATGTGAAGACATACCGCATAGCCAGTATATATACATTATAATCAAAGTGTCTACATCATAATTATAATGATTACATAGAGCTAGGAGATTGACGTGGCAGCTTGCAATTGTCGCTTGTGCCTAGATCGTCGGGGCTGGGCAGCTGTCCGTCCGTCGCTACAAGATTATTCTGGCGGGCGGTGGCCAAACGGCTGCCGCCACTGCCATCGTTACAGGGCCGGTTCAATTTGTAACAGCGGCCCGGTGTTGGAAAAACATCCTGATTGATGCGATTCACGTCAATGTGTTGAATTTCTATGAAATTTAGGCGGTATGTTGGCCTCTGCAATGGCATGATGAGGCCCGGCAATGTTTACAAGAATATAAAAATTGAGTGTGGTCTATTTGAAATATTAACGATCCCAAATTATTTATCAAATACTTCTGACATAGCCTATATACGCACATGGCCTTACTCGCCAATATGGTAATATAAGAACAAATTTTACTTGCATATATGGAAAACCATAGAATATTGGCTGTAATGAATCAGTAAAATAGATCTGGGTGCTGAAAGGAGGGAGAACGCACGCCTGAACCTCATCCATCAATGTCCCCGACTCACAACAACCCACCGACAGACCACAGGCTTACCTAACCGCACATTTTCAACTTATTTATTTATTCAGACCAGGAAACATAAATTGCCCCACGGTATAACCGAATTCGCGGTATACGGGGCCGTGGTATTCCGGGCTTCCACTGTAATAATCAATGTCAATGGAAGAAAAGAGAGGTAATTGGTTAATTTTGAGTGTAAAAAGTCCTACTGAGGAAATAAGCTAGGAGAAGAATGGTTGTTTTACATGACATGCAATGTTTGTTTTTATTGATTTTGTAACTATTGGGATTTAGTTCTTGTACTTTAAGAAGAATACTGAACAGGAAGAGCTATATAAGAGCAATATATATTAAATTGTTTAATTATTTTCATATGTTGAAAAGCTTAAATTTTTATTAAAAACAAATTAATTTTGAAAGGTTGGACATTTTGAAAATTACGAGGAATGTTGATGTAAGAGTATAATGAATATAGCTATACTGAATGATGCTGAATGTAATTAATTTTGAAATGAAATGACAGTTTGTAAACTAGTTGAAAATGTAAGTTAAATTAATAATAGTAATGAATTAGTATAGTTTTACTGTATTTTACAAATTCAATGTTGACAAATCTGGGTAATGTAGATGAATTTAGAAGGTATGACATTTTGTCCTGAAAATTAAAGATTGAGGTGTTGTAGTGTATGTGGCTTTAATAACTTAGGTAGTCAGTGATTTCATGTACCTGCTATGACTATCCAGGACAATAAATTGAGCAATAGCAAGGCCATTCTGAACTCTAGTTTTAATGATAATGTTTTCTGTGGCATTTTCCAAAGTTTTAAAATTTAATGCAATTCCAATTGTCTTTTTAAACTAAACGTAGTAAAATTTGAGGAAAAATGTTTTCAGGTAATATGTAGGAATACTGCTAACCATATCTCAAAATTATATTGTGATCATGTTACTGTTGGGTAATATTGTGTAAATTTTGTAAGTATAACTTACGGGTTATATTGTCACTTTTTTATGTATAGTAAAAGTAGATAATCTTGAGTATTGTTTTTCTTGTAATGTTGTACTTTGAAGAAATGTAATATGTTATATTTTTGTGTGGGTTGCAAGCTGAAGCTTCTATGTATGACTATTATTGGATCCATCTCAGAGGTTCACAGTACGGCAGCAATATCCACAGACAAATTTATTAATGTATTTTACTACATTAATTTGGTGTAATAAATGTACCACAGAAGTTTACAGGATTTTGGACTGCTAGTGTGTGTGCAAAATGTTTATATCGGGATTGTTTTCATTTCTTTGACCTAGCAGTAAACAGAAAAGGTATTGTTAATAAAAGAAACTTTAAATGATTGTGGAACTTCTTGGGAAAATTATATTTGTTCAAAGAAATTGGGGGGTTAAACAACATGCATATAATAAATTAAATTTATCACTGGCATACATTTCGGGTACACCCTCAACCTTAACTGAGAAAAAACATTTGAAAATAATTGTAATATGCATAAATGATGTGTCCTTTTCTTGCAGCATCCCAGTATATATACTGAATGCTCTTCTTTAACGAGTGAAGTTGACGCGTGCCGCTCTCATGTATTATACTACAGCCATTACGACTCATCAGACTCAAGTATTCCTACTTCACCCGTAAGAGAGTCAAACCCCGCCAACTTATTACACGAACATCTAGGATCACCACAACCCTGGATGGCAATTTCAAACACGTGGGAAATAAGGTTGCGCAAGCCAGCAAGCATGCCATACTCCCGTCACCTGCACCGAGAACTTACAAGCTGTCAACCGCCTCGGGGACTGAGTGCCATCGATTATGCATGAAGCCAAGTGGCCAGGCAGAGGGTAGCTACCCCAATCCTGGCCTCGCACGAGAGGAACATCTTGAGGCGATATCACACCTCCCACCATGGCCCGACGCTGCACCTCTCCTTCGGACTATAAATGTCAGTGCACGACCGGGCTTACGAGTTATTCTTCCTTGTTCAGTAGCTTACGCCTTCACTTCGTGTGCTGGGGCCATCGACTGCTCAAAAGTCTTCAGCAGTCACCAGAGGCTGCTGCCATTGCCGTCACCAAGACATCTTCTGCAGCCAGCAGTTACCAGAGGCTTTTCATTGTCGACAACCACCACTAGCTACCAAAAGCTATCATTGTCGACAACTACCAAGTCTACCAAAAGCTTCTTCTTCTGCTTCACACCGCACATTCCGCTGCTGTTCCTACTAGACCAGCAGCCGTCTCTACCTGCTGGTAGGGGCAACTACACCCACTTTTATTAGAGTAGTGATTCCGGTTTTATATATTTTGTATCTTCCAGATGGCCCTTAATATAGTTAGCTGTGACTGAGTTGTTTTCATAGCAGTCAACGCCACTAGTCATCTTGGGTAGCTAGAAGCAGGTCACCTACACAGGCATAGGTTACTTCCATACACACCTTCACTTGGTAGGAGATAGCATGCATCACTGTGTTAATTACGTTTTTAATAAATACAGATTTATTCCTTCACCAAGGGTTTTTATTCTAGAGGTAATTTACATTGACCACTAGGAATAATACTTGCTGTGCACTGTCAACCGAGACCGGGATTGAATATACCAGTATGACCTAGAGTAGAACTGCGGATCCCCAACAGGAATCCGCACGTCTAAACACCATTCGACGCCCACCCGTTCTAGACCTCTGGGGATAGAATGGTAGAGCCACCACCACTAGCAACTCATCCAACCAGTAGGAGAGACAGTACTTTTGAGTTGTACCCTAACCGAAGCACCTGGGTGCTGGCGGGTATATTTGCCCGAGAGCTACGGACTGGCCCTGGTTGTAACCTACACCTAGTAGTGGCAGGAAGGCGGCCCATACAGCTCAATGCTTCTAGTCCGTACGCCAGAGGTGGGGAGCTTTCTGGAGCACAGAGCTCCAGCCAACAGCCACTGCTGGAAGTACACTAAGATAGGGCACTGTCTCATGTTCACGGCGTACAGTAACTATCATTAAGTGGTAATCCACCTTCTATGCCATTTAAGGTAAGGCATGGCCAACGAAGGGAGGAGCAAAGGAGAGCCTGTATTGACACCAAGCGATTGTGTATACAAGCCCCTCCTACTCTTAGTAGGCAAGCTGACCGGGACAGCCCTAACCTAACCTGTCGTTTAGGGATGCTGCCTCTCCTGTGTAATCGTATATCCATTTGCCCCCTCACATACATATTCCTAGGGATTACCATCCCATTGTACAAAGGTTAATACAGGGTACCGAGATAAGGTACAGGGTAGCTAACCCCAGGTTCTGGAGCCCGGAGTCAACAACTTGGGATTGACGGTACTGTGTTGGCCAGCACGGTATCAATGTCCTACAGTC
Source organism: Dryococelus australis (assembly GCA_029891345.1). NCBI lineage: Eukaryota > Metazoa > Arthropoda > Insecta > Phasmatodea > Phasmatidae > Dryococelus > Dryococelus australis. Next base: position 284,762,766 of record CM057009.1, on the reverse strand, counting down.
TACTGCTAGCGCCATCAGTTACAGCAAGCAGATACCAGCTACAATGTCTTCGGCCAAAGCCTCATTCAGTAAGCCAGGTATCACCGACACAAACCACCAACAGATTATACCTGTAGCTATTCCCACTAGGGGAATCTTGCACTAATGCCGTCTTCATGAAAGCAGGTCCCCGTACCAATAGTGCATGATTTTGTTCCCCGTTGCCAACTGACGTGCCAAGCAAGAGTGGCTGGCACAAAATGTAAGTTGAACCAGTAATACCCGTTTACCTGCGTGTTTGGTCTCACACAAACCAAAACCACTGTGACATTGCACACTGCTAGATAACCCGGTACACGTCCAGTGAATTTCTGGCACACAACGTAGGGTGTCAATGTTATTAACTGTTAGTAGCAAACACCATGCTCAAACCAACGACCTGGAGACCAAGAGTCAACCGGGAACAGAAACAGACTTCGGGGAGTTGTACAAACACCCCATGGTGCCCTTAATACCAAAATGTCTGACCTTGATACCATTGCAGCCAAAGTGGCAATTGAAAACATGACGGACATGATCAGCAACCAATGTGACCATGCCGATTGTCAAGGCAGCAGAGTCCATCACATTACATGTAGTTATTGCGACAAATCCTTTCACCACCTATGTCTAGGGTGGAGGGATGAAACCAAAAAATAGAGGACCTAGAATACCAATGCACAACCTGCCAGACACAGTCTAGTACTTTCTGCAACAAAGTAATGTGTCCAGAGGATACGTCATAAACAAGATATGCTGCAATACGTGTAATGAACCGTACCATTATGTCATCATAGGCTTGCCCGACGAACAGGTCATTAGACCAGGTATGGCATATCATTGTGGAAGGTGTAGGCAATCCTACCTCACCCAGTCCCACCAATCACAAGTATCAGTTCAATCCGGAATGGCTCCGGGTCACCCAGCAAAAAGAACTGACTATGATATCTAGATCACAAACTATGCGGGATGACCACATGAGGACACGGTTATATTCACTTCAGAAGAAGAAGAAGAAACCGGCCTCCTGATAGGGCAGTGGGTAAGTCACGCCCAAACCCACCTGAAAAGCCTCGCATTGACCTGGTGAATCACTATGGCAAGTTTCTCAGCGAATGGAAGCAATTTAGCAGTCGGTTGGCGACTGAGTTCACTGGCGAGAAAGTGTTGGCAAGATTAACGACGCAATTCTACATACAGTCAGACCCAGGTATCTGAAGACGACGAAGAAATATTCATCCGTTGGAAAGAACAGATGTTCCGAAGAGTATTTCCAGGAGTTGATGAGGCAACTTCTGTCCGATCCATTAGTCGAATGTTATTACCCGGGTTGCAAAATGTATTACTTAAGTCTAAACCTACGACAATTGAAGAACTAGTAGAGTGTGCCAGAGAGTTAGAACAGAAAATAGCAGCACAGGCCGCAATCGAAAAACATAAAACGGTAAAAACCCCTGAATCACAAACTTCGTCAGTCGAGTACTTAGAAATGCACCTGCCCCTATGCCACGCCTCGTGTTCGCACCGAAGTGCTGGTTCTGTTTCGGCAACCACTGAAACAAGGACTACCCATGCAAACCCACTGGACAAGGGATCCCCGCTAACAAACAAACCAATTGGACGGAAGCACCGAATCAACCGAGTGTTGCAGTGAAACCAACCCCCGCTCCCAAGGCGGGAAACGACGCTTCCGGGGTGCGAAGCAGGCCGCTACCACCAGACCACAAGGGCCCAGCCTCCAGTGCTTAAATGAGGAACTGACCCCTCCTATCGCTCCATGTCTTGAAGTAGAAATCAATGGGAGCAGGTTTCTCGCCATATTAGATTTGGCAGCAACCAGGAACTTTACCTGCAGTAATTTATTAACTTTGGAACAGCTAGCCACACTGTGACCAAGGTCAAAGATTGTACGTATGACACAACCAGATTCCACCCAGGTTGACGGCCGAATCACCCTGATGGTTAACTTACACAGACACTCTAACCCGGCCGAATTTGTGATTTCACCCGTACTGACTGAAGCGGTAATACTTGGGTGTCCATGGCCTCGACAACATGTCGTTGACCATGGACAGCAACGAGTTTATCTGGGAGAAAAGTACCAGGCAACGGTGAATTGGGACCACAGTCCCGAAACCATATTACCTGACCCCATAAATGCAGCCCGGATAAACCACGAATTAGATGAACCGAAATTCAGCAAACCGAAACAAGTGCTAGATGAACACGTCAGCGCTTTTGGACAAGGATATTTGGTACGTCAGACTCGCTCTATCCAACACAAGATCTGGATGAAAACGGAGGCTCTCATTTATAATCGCCCCTTCCAAGTATCAGCGCAACGACACAACCTGATAATAGAGCAGGTAAACAATATGAAGGACCAAGGAATTGTAGAGCCATACAACTCCCACATTGTATTAGTACAAACAAAGGATGGCAAACTCAAGTTTTGTGTAAACTACAAAGCCCCGAACAATGCAACGCACCCTATTGCTCCCCAAGCCATCAATCTAACCCATACCCTATGAGACATTGGGGAGGTGAGAATTTTCAGCACCCTGGATATGGAATCCGAATACTAGTAAAATGCTGTCCATCAAGAGAGCAGGAAGTATATGTAATTTACAACCCCAGAAGGTGAGACCTTACAATTCAGGCTAATGCCCTTAAGGTTAAAAAAAATGCCCCTACCATGTTCCAGTGCCTAATGTCCACAGAGGTATTGACCAGATACATAGAAGAGTTGTGCTTCGCTTATCTCAATGATGTAATAATTTATTCCAAGACCTGGGAGGAGCACCTTGGTTACATACAGAGTGTTCTAGAATGACTCAAACTCCATGGGATGATGTGCAAGTTATCCAAAAGCTACTTTGGAAAGTCATCCATTGACTATCTAGGCCATGTGGTTTACCCTGGTAGGAATTCCCCACAACAAGGCTCTGTACGAGCAATCAAAGAGGACAAAAAACCTACCAACAAGAAACAGTTACAATGGTAGCTGCATCTATGCAACTGGTTACGGGACTTTGTGCCTAACCTCGCTTACCACATGGCACCACTTCACTAACTCCTTGAGAAGGAAACCCGTTGGAGATGGGGACCGGAACAGAAACAGGTTTTTCAAGATCTGAAGGATAGTTTCGGAAATATCCCCCAACTCCATCGTCCTCAAGGAAACCAGCCGTTAATTCTACAGACCGACGATTGTCAAAATGGTCTCAGGGTCATCCTGTACCAACAGGATGAAGGCGGCCACCCACATCATAGCAAGCCTACCGAGATGCCACAGCCGGAGGACATCCGAATAGCTACGCTGGCTTGAACCACTACCGCCCAGAAGGCTTAGGACGCCTACATACAATGGAAGTACCCTCAACCAAAGACTGGGGTACGAGAGTTCAATCTTGGTGAAGCCGTTCTGCTCAAAAGTCATCCCCTCAGCAAGACCAGCAACCAGTTCAGCGCTGGCCTTGCTGATGAATATGAAGTCCTTACCGCACAGTAGGCAAGAGGGATACTGTCTACTGGGCCTAAGACCTGCAGGGACAGATCTGAAAGGCCACCCGAGGCCAGATACGAACATTTCTGGGTGACATGCCCAGACCAGAGGACGACGCCACCATAGATACATCTCCATGGCATTCCAAATACAAGGACGAACCGATGTCAATCATGGCACCTCCAGAAATCACGCCAAGGCCGGCAAAGAGGCCTAAGGCATTAACCCCTGAAAATGACAGGGAGCCAAGCTACTCTCTATCCTGTAGGGTAGACTTATCACAGCACCGAGGAGCAGACACCATCAGATCCCTGCCCTCGACACCGCGCAGCTACACCCAGAAAGCCACGGCCAGACGTGACCAGGCCACCCCTAGCTGCACAGAAGTGTCTTGGAGAAGTCCCCAAGACCAGGAATACTGCTCGATACTCCGCAAGTTGAGTCGGATATCTGAAAGATCCGAACTGCCACCGATGAAGGAGGTAGAAGCAATCCGAACGCTTACCCCTCTACCTAGTACAACTCCCGAGCCGGAGGTCAAGGTCGTTCCAGCTTCTACAAAGTCAATATCTGGCTTCGATGAGCTACTACTATCCTCCATTGGACCATCAGGCAGCACAGATGCCAAGTACCCAACACCAAGTGCTGTACTGGAGGAAACACCCAAGATAGTGATCAAGGCCATTCTAGTTTCTACAAAGCCAATTCCTGTTCTCGACAGTGAACCATCAAGATTGCAGGGGGTATCGAACAGTGTCGATGAAAACACTCCACCCTAATCTCCTGCCACCCAGGAAACCCTGCTCATTGGTACCGTCGAGAACGAGAGGCCTGTTCTGTCTCTCGCTCGATCGGCAGCCGATGAACCTAAGACGTCCAGCTGTGCTGATTCCGACGACCTTCAACCACCTCTTCTCCAAGAGGATATAATCCACCTTGCTCATCGTGGAGGACCGACCATCTGCAGTCGAGGTCGAGGGCAGTACTCTACCATTCCCTTGCACTGCCTCAACAGAGAAACTTCCTGCCCAACGGGTAGGAACCCGTGCAGTCTATGTCGAGGGCCCTGCCGTGCCACTCCCTCGCACTGCCTCATAGTCTCTTGTTCCTGCGCCCTCCCCAATGGTTTCAGCAGAAGCTGATGCCTCAGCACCACACGCTGAACAGCGATGACTGCTGCACCCTCGTGCCGCGAAAGCTGAGTCAACACCTAACCGGTACAAGGAGTCACCTTGGAAACCCACGTCAAAGTTCATGTGGCCGTATTCGGCCCATGCCGCACTCCAGCCGAGGGGAACATCGGCGAAGACCAAACCCACCAAACAGCTGTAAATGTAGTACTCAGTAAAATGAGAACCAGACAAGGTAGTTGTCAAAACACTACCCACCAGTGACAATCAGGACTCGTTACAGACCTGACTCCAGTAATAGTTAAACTAGCCAACCAGTTAAAAACAGTGAGAATTGAGAATAGACACTCACATTAGGCTAGTTTAAACCAGTACTATGACAGTAGTTAGCCTACCCAGCTGTAATTAGGCTGTGGAAGGATAGGAACCAGTGAGGTATACGTGATAGGAATTCAGACACTCTTCGAAGTGATAGCAGAAATAATTGAACTCATTTAAACAGCCGTCATTACGCTGTAGTACCCAAAAGTGAAAGATAGACACTTAACACCTTACCAGCGAAAATTTTCCGTAAATTAGTGGCCGACAGCCCACTCGAAAATCACGTATCACTTAAAAACATTCTCCACAGTGCCGGTGTATACAAGAAGACAGACACTTCACCTTGTACATATTAGGATTAGTGCTACGTACAAAACTGAATCCATACAAGGAGAAATAGCTAGATCAGATTTTTTTATTATTATAAATGATTTGATGTGTGGGTACACTACTAAATCTGCCTACAAGTTTTAACAAGTGTATTTGTGAATATAATACCCACGAAGATTATTACCATTTATTGCAGGTTTTGTGTGTCATGTTGCTATGTTTTCTCATTTGTTTCCGTAAGTGTATATGTTTTTAATATCTTTTTACATACCTTGTACCCTAACAAAGAGTCGAACCAGAACTCTGAGCCACAGAGCTCCCATGAACGCACCACAATGAGACCAAGTAGAAGCGATATTAAATTCAATTGATTTTTTTGTGCAGTGAGATGTTTGTTAGTTTGTAAGTGACCACCATGCGCCTAATGTCCACGTGTATAAATCATTCGTAAAGTGTACTAGTTTGTTTTGTTAGCCATCCAACCCAACTGATGGAGGATCTGAGGTTGGCGAACTCCTACCCTGTCACACGTAACTGTTTTGCTTGCTGTGAGACACACAAGCTATCCCAGAAAGCATGCTAGACTTACTTTCACTTAATCACCATAGCAAACAATGTGATAGTATTTTCCACGAGTAAGAATTGTACATATTTTTATTCCCAATTGTATTTTTCTTGTCACTTTTATGTAATTTCTTTTCACGGGTTCTTGTTGTAAATATTATTGTCTTTAACCACAGCACTATGCTGATTTTGTCAAAGGCCAGGGTAAATAACATTGGCTGGAGGGATACCCGGTACACCATGTCACTCTTGACATTAATCCTCGCCATAGGGGCGAAACAAATTAGCTGAGAGAGCCGTTCCCCGGCACACAGTGCGAAAGCAATTACAGCGGTCAAGCAGCCCAGAGTTAAGGGTCCTGTCTAGAGGTGCAAAATTTATTTTTCTACAATATTCTACTCCCAGAGATCTTCCAGATGAGGGGGAACCTCTTCGTCTTTCCCTACTCCGCCAGATTTGCCCGATGATTCTCACAATGCAGGGGGAGGGGGGAAATTGACGTGTGCCGCTCTCATGTATTATACTACAAAGAATACGACTCATCTGACTCAAGTATTCCTACTTCGCCCGAGAGAGAGTCAAATCGCACCAACTTATTACACAGATATCTTGGATCGCCACAACCCTGGACGGCGATTCCAAATACGTGGGAAATAAGGTTACACAAGCCAGCAAGCATGCTGCCATCCCCTCCCCCACACTGAGAGCCAACCAGCTGTCAACCTCCTCGGGGCAAAACCGAGCGCCACCGATTATGCACGAAGCCAAGTGGCTGGACAGAGGGTAGCTACCCCCAACCTGGCCTCGCACAAGAGAGACATCATGAGGGAATGTCACACCTCCCACCATGGCTTGGCGCTGTACCTGTCATTCGGACTATAAAAGTCTGTGCGTGACCAGGCACACGAGTTATTCCTCCTTGTTCAGTAGCATGCTCCTTCACTTTGTGTGCTGGTGCCATCGACTGCTCAAAAGACTTAAGCAGCCACCAGAGGATGCTCCCACAACCGTCACCAGAAGCTCTTCTGCAGCTAGCAGTTGCCAGAAGCTTCATTGTTAACAACCGCTATCAGAAGCTATCATTGTAGATAACTACCACCGTCTACCATAAGCTTCTTCTTCTGCTTCACACCACACATTCCGATGCTGTTCCTACTGGACCAGCAGCCACCTCTACTTACTGGTAGGTACTACTACACCCACTGCTATTAAAGCAGTGGTCCTCTTTTGATATATTTTGTCTTCTAGACGTCCCTTGATACAGTTACCAGCGACTGAGTTGTTTTCATCGCCATCAACGTCACTAGTCATCTTATGTTGCTAGAAGCAGGTGGCCTACACCTATTAAGTGTTCCATACTCACCTTCGCTTGGTAGGAAATAGCACATGTCACTCTGTTTATTACGTTTTTAAAAAATACTGATTTGTTCGTAATTTACATTGACCATTAGGTATAATACTTGCTGTGCAATGTCAACCGAGACTGGGATTAAATATACCAGTACGACCTAGAGTAGGACTGCGGAATCCCATCAGGAATCCACACATCTAAACTAACACCATTCGAGGTCCACCCATTCTAGACCTCTAGGGATAGAACAGTAAAGCCACCATCACTAGCAACTCATCCAACCAGAGAGAGAGAGTAATTTTGAGTTGTACCCTAACCGGAGCACCTGGGTGCTGGCGGGTGTATTTGCTTGAGATCTACGGACTAGCCTTGGTTGCGATCTACAACCAGTAGTGGCAGGAAAGCAGCCTACATGGCTCAACACTTCTAGTATGCCCGCCAGAGGTGGAGGGCTTTTTGGAGCACTGAGCTCGTGCTGGCAGTCACTGCTGGAAGTACACTAAGACAGGGCACAGTCTTGTGTTCACGCTGCATGGTAACTATCATTAAGTGGTAACCCAACTCCATGCCTTTTAAGATAAGGCACAGCCAACGGAGGGAGAAGCAAAGGATAGCCTGTATCGAAGCCAAGTGATTGTGTGTACTAGCCCCTCCTACTCTTAGAAAGCAAGCTGACCGGGACAGCACTAACCTAACTCGTCTATTAGAGAGGCCTACCTCTCCTGTGTACTCGTACATCCATTTCCCTCCTCACGTACATATTCCTAGGAAATACCATCCCATTGTACAAGGGTTAATATATGGTACCAAGGTGAGGTACGGGGTAGCCAACCTCAGGCTCTGGAGACCAGTGCCATCAGCTTGGAATTGACAGTACCATGTTGGCCAGCATGGTATGAACGTCCTTCAGCCTACTACTAGCGCCCCCAGTTACAGCCAACCAATACCAGCTACGTCTTCAGCCGAAGCCTCATTGAGTAAGGCAGGTATCACAGACACAACCTGCTAACAGATTATACCAGTAGCTATTCCCACTGGGGGAATCTTTGCACCAAAGCTGTCTTCACGAATGCCAATCGTCGTACTGATAGTGCATGATTTTGTTCCCCGTCGCCAACTGACATGCCCAGCGAGAGTGGCTGGCACAAACTGTAAGTTGAACCAGTAATACCCATTTAAGTGCGTATTTGGTCTCACACAAACCAAAACCACTGTGACCGTGTACACTGCTAGATAACCCAGTACACATAAAAGTGAATATATTTTGTTATGTGTTTGAGCTTGTAGTGGTTCTGCTGTACGAAAATTCATAGGAGTTTGCAGTGAAAACTAGCTCGGGCTACCGCAGTGAAAAGTTGTGAGACTCTCTGAATTAATGTAAACATTTGAAAGTTTGTTGAACCAAGAGTGCCAATAGAAAATAAATGAAAGATTATGAATGTCAACTAAAGTTTATTGCTATCTCTTCACAAACAACTGAAACTCATATAAAATGAAAGAAAACGAAACAAAAAACAGGATGGCAGCGGAATAACAAGTTGCCCTGCACGAACACTACATCGCTGAACTGAATGACTAACAAACTGAGACAAACTTGAAACTGTGACGACGATGAACTTAAGTGATGTATGACCAGGATAAAGCAGTGCTAATTCTATTTATGCTGCCTGAAATATTGCATCAAGTAAACGTGGTCCAATTGTTGCTTCGCAAAGTGCGGTAATGTCTAAAAATAGCCTGTGAACACTGACGTAGCTCTCGAAATCAAAGTATCGCAATGCGCGCGGGCTGTCACATCGGCCTACTGTGACATCAGTACACTGAGTTTCGTGAAATGGTGCAACACATGGATGTGTGTCTCGCTTACTAAACTCTTGAAAAAGTTGCACTGTCATCCTATGATGATGTTACTACTGATGCAATGACTCGAATAAAATAATAAATTTGGAAAAACGAGCATGTAAAAATAGTAACAAATTATTGTTGCTACAATCTTCTAAATATTAAACTAATCACTATCCTTTACACACAAATATAGCAAATAAATATAATTCCCAAAAATATACATTAATATATTGCAATGCTACAAGCTTGATTAAGTTGTAAGTTTAAATTGTTTGTAAAAAAAACGCAGCAGTCCACAGAGTAGCCGCATACAAGGTAGGTTTCAATTTGGGAAACATTTCTTCAAAATCTCTCCCAAACCGAGAGGGGTAATGTAACAATGCAATTTATTATAATAATTAAATATGAAATCTGGTTAATTTTCTTTTCTTTTGCGAAGAAGTGTAATATCTTATCAGTATTTGAAGTTTTGGCGGTGTTTGAATGTTTATCTGTCATGCGCTTGATTATTCTAAAGTCTTAGTTAAGGTTGCATCAGCATGCAGAGGTAAAAGCTTTTCACTACTCTTGTATACATCTTTTCCTTCCAGAATGTTCTAGAAGCTTGATTATTTTTAGTTCCGACATAGTTCGCAATGCCTTGGAAGGAATTTCGGGCCACGCCATGCCCGTATTTAATCATGTTTTTGGCACCATTTGCAAGAAGGGGGGGGGGAGGCACGTGGCGGAAGCATGGAAGCATGTCGAGCATGGGACATGCTCACAAATTTCTCTTGCAATATGAGTTGTGAAGTGACGTTAACTAATAAACTACTGCGGCGCAGTTCGGTCTTGGTTGTCTTGTTAAACTGACTGTTTGTGACTCTGCATCATTGGAAGAATGTGTACCTGTTATTTGGAATTTAAAATAAAAATACTGAACTAATCTGAGATTGAACTCTTTTCTTTTATTCTAATTTTAACATGGCACCTTTTAAGTTTCATGTTTCTACCAACTGAGCAAAAGTGAGCTGTGATTTACAGTCATAATTTTGGGCAGCTGCGATGTTACAAGTTTGTTCTTCATTTAATTTAGTTTTACTTCTCTTTCTACCCTCAAAGTAGGTCAATGTTCCTTTGTGAATTATATCATAATGTGATTTAATATTTTAATCTTTGGCAACACACTATTATTTAGAAATGTTAAGACCAGAGACTCGATAACCCTTTGGAGACACTGATACTATCACTGGAAATAATACACACAATTTTGCCTTTTCCCTCTGTGAAAAGTAACAGAATTCCACATTTTCTTGAAATTGTCTTCCTTTTTCATCAACCTTTCTTTATAAACATTACTTGCACATAGCTTATCTATTGATGTACAAAATTTAATAATGTACGAAATGTTCGTTAAGTAATTTACATTCAGTTCAGTTACCTTAGGGCCTCGTTCTCCATCACACGTCAGGAGGCAGATGGCATCACTGGCATACACTTTTAAGTCTTTCACTTCAGTACGTGTTACCTTACATTAGGATGTACCTATCATACATATTTAATTATTATAGTCATCATTCAAATGAATATTACATGGTGTTGTACAAGTTGAGCTATGTTTAAACAGTTTTGTGATTTTCTGGTTTCATGTTCATTTAATGTTTTTATTTATACTGTTGCTTACTATCTCTTCACTTTATGCCTATTGGTTGATGAGGAAGATGAGGGCAGTTTAACACACTAAACTAAACCTCAACATATACTTGAAAACAAAATACATGCCTTTCTAGGTTTTGAGCTAGGAACCACTCATACTGCAAGCAGATATGAAAGAGTAAATTATAGAGTGGAGGTTTGCTGCATTATAACGTCACATTCACACATAACATACACTTGAGCAAATGTTCTGTAACAAAAGTTAGTATAAAATAAATCCAGTTGCGTTGACACAACAACCAGGCATTACATAAGTACGTATGGTCAAGTCTATTCGCAGGCAAGTACATATCATCTGTCCATGTAATAAGTCAGTTACCTGTATGATAAAAAAAAATAGGAAACTGTGAAGACTTTATTTTACAATGGAACACCAATGGAAAAAATATATATTATGATCTCATATTGCTTTATCATTTACAAATATACTTAATTTAAAAAACTAAAAATTAAGTAATGTAGTACTTACTTGATCAGCAAAAAAAGTTTCACTTTTGTTTGGAGAACTCATCCATACTTGAAAGGCGTTAAGATTTTTTTCAGTAGGTTCAATAAAATAAAACATCTTTTCACCCTAAAAAACACAAATTTTAAATTTATTATTAGCATTAGCATTAACATTTTTCATTAAAAAATTAATACAGAACTAATGTACACAATTTACAATACTATCAAAGTGCTTTTTTTCATAGCTGAAATAAAGCTCAACTCTACAATGCAATTTGTATATATTTCAAAAATTTCTTCCTTGATATTATTTTCAAATTTAATTATGAATCATAACTGCAAATGTTATTCTTTACTATCATTCAAAGCAGCAATCATGAGTTTATTACCTTGTTAACTTTCTCACTTAATTTATTCAGTCAGCTGAGCAGTACATTTTGTTTAACATTTATATGAGCAGTACATTTTGTTTAACATTCATATGTGAACAAAATAAATTATGAAAATTTGTGCCATTCGTAGACCATTTTGAAGAAAACATAATGTCTTGGCAGTACCTAATGATAAAGTTCATTCCCTGATGACAGCATCTTTCATTTGTTGCTTTAACAGAAAGCACAACATAAAAATAAAGTGCATATGCTGTATCCCAAGAACTATTAATATAACTTCCACAAACTTTGTTGTAAAAGTAGCACTCTAGAAGATACATAATATTTACGGAATTTGGATAGTTTTACAATTTTCAAGTATTATACATTTACTGATTTTTTTTAATAATGTAAAATGTAATGCAGATGACAACTACATTAATTTCGGAAATTCCTTTTCTTAAAATTATGGTAACCTGGCTTCAATGCCTCCACATTTTAAGCTAGAGTATGCTTACACAGTTTATGACTTAATACTTTCAAACTCCATGTTTACTGTTACATATTTTGCTTGCTAAATGGCCATCCTCTACTCTGTTTGCCACTGAATACTTATTATGTTTACTTGCAAGGTTTGACTTAAGAATTTTAAATTCAGTTTTCTCTTTTTTTTACCACAAATGGTTAAGACTCCCTGACACCTTCCTAACATGACATATTCTTGATGCCACATGGTTTCTCCCCTTTCTTCTCACTCTACTCTTTAATTAAAATGTCTGCATTGATGATCTGTTAAAACTAAAGTATTCATTTATATAATGCATATAGGGCAAAGTGGTGCATATTGAGTCACAAAAAGTCAATGGTTAATATTTCCTGTGCTATTCTCACAATCATTCTTTAAAAAATAACTATACTATTTTGTGGTATACATATATGTTATATCAAAAATCAAGCATCACATCACTAAACCCAAGAGGAAAAACTAATGGGGTAGTTTGAGACAACAGGAGTAGAATAAGAAACCACATTGTACATTATTATATAGTTTGTTTTTATTATGTTTATGTGATAAAACAAAAGATACAAGGTCTATTTTTGTGAAATGGAATCAAACATAGTTATAAAAAAGTATGTTTCAAAATTTTCATAACATTAAAAAAATTATATTTAAGACTGACTTTAAAAACTGACATTAAATTAAATTATATTTGATACAAATAATTTTGAGTCTAAGTTCATTTATTGAACAATTAACTTTGTAAATGATAGTGCAAAATACAATATTAACTACTGATATTTGGCTTTACTGATTTTATTAAGAACAGGCAAAATTCTAAAAATATTGGTGACTGGTAAATTATTAATGTCTTCTATGTTTGGATAATAAAATTAATTCTTTGAGGTTGTAGATTTTCTAAGGAATGAAAGCTCAGTGTCTATAATCACATGCATTAATTAATTTCTCCACATTATGAATAATTTTTTTAAATTGCACAAAAACTTGATGAGGGCAAAATCTTCTATTGTTGGCTAGACCATATTGTCTTCTACATTGTCAGTGAACTACGATTAATTTCTTTCATTCTCAAAGTCATCGTCATAATTACAACAGTCTTCAATTTCTTTTCTGTTTGATTTGCAATTTGTTGCTGCTTTAACCAGTTCTGTTCTCTTCTTTCTCTTTCATTTTTCTTCCCTATTTCATATTTTTTCTTCTTTTTCTTTAGGATTTTCTGCTTTCTTCCTAAGGTTTAATTCTAATTTATTTTCTTCACATGTGCTTGTTACAATTGCACTTTTCCCTATATTTTAATAGAAATTGAAGCCTCAGATGTTGACGGCTCCACTGGTAATTGAGTTATCATAGTTGGTTGTAGAATCCAGGATGATTGTGATGTATCTGATTCCAATGGTGTGGTGTTGCTTTGCTCTCTTTCAGAAATAGTGAAGGGGTTGTTGGTGACTGAACTTCCAAAATAAATTGATGCCGTCATGTGAGACACGAGATGAACAATGACACAAATTACTTACTGATGATATGGGCACCAGCGTTGCTTCCCAATTACTGCACTGTTAAGACTCAGGGTTCTCAGGGATGCTGTGGGTTCTGTGTGTCCGTCTCAACTGAGTGTACTTACGATACACTTTGCAGTACTAAACTTTTAATAACTTTTAACACTTGAAAAACATACATGGCTAGGACACTGTCACTACAAAATAAAATAATGAGTCACTGTGATACTTGCTTTTATTGATACCGTTCGTACAAATAACGTGCCAAGCAATTTATTGATGAAACTTGGTCGTGTCTAGCTAACCTCGTTTGGGTGCTCCCCAGACGGCAATTACTCTAGCACACGCCTATATGAATGACTTCACCATGGTGCTTGAAAACCCAATCTTCTCAAGGGAAGGGAGTCGACAGCCGCTAGGATAGACTGACGATTTTTCCCTAAAGATAGGACACGGAGAATTACAAGATGAATCAACAGATGATACATAAACACGTGTGATTATTTGGCATCGCTAGCGCAGACTCATCAGGGCTCGCCCTCCAGCACGTGGTTAGTGTGGTAATGGCCTATACAGAAAACCGGCTAGGATGGAACTAATATCACCATACAAAAATTACATAAATATCAATGGAACACGATGGGGCACAAGATGAGTAGTCACAATAAACATGTACATGTGTGAAAGCAAGTTTAGATGGCGTGGATGCCGCTGGATAAGTTCGAAGAATACATAATACAGGTGAAATTAATAGTTCTTCGTAGAGACTACAAATTAAATTCAGACAAATTGTTATTTCTGTTGGGAAAGTTATTCCCTTTATGACTAAAGTATTTACAGGTCTGTAGCATGCTCGATGGTGGAAAAAGCAACCATGAAAGTGACAGCGTTGTCATACACAAAAAAGCATCAATCTACGTGAAAATTACATGGAACCCTAAATAAAAATGACATAGAACATTGAATAAAATTATGGCACACATGCTTACACACAAATAAGCCCTTAAAACGCATTGATGGCGCAGATACGTAGTTGGCAATATCTCACGGCGTGGTCCTATGTGATGTGGCCGTAAAATGAACAAACATGAAAAATACCTTTAAACACATACATGAAATTAAAACCCTTAAAATTGCACGCAATAATAATACAGAAATTACAATAGAATGCCTTTAGCAGTAGCAGATGGCGCCTGATTCAAGTTTCACAGGTCACATGACCTCTCCGACATATTTCTCCTCTTTCTCCTCGATTAAGTTTTGAAAAAGCCGCAAGGGCACAAATTATTATTTAAGCAGAAGCATAATGTTGGGGAAGTCTGACAAAACGTACACAAAGCAAATGTTAACCAGTATACTAAAAGTGCTATGGAAATCTACATCAGTGCTAAAGTTGTAGTGCATACATGACAGTGTCTTACCTCGCCAGCTCTCCTAGACAGACTGCCCAGATGCAAGCGTCACACGGACCTACCATGGCTGCCTACGGGTTTCACATAAGCGGAGTGCTATGTACGCGAGTAAAATATTTTATTATTGAAAAATAAAAGACACTTTGGAAATTAAAACATGAATTGACATTATACATATTAATTTGTAATTTCTCATCGTCTTTAAACATCTTTTATTACAGCATTCTGGCCGGAGTAGAACTGATCTTAATCTCCGTGCAGCACACTGTTTGAATTTATAACCAAACATTTTCCAATATTGACAAACATACATTTTAAAACACAAGACATTTTAGACCCTGAAAATAAAGAAAACACATTTTACACAGCAAATAATATTTTGTTAGAGGAAAATTAAAATTGGAGCCTCTTTGCACACATACATGTACACGTATCACACGTGTGGTGAGCGCCGTCATGGCCTTTAGTGCCGCTGGCTGTTAGCCAGCATCAAACGACCCCTCCCTCGAAGGCCAAGATGGTGCGAGCAACGTAACACTGCTCTGTTGGCCTCTGCCCAGCTGTGAACCAGGACCACTGGTTGAGGGCAAAGAAAATATGACCTCAGGGGTCTTCTGGTTCTGAGGCGTTTGCAGGGGGGGTGGGGGTGTAGGCAGGAACAACATTGCGAGGACATGGTGGTGACTCGCCTCATCTCTTGCGAGTCCTGTGTTTCGATTTGTTGACACTTGAGGTCACACTCACTGCCTTAATAACCTCCCCAAACCCTTTGAAACTCTCTGGCCTTACTGGGCTCTCCTCTGTGGGAGCTGAAATGCCTTGAAATGCCTTCACTTGTGGTTTCAAAATTTACATTTTCACTGTTGTTACAACCAAATTCAGCTATGCCTTGGGGAAACCCCTTAAAACTTACTTCACTGGCACTGGTTAAGTTCAAATTTACGTGTGCACTCTTGTTGCCACTTTCTTTGCTTACACACGAAAATCCCTTGAAACTGCTTTGATCTGCTGTGTTATTACTGGCCTTAACAGAAAAACCCAGAAATGGTGTTTCACTACTAATTGCTTCCCCTACTTGTGTGTGGGTGGTCTCGTTGCCTACTTCCTCACTGTTAGGCGTGGAGTATTCTGTCTGCACAAAACCCCTAAATGACATTTCGTTTTCCGAGCCGGGTGTTCCCGTGTTAGTGTTGTTTACATTGGTGCACATACTGAAATTTCCCTGTGCACTCACTGGTACACTGCACTGTGCTTGCTAAGTTACTGAGTGTAACGGCGTCTCCTTGCCTCTCATCCCCAAATGTTCGAGCTATACGCAGGTTGTCACAGTGCCGTTGCGTGACACATCTTGGTCCCAACTTCACTAAATACATGGAATTCTCCATCTTCTTTACCACTCTTACTGGCCCTGTATATCTAGGTGCCAGCCCAGCACAGTACTTCTTCATCCTGGCCAATAGCAGATTCTCCCTCACGTACACGTGTGTTCTCCAGGCGCACGCAACTCGCGGCCCTGGACCATCTTTGCCGGAGTTTTCCCTGTGGCTGCGTTTACCCAGTTTCCAATACGAAACATTATTTCAGGAATTAGCTCGGCCCACCTGGTGCGATCTCCACCTATCTGAATTCTGAACACCCTTGGTTGTTGTGGAACATCGCCAGCTGTTCTCCGCGGCTTCCTAGTGTTGCAGGTGATACAGCTTTCTACATATTTATGTCCATCCCCTTGAATTCCCAGAAAATGAAAGAATTTTTGCACTTTCTGCATGTTTGCTAGGTACCTGGGTGCCCCATGTTCAAGACTGTCATGTGCATACGCGAGTACAAGATCCCGTTTTTCCTTCGGTCCGTAAGTTCACCATCTTGCACAGTTACCAGGGGTTTCACCTTAATCTCCTGATCTACCACTCGCCAATGCTCAAAATACCACGTGGCATAGTGTTGCCAACATTGTGCAGCATCCGGGGAATTTTCCTGTGCAGTGTATACTTCTTGACTAGGTCACAGACTAGGTTTTGACTAGGTCACAGCAACAATCTTTGCAAAACTAGAGCTTGTGTGTCTGTTGTTTGTGTAGCACAGCAAGGTGGTAGTGACTCTTCCCATTCCGCATCGTTGGTTACCGTTAGGTTCAGACAGGGATTCCTGGACAAGGCATCCCCGAACTTGTTGGTTTTTCCCACCACGTGTTCTACCTTGAAGTCAAACTCATGGAGCAATAGCGCCCAGCGGGCAAATTTATTTTTCCCATTATGCATGCCCTCTAACCACAAAAGACAATGGTCAGTTTTTAGAGTAAACTGTCTCCCTAACAGGTATGGCCGGTACTTTCGCAGTGCGTGTAGAATCGCCAAACACTCTTGTTCATTGACGTGGTACTTGCGTTCTGTCTCATCAAACTTTGTGCTGTGGTAGTTTATTATGTGCTTTCCCCCGTGTGCTCCCTCCTGGTACAACACGGCTCCAATGCCTTCTCGACTAGCATCTGTTTGCACGACAATGGGTAAAATCTGGTTGAATCTGGCTAGCGGATTACAATTCTGAAAAGCATGTTTGATTTCTTTAAAAGCTTGATCAGCTTGACGTGTCCATACAAATTTACGTTTTTCACACAACAAAGCAGTTAATGGTGCAGTAATCACAAAAAAGTTCGGGACGAACTCCCTTAACCAATTAATTAAACCAAAAAATTTTCTGACTTGTTTACATGATCTGGGTGTGGGTTTTGTTTTGAATTTCCTGCATGTTTTGTTGTTCTGGTTCATGTCCGTTCCCTGTTACATAGTGTCCCAAAAACTCCTTACTCATACCAAACTCACACTTTTCAACTTTGTATGTAAGCCTGTTACGTTCGAGCCAATTAAACACAAGGCTCAGATGGTGCAAATGCTCTTCCCAGCTGTTAGACCCAACAAGTACATCATCTAAATACGACATCGCAAAGTCTCCTATTTATCCATCTAGTACACTAACCATTAAGTTTTGAAATGTTGCAGGGGCACACTTTAAACCAAATGGCATGGCAACAAACTGGAATCTACACCCTGGCGTGGTAAAAGCTGTTTTCTTTCTATCTTGGGGACGACTTGCCAATATCCGGACTTCAAATCTAGTGAGGTGAAAACGGTAGCTGGCCCTAATGTTGACAAAGTGTCCTTCATATTAATTACTGGAGGTGGCATGTTTACAGTGATCTTGTTCAAAGGGTGGAAATCAACACAAAATCGCCATTCACCATACTTTTTAGGGGCAAGTGTGATACCTGAGTTGTAGAGACTCTGCGTAGGTTCAATCACATTGTCATTAAGTAATTCACATACCTAATGGTTGATGATGCAGCGAAAGAAAATACTTGGATCTCGTGGTTTGGAGTACACCGGGTCCTCGTGCGTTGTGATGATCGCATGCTCCGTGACGTCGGTGCGCTGCAGCTTCAACTCAGTGTGGAACACACACTGGCATAACTGGTCCGGCTGATGTTGCAGATGTTGTGTGACGGGCACTTCATACTCGAAGTCGGAAAGCGGCACTGCAGTAGTTGTTGTCGGCGGCGTTGCTCCAACTGCGTATAGGGTCCACATGCCACGTGTCCCCACGTACAGACAATCTAGATGCGGTTCTATAACTGCTTGGTTGTCAATAATCCATGGTAGTCCCAGAATCATATCCTTGCATAAGTCTGGAACAATGTAAACATCACACTTGGTAAGCAGCTCTCGGATCCCTACCGTTACGTGCACGACACTTCTCGCCTCGCCTTGTTGATGTGTGGTGGCGAATTGCAGGCATCATGGCGGCACTCTAGTTGTTATTGCCTGGATTAGACCTTCGCGTACAAAGTTATGGCTCGCAGCAGTGTCAATGAAGGTGATCACATGCTTACCTCCGAGTTCAACACAGACCCTTAAAGCTTTCACATTACTGACTCTCACTTGGAACAATTTGGCACCTTCATTTGGCGGATTGTTATGACCTGGTGGTAAGATTGGTGCAGGTGCTGTTTCGCAAACCTCCCATCTTAGAGCCCCAACCTGTTGCCTTGGTAACTACTTTCCCTGTTGTTATGGTGAAAGTTTCTGTGGCCATGGTTCTGTCTCGCAGGTGTAAACAATGGCGGTAGTCGCATAACATCTGGCATTGCGGTAGGTGTTGACATGTGAAAGTTCAGCCTCTGGGATTGGTATGCCTGCCCCGCTTGCACGTCCTGCTCATACAAACATGCTTCTGCATAAATTGCTCTACACTCGCTCTAATTGCTCTCCTGAAATACTGCCTAATGTCCGGTGTTGACAGAGCTACAGTGATTTCTAACACTCCCCGTATCGGCTGCCCTGGGTTCAAAAGGTTTAACAAGCCTAACTTACGCTGTATGAACTCTTCTTTACTTTCGCGTTCACGTTGTTGTTCATGGTACAACCGCGCTGCGGCTTTGATGGCGTCTCCATCTGTGTCAAACCTTCCCAATAGCCGATCATAAAACTCTTCCCACATCACACGATAGTCTCTAACTAGATTCCACCATGTGGCTGCATTTCCTCTCAGTCGGTTGAGGTGACTTCCGTCCAGTCTTCTCTATGTACACTGTGTCTGTTCAACTTTTCCTCGCACACTGCCAGAAATGTACCTGGGTCTTCGGAGTCATGGCCCACAAAAGTTGGCAATAATACATTGCGATCTGGCCCGGTTAAGCCTTCCATCCCGAATACATGAATACTTCTCCTCCTGTCAGCATATTGTTCATCGGTGGTGAGCAAGAAAACCTTCTCCTTTTATGACATACCATTTTGTAACATAGCACTCAGCACATGTGTGCTGCACTATTGCAGCCGTATTGCAAAAACAGCTTACCGGCGTGCACACTTCGCAATCATGATTCCTCCACACACGCTTCACATGCAGTTCATAGTTTAGATTTAAGGTTACTATAGTTTCGATATAGCCACACACTTTCCACACTTTATTGACACATGGACACATAGTAGAATGAAGTCAGTTGGGTTCATGTGGCTTTGTGATCCCTCTTCTCTATTTCCGTTCACCCACTACTGAATCTAACATAAGGACGCTTAATTGTGTGAAATGCCAAAGGTATTCGTGAAATGGGAATTATGCACAGGATAAACCCATTTGACTACATTTGTGCATGTGCAGTTCACCTACATTTCCCACAGTTGATTGAGTACTTACAGTTAAGAGGTAAATCTCTTTTAGTTTCACATGAGATGCAGGACAACTCCCCCTTAAGCCCCTGATGGTGTGGTGAACCGTTCAGGTGGACTATTCTTTTGTGCTTACTTGCTGTAACAGAGTCAAGCAGTACCGGCACTACTTGGAAGTGTTACACGAGTGCACTGGCTGTTCTAACTTCCCCTGTTGTAAGCATGAGTGCCACTTAACCCAACCTTGTATGCCAGTCTTTGTGTGGAAGTGTTCTTTATGATCAATTTAATTATAATTCCTCTCACTTTACATGTCTCTTATACTATTTATTCCAATAACCATCTGGATTTATATGTGCTATGAAATATTAAGATATGTGGTCATCCAATTTACTAATAATTTATTAATTAAAAGTTTAATAGTATGCAACACAGGATACTGCTATTAATTGCTTTTCAGAGAATAAGAAATGTTGTATGCCAATTCTTAACTGCTTAACAAGTTCATTATAAATATTGATTAATGGAATTTAATTTAAATAGAATCACATCATTAAAGTAATCAGTCGTTGCTCCCGAGAAATGAGAAAGCACTTTTTGAGAAAAATTAATTTAATGTACTTCTCAACAGCAAACCATACCATGTTGGACACACCCAGCAATATAATAGATCCATAGTTAAAATTAATCCATAAATGTAAATTGAACTGTCCAGTTAAATTCAGTAATCATACCCCAAAGGAGTTATTACAACCTACTTATTCATTTAACTTAAGATTTAAACAAGAGTGTAAACAAATTATGAATGCATTTTTGTTAACACAGCTATTATAAGTTTCAGAGCAGCAGTGACGTCACATTTCAACTGAAGTCCCTCTGGAGAGCATCGACATCACAAGGTGGCAATGACACAGGCAATGTCACATGGCCCACAAGCAACGTCAGCGTGAGCAGACACAACTCCCTGACATCACACACACATATACACACGCGCCCTAGCCACGGCACACGCGTTCCTGCAAAATCAGCATGTCCGCTCAACCAAGTTTGTGAGTCGTAATATTTGCTCCAGGTAACCAGGCTACCAATTTTATTTTACATACACACCTGACATGTTCACATCCTGCATGGAACATCTACATTGACACACACACACAGCAGTTACATGCTTCATATTATTTCCATTAATTAAAACGAGGCCTCAGAAAATATGATTGCAATTAGGAGATATAATACATATACAATTTCCAACAATTTAAAATCAAAATATTTTGGAAAAAAAGAAAAATAATTTTAAAAGGTTATCCATTAATGTATAATCTACTAATAATGCAAAAGAAATATTTTCTTCAGTAAAATGTACAATTATTACAACATTACAAAACATAATAAATAGTTGGATCTAATTGTAGAATTAAAAATGTTATGTAGAAGTAGCTCTTGAAATACATATTTAATACAATGCAAGCCCTGAATACTGTGGCCAGTTATAAAATATATTTGGTTATACCTCAGAGCAATTTATGTCCCCCAGCCTGAATAAATAAATAAGTGGAAAGCATGCGGTCAAGTAGGAGTGTGGTCTGTCGGCGGGTGGTCGTGGGTCGCTGATGTTGACTGGTGAAGGGGGGGGGGGGGGGGAGCTCGCAGTCACCCTCCTTTCAATGCTGAGATATATTTCACTGATTCATTACAGCCAATATTGTATGTTTTTCCATATTCAGTTTCCTTGGTGCGGTGCGATGTCTTTGGCAGGTAAATTATTAGTGGTCCTTTTTTCATGTGACCCTATTATACCTGTTCTGCTGTTTGATTGTAAACAGGCCAAAAAATGTTACTATAGAAACCTTTCTATATTATCTGGGTGTTGTATCAGTGTTGGGGAGGACACGGCCACATTCCCAGTTTTACTGGTACTTGCAAGTAAACATTAAATGTGCACGAGTTGTATAGCGTTAACACATTTAGCAATTACAATTATTCAATGCAAAACTGTTTAACTAAAGTAAGTTAAAATACACTGGAATTCTGTTGTAAAAGGGATGCCGACTTCTGTGGCGCATTCGGTATAAAACTGGCTTGCAATTGTAGCAGCCAAGAAGGGGCCACACACAGTTAACTTAAGTTCAATGGGATATAGATTTTGGAGCGAGCCACCTGTTGACATATCAAGCACCGCATGACCCACTGCTTGACTGAAGACTATATATAATGAGCGTGCTGCACCAACCCTTACCCCACCCTTCCCAGACACAACAGAACAATTGAAGCAGTGTGGCGAGTAATTGTCAAAGCCGACAACAAAGAAAAGGGCATTACTACAACCAGGCCTAGAGGAGCTCTGGGTCATTCTACAGACTATCCTATATGGTGAGCATAATTCCGCTTGACCGTTAGGCGCACGTCTACTTCTCGAGGCCCTGTTAATCCATTCATTTAACTGAGTTATGATTACTGGCAAGATTAGGTCATATAATCTCAACATGTTATGTAAGCGTTGTAATTGTAAACCTTGACTATAACAGTTGAAAGAGTTCATGATTCATATTGTTCTGTTAAATGTTAAATGTTTTGTTCTTCATTGCATAATTAACATTGTAATAAAAGTGTTGTGTTTACAGAATTCTCCTCTTATTAGTTCAATAGTTAAGAGCTACGCTTCCCGGAGCGATATCCCTCCACAGCATCTATGTATTACAAGGAGAAGTCAGTGATAACAGAGAGAAGGAGTAGAGAGTACATAGACGAGTGTTAGGAGGAAGGGGATCACTACACAATACAAGGCACTATGGTTTAAACTCTTGGTACGGTAGGGACGAAATCATTTACAAGCATATAGTTAACCTCCTACAGGATATAGCGCTACATTAATTAATCTCCTACAGGATATAGCACTATGTAATCATTACAACTATGATGCAAACACTTTTATAATAATAATAATAATTATATATATGATGATGAGAGAGAGAGGAGAGAGAGAGAGAGAGAGAGAGAGAGAGAGAGAGAGAGAGAGAGGAGAGAGAGAGAGAGAGAGAGAGAGAGAGAGAGAGAGAGAGAGAGAGAGAGAGAGAGAGAGGAGAGAGAGAGAGAGAGAGAGAGAGAGAGAGGAGAGAGAGAGAGAGGAGAGAGAGAGAGAGAGGAGAAGAGAGAGAGAGAGAGAGAGAGAGGAGAGAGAGAGAGAGAGAGAGAGAGAGAGAGAGAGAGAGAGAGAGAGAGAGGAGAGAGAGAGAGAGAGAGAGAGAGAGAGAGAGGAGAGAGAAGAGAGAGAGAGAGAGAGAGAGAGAGAGAGAGAGAGAGAGAGAGAGGAGAGAGGAGAGAGAGAGAGAGGAGAGAGAGAGAGAGAGAGAGAGAGAGAGAGAGAGAGAGAGGAGAGAGAGAGAGAGAGAGAGAGAGAGAGAGAGAGAGAGAGAGAGGAGAGAGAGAGAGAGAGAGAGAGAGAAGAGAGAGAGAGAGAGAGAGAGAGAGAGAGAGAGAGAGGGAGAGAGAGAGAGAGAGAGAGAGAGAGAGAGAGAGAGAGAGAGGAGAGAGAGAGAGCAGCTATTAGGTATGTCTTACCATTTTCGAAAAAAAAAATTCCAAAATTCGAGGCTAGCCTCGAAATTCATGCTTCTAAGTCATTTCCAGGCCTATAATTAATTGCCTATGAGGTATAGCTCTACATAACCATTATAATTACAATGTAGACACACAAATTATAATGTGCGTATAATGGCTATTCAGTAGGTCTTCCCATTTTGGGAGAAAAAAAAATCAGATATTTGAGGTGGCCTCGAAATTTGTGCTTCTAGTAATTTATAGGCCAACAATTAATCACCTACGGGATATAGCTATATACAATCATTACTATTTTGATGTAGACACTTTGATTATAATGTGTATACAGCGGCTATTCGGTACGTCTTCCCATTATCGGGAAAAAAAATTCCAAAATTTGACGCGGGTCTCAAAATTTGTATTTCTAAGCCAACTTCCAAGTCATTAACAGCCCTATAATTAATTGCCTACAGGGTATAGCTCTACATAATTATAATCATGTTGCAGACACTTTGATTATAATGTGTATATAGCGGCTATTCAATATACCTGGTGGTCATGGTTAATTACTGGCGGTTGAGTCTCAGCTTGGTCCGGACGTGTTTCCTCATTGTCCTCCTCTGGCGGGCACCAGCGTAACCATCGGTCGAGTGGGGGGACACCTGTGTGGACGGTATGATAGTGTCATAACATAATGGAATGAATTCCTGTTCATTCTGTGGCGGCTCTACGGGACTTGAAATTACTTTATCACTATCAATAGTAGTCTGCCGTTATAGGGCGTGTCTCTCACGGCGCCTTTGGCAGCTCCTAATTCCATTGTGCTTATTGTACACTGAAATATTAAACTGTGTACCTTTCTGCAGACGTAACAGTCCTGGTGGGGTATGACTTGACAGTTGCTTCTCCAAGGACCTGTCGTGTGATGGGCAGTCAACGTATCAAGACATACGCCAAGTAACAGCTAAGGATGCACTGAAAACCCAGAAGCAGTGGCATGCCCTGGGGGCTTAAATGCCAATCCCTTCAGGCCCCATCTCCTGTGGAGTCCAGTGCACCTCATAATTAATTGCGTATTATAATTAATAAATAATTACCTGCGTATTAATTATTGCACAGATTCAATTTACACACACTTGATTAAAACCACACAAAAGAATACTAACAGGGGAACTAAGATACAATTAAGGTAGCCAACACAAAAGGGTTTCCATTCACGTAATATTTATCATGGTGAATAAAGGAAACTGGAGAGTCCCGGCTAAGTGGATACACTTTAAAATTAGCTACAAGAATAATACTCAGTATTACGAGCTGAGAAAACAGGCAAAGGCAAGCCTGATAAAAATTAATTAATGCACAATGCAAAAATTCTACATGATGCAATTTACAGCGTATGATGTTAGAAAAGATTTTATCCAGGGGAATGCTAATTACGCGATGATCTGATACCGCGGAAGTCAAGGGAACTTGACTGTGGTAAAGGGATAGTGGGTACAGGTGGTGGGATTACCGTATGGTGAGAGTGCTGATCCTGGCGGTCAACTGGTGTGGACGAACTTTGACTAAGCTGAAAGGCTGGAGTGCTGGAGATCTTCACAAGCTGCTGGCTGGAGAGAGTGCTGCCTTCCAAGCAACGGACTGGAGTTCGAGCCATGTTGCAAGCTGCTGGAGAGGCGAGAGGGTCTTTGCAGACTGAGGAGAGTCTTTGCAGACTTGATTGGAACCTCTTCTGTGGCTAAAATGAAGTAGTGGATTTCAAAGTGATTTATTCAATTTGTGGAGGTGGCGCTTGTATGTGGGATTCCGGGAGGGCGATGCATGTCATAATTAATCACGTTAATTATTGTTACGTATTCAGCTGTCCAATGGTTGGTGTCTGCTTGCTCGACATGTGAAATTGTTTCTGCCACTGTTAATGACTTCCCCCGAGTGAGGGTCACTCGTAAATGGGGTGAAGTCACCCAGAGAGAGTGCATCTGCGCTGCGCAACATGTTGGCATGTGTCAATCGACCACCCCTTGAAGCGATAAAGACCCATCTTGTAGAATCCACAAGTACTTCAGGTGTTGGCAGTGGTTGAAGCAATCATTTACTGTCTGTTGTACTTCTGGGCTAGCGCCTCTTCTGTGCGTGCGTTGCCTTAGCTGGAGTGCGGTATACCCGTCTCTAGGTCACGCACCATCTGGTTTTTATCAGTGTTGGTTAATAGTCTCTTCCTTCTCCCTCTTCGCTCTCTCCCTCTCTCTCGGTTGAGTAGTGGGCGAGGGTTCGGCACACAGTGCCATCTGCTTCCCAGTGCAGTTGTAGCCATCCCGTCACGTTTCTCCTCTCGTGTTTCTTACCAAGGGAGGAAGAGCTTTGGAAAGGAAAGTTGCAGGAACAAGTAGTTTGTTTCACAGAACCAAAGTCTTCCTGGTTTGAGGGTAGATAACGTATCAGCAAAAAAAAAAAAAAAAAAAAAAAAAATGAAGTTTCTTTAAAACATTCGGGTTGTACAAGGGTTGCCTGCACAAACATTTTTATTTGCTTTATGTTTATTTCTGTCCTCGAGAAGTAAAGTTTGAAGCTAGCGGATGTAAAAGGGGTGTTAATCCTACTAGTAAAAAAAAAAACTAGCAGAGAACGGTTTACTGTGGCCCCTGTGGGACGAATTTAACTGGTCTGGTATTCCATCCAGTATGGTCGCACAGTAACCTGGTTGCATGCAATGACAAATGTGAGCTTTTAGAAAAGAATTCTTATACATCCTACACTAACTCCGGGTTGCTCTCCTACACGAAAATATTGTAGTGCATACAAGAACACATACATGACACTGGCACTCAAAATAATAAATTGTATTATTTGTACGAAAATCTTGAAGTTGTTTAGTATCATACATGTTGGTACAAGAATAGAAACTTAAACTAGAGCAGCTACTTGCTGTTACACGAACACTATTAGGCAAATTTCACATGATCCATCACTTCAATTACAAGGTTAACACTCTTAAGGTTCGGGTTGTACTAAACTATTTTACTTGAACATGAGGTACACACATTAAATAAACTTACGCTCTAGTACAACATTCCCTCATATAGCAGGAAATTAAGAGTATTTACATGAGTGGCTAAACTCATTGATTCTTATGAACTAAGATACAGGGTTATACGCACGTAGGTAAATCGTTAGTCTGCACGAGACAGGTGTTTATGTAACAGGTAGGTGGGTGTCTCCATATTCGTTACATAAAGTTTGCGCTCAGCTGCGTGAGCGTGGCATGTGGTTGTGTAATGTGGTTGGCGCTTGGTCTCAATTACTTCATAACATAAGGGGTTTCACTTGGCGTGAAAAGTTTCTTTACTTGCGCATAAGATTAAGCGACTGCTCTCACAATTAGGTAGGGTTACATAGTACAATATTTAATAATATGCAAATTATGCTTTGTATGTAATGGGAGGTTTGCAATATCTCATATCATTTAACCTAACATTTATAATATTTACAAGGTCTCCTCATTGGAGGTTATGCCGGGTTTACAATCATCATTCCTACTAACTAACCTAGTGTACACATGTGGAAAGTTTTCTTTTCTCTCGCCTTTCTTTGATCAATTAACTAGCCTAAACTACAAAATTTACAAAATGTCATATTTCCCTTATTGGAAGTTATAAAAGGGATAGAACACAATAACTGCTCTTACAAAGCTAACATTACTAGGAATGTACATGGGTGGGAGATTTCAAGTTACCTCAATTCACTAATTTTATGCTTACACATTTTCCCTATCCTCCTCCTGATGTTACGTTAGGGTTACAAACTTCTTACTTGCTAGTTCATAGGCCTATCAGGTACACACACAACATGAGTTTACATTATTTAAAACACTTTGGGATTATGCATAACCAATCGCGGTTAAACCACGCATATGAGCGGCTTCACTGGCTGGAGGATGAGATTTATTTTATCGTGGCTGTAACGTGTGGGGGTTATCTGCCTCAACTGAATAGATACGCTTACGTGTGCCGTACTAACGGTGGTTACACATTACATAGGATGAGAATAGATTTTTATAGTTTCAAGATACTCCTCTCACAACATAACAATAGATCTACGCATACAAAATCACACTACAGTTGACATATTTGAAACTCACGCTAAACTACACAATATAAATGTTTCTTCTTCTGGGGAAAAAATAAGAATAATACTAGAATTGCAATAGGGTTTTTTTTTGTTAGGTACTCGACTTTTACAAAAAAAAAAACACTTTACGTTAATTCACAGGGGAGCATTTCTTACGCTTGCGACAACACCTTTACAATCTAACATTTTAAGAATGTTGGAAATTGTCTGGGTGGCGGTTACGGCGTGCTCACAGCGAGCTCTCACCTCATGCTCATATGCTAATTACGTGGGGTTTGTTACTCAAATGTCACCCAGTCGCACTGTAAGGAATGGAGAGGGTTTTGTCAAAGTTATATTCATGGGCCTGCTGATTGGCTTCGATTTACGCGTTCACACTTCCTAACAGTGCTCACGGAGTTTAGTGACGTTACATTAAATGTGTCGTACTATATTTCACCATAGCAATAAAATTTTATTTCTTAGTAAATGCTTACTTTACGTTTGAGCACTTGAGGGTTTTTTTTTTTTCAGGGATTGGCAAACATAAATTTTTAGTCTGCTTACAGGACTGAAGCTACGTTAATTTTCCTCCTGCAAAAAAAAACTTTATTTGGCAAACTTGGGATCAAAACAATTTTGGATAAAAATCCATGTGAAGAGTCCACTGCAAAAAGGGGGAATGCCATCAGTTAATGGAAAATGAGTTAACAGGTCAGAATTATACCTCTAAGGGAGTAGAATACTGTACACCATTGTTGACAACAAAAAAAGATGAGTGTCGCAGAATAACAGTACATAAAAGATTTTGTGTACAACACAAAAAAGGGGCATGTCATTCGTGTACTTTGCAAAAAAGGGGACTGAAATTTAAATTACATTCTCGTCACTGTATTACTCCATGGCTACCATAGAAGAATAAGTAACATACTATCAGAGCAAATAGTATATGAAAATAAATCTCAGCAACACTATTTATTGGAAGTAAAAAAACTCATTTAATCTATTATGCTCATTTCAAAATAGTTCCATACCCATTTACTTGAGATCGCATCATATGCAGTTTTACTTTACATCTGTGATTGTTTAGAATTAGTTCCCATGTTATCTTTTTCATTGCTGTTGTGTGATTAATTATCAGTGTGGTTTTAACAATGGATATTTCAGAAGAAAGTGACAGCCCGTGTATTAGCATCAAAAAACTAAACTCGGGCACAAGGAAGCGTAAACGTTACGGTAGAACGAGTGATGTGATAAGTTGAGATTTTCTACACATGAACTTGGACCTGACTGCAAATGTCAACATCATCAGTATTTCGAGGTAATTCAACAAAATATTAACCATATTATTAAAGAATTCAATGCATTATGTACTGTGGATGAACAAAATGCATATGTGTACATAAATAACCATTTACCCTATTAAACAATGCAGGCCATGAAACCCAGAAGAAAGTGCATCATTCCACGATAATGACTATTCATACAGGGTAAGAGTCAAAACTGAAAATAGTAACAAGGACACGGTTGTATGCCATAAGGCATTCATGTCCTTGCATGGCATTTCCAAGAAATGCATGCAACATCCACAGAAGTCTTTAAAAACAACAGGAATGGCGCTGAAAGACCAATGAGGCAAGTATGATCACAAACACTGCAGCATACCGGAAGAAGTTACTGAAAGTGTTGTCAGTCAAATCAGCTTATTCAAAGGACGACACAGTCATTACAGTAGAAAGAACAGTGAGAGTGTTTATCTGCCAGATATGCTAAATATTAATAGGATATATGAAATGTACAAAGAAAAATTATTGCCGCCTGTGTTGTATGAACACTACAGAAAGATCTTTAATACAATATTTACTATTGTATTTGGATATCCACGCAGCGACACATGTAGTTCACGCGATAAGTGCCAAGCTGATGTAACTGCGGTTCAAAATACTTTATCTGGTACTTCACTACCAGAAAAAGAAAAGCACAAAATAGAGATGCACATGCGGACAGCATAAGTGGCGAATGAAGTTCACACGTGTAAAGCCGAAGTATTTTATAAACGAAAGCCAACAGTAAAACAGAGAAGAATGAAGAATGAAAGTCACGAAGCAATTACCTTTGATTTTCAGAAAAACTACCTATGCCTAACCTCCGACAAATTAGGTGTACTACAGGCGGCAACTCTCATTATATTCGTTCAACATCCACACTTTGTCCACAAGACATTCTGTATTTTACTGTTATCTAGAAACAGAAGGGAGAAAAGGTTCTGATGAGGTGACATCCTTTCTTCATCATTTCATTTTTAATTTACTGGATCCCAAAGTGAAGGACACTGAACTTTTCTGTGATGGGTGTGCCGAACCAAATAAAACCAACACAGTGTTGTGGTTTTTGCATTATGTTGTGCATGCAGCTCGGAGACTGGATTGCATTAAACTAACATTTCCAGTTCGTGGCCATTCTTATTTAGAATGCGACCGGAATATGGCTCTTATAAAACAGAAATATCCAGCAGAATTACCGGAACATTGGGTTGAGGTATTTAAAAGTGCTCGCACAAAGCCATCTCCTTATCACATTGTCAGTGTTGACCAAGCTCTTTTGAGAAACTGGACACAATACCTGACAATACTGTATACGAAATTCTGCCCAATACACTGCCTCTCACTGAAGTAGTTTTCTCAGTGCAACATCCTCGTTTGATAAAGCACAGCACATACAATGGCATGAGGGAAACTGCGGTCATGGTTCCTCAGAAGAGCTTACACAAGTAAAAGAACTTCAGTTACACAGTGGAGCGTTCCTACTGCCCGAAAAGCGTTAACTGCCCGAAAAGCGTTATCAAGGTAAGAAATTAAATAATAGCTAAAACATTTTGTACTATGTCTAACTGTTGACAACCTGTGATACCACATTCGATACTTTGTTTTTAGGGGTGTTACTGATTTCATAGATTTGCAACACCTCAAGCAGTTTTGTGGAGCAGATGCAAGAATATATTACAACAACCTGCCTCATAATGCGGCTGCCAAATTGTGAATCAACATCCTGCTTGTTTGGAAAACATTTTCAGAGCAAGATTACTGACATTCCTCCTGATATTGCATAAATTGTTGCTTGAGATGTTGACCTTCCCCTTTTGTGTAATTTAATTTATGTATTAATGAGGAATAATTGGTCTTGAAAACAGTTTATTGTTTATAAAGAGGCTCAGGTACATACATAACTATCGTGTAATATGTTGTGAGTTGTAGACAAAATTCATCATGGAGTTATATGTTATCATTGAACAATGGCACGGTGTCAAAGTTTAAAGCTTATTTCCTGAACATTTACTATTAAATGACATACCCCTTTTCACAGTGGACTCTTCATGTGTATTACTTCTACTTTACTTGCATCCATTGATAGGAGGTTGTTTACGTTACATGGGACACCATCATACTGTGGGGCCTCGGTTACTATGAATTCAATTAATTTAATTTGAATTCTCAACCTTTGAGAAAAATAGTTACAAGTTATGAGTTACATAAGCAAAATTTTAATTCTTGGGTGATGACGTGGACTCTTCTCGTCGCACTGTCTGATCCTAACAGGCTAGGATTTTCATGGTGCATTAGTGACACCTAGCCGTCCCTACTAAAATAGCTACGAGTACTTGCACGCTTGCTTGCAATTAGGGTTCGGGCTTCTCTATCGTCTGTAACTCCCTACTAGATTAAATACTTTGGGTTATATTAAGGAGGCACGAGAGTTTGTTATAGGCATCTGCCAGGTACTGACTCACACGTTGATATAGAAATTGGTGGAGGGTGCTGGCGTTTTGTAGTTTGGTGCGTCATAGAGCACCCTCGCTTAAGTGGCGCAGTGGCGGGGGCGGCAGGCCAGCGGAAAGTAGCAGGCCCCCACCATGGTACCCCTCTGTAGTGGCCTGGGATGTGGCACGTGTGCCTGGCACACAAAGGGGCCACTCGTGATGTGGGCCTGGTGGTGGTAGACAGCATGGGGCCAGTGTCATGGGTGCTGGTGGTATCGGCTGTTGCTGGACTACTGGGAACATCTGGTTCTCTAAACGTAGTTGTACTGCGGGTGTCATCTGCTTCACCATGTGCCCTCAAGACAGGGGCTCCTCGTAACTTCGGGGCCACGGCGCAGGTGATTGGTATTCAATACTGACTCGCGCTATTCTCTCCCGACAGTGGAAGAACATGACTGGTGGCCATAGTGCACACGCACAACCGGCAACTCACGTTCACTGACTTCACGGTTGGCGTTGTTTCTCTCTCATCCTCTCCAGCCTTTTTCGACGAGCTACAGGGACCGGTCACAAGTTAACCGGTGGGTCCACAAGTGGTATTGAGGACTGCGTCAGACTTTCTTCCACGGCTCATCCAATTTCTCCATTCTTGCCAGGGATGGGGTAGGATGGGTAAGAGAGCAGGTGGTGTGTCCTAGAATCCCTATCCTGCAGTGGCTCCACCGTTTCAGGGGACGGTGTTGCCGGAACCGATCCTGGTGGGAGCGGATATGCAGCCGCGTCCAGGTCATCGTCCGGTGAGGACGCTTCTTGGGCCGTAGAGAAGAAGGTTAGGGAGACTCACGCAGCGGTGTGCTGTCAAAATCTTTGTTGATTCCTGGCGCTTGACAGTCAGGGGAGGGGCAAGAAGGAGGCAAGGGTGTTACACGGCCTAACAGCAGTGTTCATGGTGGAAGTATTAGGGGGGTATCCCTTCATTGTCTTTACGCTTTCGGGTCGGTTCTTGAGGGAGGGGCGATCAGCCAGATCGCCCCACAATGGCCCGAGCGGGACATGAGGTGGTGTCCGCCAGGGTGTGAACTGGACACTACCATTTGAACTAGATGGCAGGAAACGAGTGGGGGAAAATCTCCTGTGAAAATATCCCAGGTGATGTGTGTGGTAGGATGCAGGAGGAGGGCCATCAAATCTCCCCGAGTCCTGCAAGGGAGACTTACTGTCACAAGGTGGAGGGGGACACTTAGACTGCCTCGGGGGTGACCACAGTTCAAATCTCATGGAGGGTTCCTGCTCTGTCCATTTCTCTCTCTGGCCGTAGTAAGGTCTCAGTAGGCCTGGAGGTGGCGATGGTGCGGGGGCTAGGGCATATGCTGACTTGTTGGAGGTTTAAAGGCTGATTATTTATTTTGTTGTGGTTTCCCTCCGGGTCTCTATTCCCTCGAGATGGGCCACGTGTTTCTGCATTATGCGGCTGCGTGTTTGGAAGGCGGAAGATGACATGCGCGTCGCTTGGGTTGCCGCCTCGGACAATCCTGGTCGTAATGCCATCCCAGGCACTTTACAGTGAACAGCCTTTAGTCTGCAATTGTAGGGCACGTCTCTCAAGGTGCCTTTGGCAGCTCCTAATTCCGTCGTGCTTATTGTGCATTTAAATATTAAACTATCTACCTTCCTGCAAACATAGCAGTCTGGTGGGGTACGACTTGACAGTCGCTTCCCCAAGTACCTGTCAAGTGATGGGCAATCAAGTTATCGAGACATACGCTGAGTAACAGCTGAGGATGCACTGAAAACCCAGAAGCAGCGGCGTGCCCCTGCGAGCTTTAAATGCCAATCCCTTCAGGCCCCATCTCCTGTGGTGTCCAGTGCACCTTACAACCATTTACTTGCGTATTAATTATTGCACAGATTCAATTTACTCACACTTGATTAAATCCACACAAAAGAATACTAACAGGGGAACTAAGATACAATTACGGTAGGCAACACAAAATTCACGTAATATTTATCACGTGAATAAAGGAAACTGGAGAGTCCCGTCTAAATGGATACACTTAAAAATTTGCTACAAGAATAATACTCAGTTATACGAGCTGGGAAACAGGTGAAGGCAAGCCTGATAAAAATTAATTAATGCACAATGCAAAAATTCTACGTGATGCAATTTACAGCATATGACGTTAGAAAAGGATTTCTCCAGGGGGATACTAATTATGCAACGACCTGCTACCACGGGAGTCAAGGGAACTTGACTGTGGTAAAGGGGTAGTGGGTACAGGTGGTTCGATTACCACATGGAGATAGTGCTGATCCTGATGGTCAAATGGTGTGGACAAGCCTTGTGCAAGCTGAAGGGCTATAGTGCTGGCGGCTTTCGCAAGCTGCTGGCTGAGAGTGTGCTGCCTTCCCATGCAGCAGGCTGGAGTTCGAGCCATGTTGCAAGCTGCTGGAGAGGAGAGAGAGTCTTTGCAGACTGAGGAGAGTCTTCGCAGACTAAGGAGGGCTCGCAAACCTATTCGGATGGTGAGCTTAGCATCACTGCTGGACCATGGTGCTGGACCTCTATTTATACTTGAAAATCCCC
The DNA here is from genome assembly GCA_029891345.1 of Dryococelus australis. Lineage (NCBI taxonomy): Eukaryota > Metazoa > Arthropoda > Insecta > Phasmatodea > Phasmatidae > Dryococelus > Dryococelus australis. The sequence continues at coordinate 284,728,617 of CM057009.1, read as the reverse complement.
TCATAAGCGATTCTTCGGGGTACGGGAGGTAGAGTAGCATTCTGACACTGGGGTTGATTTTTCAAGGTTCTGGAGTTCCGCTCATTTCTTATCTCTCCCTGCTTGGAGGCGATGACAATTTTACGCTCCTCCCTTGGAGGCTGGATGGATGTGACATCACAAGGTCACAGGGGTGCTGCCATCTCTGGGGTTGATTGGAACCTCTTCTACGGCTAAATTGAAGGGTAGTGGATTTCAAAATTATTTACTCAATTTGTAGGGGTGGCACTTGCATGCAGGATTCCGGGTGGTTGATGCATGTCATAATTAATCATGATAATTATTGTTACATAGTAGGCTGTCCAATGCTTGGAATCTGCTTGCTCGACACATGAAATCATTTCTGCCAATGTTAATGACTTCCCCCGAGTGAGGGTCACTCGCAGATGGGGCGAAGTCGCCTGTAGAGAGGGCATCTGCGCTGCACAGTATGTTGGCATGTGTCAGCTTAATACAGAAAAGCTGCCTTTCATTTGCATTGCACAAATAATTTGGTTTTTGTTTGTTATAATTTTCCTTTGTAAAATGCAAATCAGAAGAGCAAGCGACATGTTTCACAACATGTGAGGCACTGATAGATCCCATCTGTAATGCAAGCATGCTTCGACCTCTGTTTAGTTTCATTTGGATGTGAGGTTCCTTTCTCATTCTCACTTCCTTTCAACCTAGCCTGCCAAAGGGGGGTGGGGGGGGAGAGGAGGATGAACTCCCTCTTCCAACCTGTGTGACAAACAACTCGCAGCGAACACCGCCCTTGGTATAAGTACATCCTTTGCCTGGAAAATGTGGTATTTTTTTGCTATTCTTGCTCAAATGCATGTGATCCTCTTCATCACACCAAGTTTCTCTTCCGTTTCCCTCCCTTGGGTGCTGTCAAGTCCACTGACGCACATAAAAAAATTAAATTTCGATAGCAAGGTGTTATACGTTTCATGAGCTATGGCTGTAAATAACAACACTTGTGCTGTGTTTGACAGATAGGTGCCCACAGGGTTCCTATATAAATTTAATATTAAATATTATTTTTCAAAGAACAACATTATGCAATTTAGTACTCTGGCTTGTAAAAATTGAATATCATATATCAATGTATAATATACAACATTTTGTGTGTATTAGCATAGTACAGTGGCCAAACGAAACTGTATATAATTAATTTATATTGACTTTTCCATGACTATCTAAACCAAAAGAATAATTTTGATTTCTTAACAAGTAAGTAAAACATTAATTTTTATAGATACCAGTACAAAAACACTTAATAACTATTCTTAATCGTTGTCCATGATGCTTATTTATTATAAAAATTACAATTTCATTTATTTCACAAATTTTGTTTCAATTTAGATAACTGTGTACTGTAACTAAGTATCCTTTCTGTTCCCGCTCACAATGTTAAAACAAAGTTATTTCGGGCACTTTCATTTGCTCATTTTTTTTTTTTCACAATTCAATCAATAATTCATAAACTACTATGTTCCAATATCCACATATCTCTATCCTACTACCATGTTACATTTCATTTAGTATAACCAGCTTTACTGATTTACATCAATGTCAAAGTCCATATATTGTTTTCAGAGGTATTTCTATTACTCTGTCTGTGATAAGAATGTAATGATATAGCATTTATTACATGTACAGTGGACGCCCGGAATACCGCGGCCCGGAATACCGCGGATTCAGTTATACCATGGGACAATTTATGTCCCCCGGCCTGAATAAATAAATAAGGGGAAAGTGTGCGATCAGGTAGGCGTTTGGTCTGTCGGCGGGTGGTCGTGAGTCGGGGGCATTGATGGATGAGGCGAAGGGAACGGGTGCCCATTTTCCCTCCTTTCAGCACAGAGATCTATTTTACTGATTCTTTAGAGTTAATATTGTATGTTTTTCCGTATTCAACTTTGTTGGCGTGGTGCAAAGCTTTGACGTAAGAATTCCTAGTGGGCCTTATTTTTATGTGACCCTATTAGACCTGTTCTGACGTTTGGTTATAAACAGACAAAAAAAAAGATACTGTGGCAACCTTTCCATCTTATCTGGGCATTGAATGAGTATAGGGGGATGGTTTGGCCATATTCCAAACCGTATATCATGCTCGCAAGTGTCCTGTTGTCACAAATTTACTGGCACTTAAGAGTTAACATGAAGTGTAAATGTGTTGTATAGCATAATCATTATAATAATGCTGTAGACACTTTAATTATAATGTGTATATAGTAGCTATAACAGTAGCTCTTCCCATTTTTGGAGAAAAAAAAATTCCCAAATTTCATGCAGGCCTCGGAATTCATGCTTCTAAGTCATTTACAGGCCTATAATTAATATCCTATGGTACAGCTCATTATAACTATGATGTAGACACTTGGACTATAATGTGCATATAGCGGCCATTCGGTATGTCTTCCCATTTTCAAAAAAAAATATTATGAAATTTGAGATGCGCCTCAAAATTTGTGCTTCTAAGTCATTTACAGGACTATTATTAATCTCCTACGGAATAGAGCACTATGTAATCACTATAATTATGATGTAGACACTTTGATTATAATGTATATATATACCAGCTATACGGTATGTCTTCCCATTTTGGAAGAAAATTTCCGAGCGAACAAGCTATTGTGGACAAGACTTAATGCAGAAAAGCGGCCTTTCATTGCACGCCACAAATCATTCACTTTTTTTTTTGTTTTAGTTTTCCTTTTGAAAATGCAAATCAGACGATCAAGTGACATGTTTCACATCACGTGAGGCACTAATAGATCCCATCTACAGTGCAAGCATGCATTCGACCTTTGGATGCGAGCTTCCTTTCTCATTCTCATATCCTCCCAACCAGGCCCAGCAGGTGGCGTAAACATGATAGCGGAGAGGGGGGGGGGGGTGAACTCCCTTCTCCAACCCGCATGACAAACAACTGGCAGTGAACACCGCCCTTGGTGGAATAAGTACATCCTTTGCCTGGAAAATGTGATACTTTTTAGTTATTCTTGCTTGAAGGCATGTAACCCCCTTTATAACAGTACGTTTCTCTTCTTCTGTTTCCCTTCCTTGGGTGCTGTCAAGTCCGGTGATGCAGATAAAAAGAATAAAGTTCCAATAGCAATGGGCTAAATGTTTCACAAGTTATGGCAGTAAAAAAGATTACTTGCCCCGTGTTTGACAGATACTTGCCCCATTAGAATCCTGTGTTTTTTTTTTTTTTGCTACTGTACTCTACCACTCCTGGAATAGCGCGGAAAGCTATAACGCGGGTCTGAGTTATGTCCCCAAACAGCCACGTTATATTGGGCTTTTACTGTACTTTATATTTCAGGTGTCATAATATTTTTGTACACACAATTATTTTGTCACAGGGAGAGCAACTAATTTAAATATTTCCATTATTTAAAATTTCAAGTTAATTTTCAAGTAATTAACAATGTATTCATTATGATTGATTCGTTTTTCTCATTTTTAAAGCATAAATTTCATAATTAAATACACACCACGTAGTGTTGGGAAATCACAACCGCAAGACAGGCTGTAGCGCACGTGTACCACTGCAGAGGCGTCTGCCACGAGTGTGTGGAAGTCTGTTTGCACACCACAGCACATTTGAAGTTCAAGGCACGGGCGGCCACAGCATAAACAAATTACAGCATTTCTCGAGAGCAACAACATTTTTACAGCCCAACTTGCTTGAGGACTGTATGGCAGTTCCTTTTACCTTAACTATCCATCTATCAGAGTCATATCCTATCACATAACTTTCCTGACATAGTGAAGAGGTCGTCAACCTACTCCTTTTTCTTACAGCTACATCATGACCCCAACTACTACCATTACAATTCAAAATCTACCCAGACTCCAGGGAGAAATGAGGGCACCTAACTTATGAATGTTGAGGGAGATGTTATGAATGAATGGGAGAGCCTTTACTTAACATCCCCATCTGAACCTGGGATATAGGCCAGCGCGAGGCGGGGTGCATCGTATTTCCATGTCAGACCTGCCTTCAGGGAAGATCAAGAATGGGTGTGTCCGAGTGCCGCTAGCCGCTCTACCAAAACAGCCTTCGGGAAACATGTTCAAGGTGGGGAGAGTCCAATTTAGTTTAACTGAGTTATGACGTGAGTTAACATATTAATGTATAATTCAATTAACTCCAGTCAAAATAGTGCTCCCCGAGTACATAATAGTACTGTATCATGTTATTGCATGTGCCTCATGTCTAAATAAACCCCCTCATTAACAGTAAAAGATCTACCATCTCATCTTGTCATTCAGCTACGTCCCTAACCCCTATCATGTATGGAGTTGACTAAATAGTTAACTTCATAACAGTACATTGATGAATGTAGATCAGGTGTTGCAATTGTCCAGCTATTGTAGAACACACTGTGCTAACTGCGGTGCATACAGTGCAAACCATGGTGCATGTGGTGCTGATTGTGGTGCTTGTGGTGCTTGTGGTACTGATTGGTGAGGATTGCAGAGGATTGCTGTGGCTTATGGAGGATTTCTAAGGATTGCGGAGAATTGGTTAGGTTTGGTGAAGATTGCAGAGGATTTTGGAAGAGGATTGGGGACAAAGATTGTGAAGTATTTGAGTGGATTGTGGAGGATTGCAAAGGATTGCTGAAGATTGGTGAGGGTTGGTGAGGAACGTGGGAAGGATTGACGATTAGGGAGGAGGATTGAGGAGGAGCATTGGTGAATTGCTGAGAAGGATTGATGATGATTTGAGTCAAAGGAGTAGGCGTCAGTCTACAGGAGTCAGTCATTGGTTAATATGGATGGCTAGTGTGGTTGATCTGTCTGCTTGGTCGGCCTGATCGACTGGTATGGTTTTTGGTATGGACCTTAGTTATGATCTGCTAGGAATGTTCAGTCTGCATTGTGTGACTGGTCGGCTGATTTGAATTAGTAGTTATTATGGTTGGCTTATCCTAATCGTCCATAGACTAGACTGCTATAAGGTTGTGTGGTATAGGAGGTTCGTATGATGGGGGAGGGGGGGTGTGGCTGGCATGGCCAGTTTGTATTTTAAGATGGGTATTGTTGGCCTGTACGGATGGAAGCTTGCCAAATAAACAGCCAATAAAAAAACTGATTGTCTTATCAGGTAGTGGTTGTATGCAGTCATCTATATGAGAATCAAACATTTATGGCACAAACATAAAAATTTGTTTTTCACATTAGGTATGTAATTTTTTCACTGTACTGTTTATATTTATTTTAGATTCTATGACTTTTTATATATATTTTTTGAGCTCAAGACCATTCAAGGTCATGGGCATGGACACAGATGGTGGTCAGAGTCATGAATGTAATTTTTTCTTCAATTTTTAGAATTACATTTTTGATATTTTGGATTTTTCTCGATTTTTATGATTGGTACGTGGGTGGTTTCACTGCCTCTACAGAGTTCAAAAGTTCCCTTATCGCCACCTCCAGTCTTCTCAACTAGCTGTCAGGTGAACTCATATGGGCACTGATATCTTAAGTGTCCTGTTTGGCAATGCTCCAAATATTTCAGATGCTTAGATGGACAAAATGAGACTTGCTTGCACAGGCTCTGGCAGTGATGTCTTACTATAGCCTCCTACTTCATCAAGATATTAAGGATGATATCTCCATCATATTCATCATGGCACAGGGTAGCTGCCTGTAGTGCATGCTGAGCCATTGACTCCTGTTTCGCCGATCCCATCTCCAATGCCCAGGCCAGGGCATCCTGCATGCCAGGTGTACATCCACATCAGCAAAAGTATCCACAAAAAAGTTGACTGTGATGACGTTGTGCATCTCCTCAAAGCACCCCTCCAGAGACAGGTGGGATAGCCGGACAATGTCCTGCCACAGCTGCAGTGGTTCCCCTAGTCACTGGGTGCAGCTTTGCAGTTGGGCATGGTAGGCATGCCGCAGGTATTCTTCTCTGAATCACAGCTCCAAGGACAACACCAGTGTGGAGTTATCAAGTCAATGTAATTCTGGCAGAGAATGTAGTATGCTAAGTGCAGATCCCCTCAGTCCAGCTGCCAGGTAGTGTGTCCTCTGCTCGTTGGTCCAGCCATTCAGGTAGGCAACAATCTCTCAAACTGGTACCGGTATTCATGCCCAGGTGTCTGTCCATCATATTGGGCAAGTCTAATTGTGATGCCTTTATCCACCCCTGGCTGAGACCCACACTGCAAAACTACTGGGCCTCACCTGTAATGGCCCATGTTGGCAGCAGCTTCTTTCTTCTCTTCGTTGCCCGCTCTAATCGGCTTAGTGGTGGACAATCTCAGCTCCTCCTCAGCCGCTGCATGTCTTCTTCCCTGCTGCTGTAGAAATGCTTGCCGTTCCTTTTTGAGGGTGTTCACCTCCTTACACTCGAGACTGTTCACCCTCTAACTGCTCAGTCAATTTTCTTGTTCGCAGTCTATTTTGTTGTTCACTGGCTTGCTAATATCTTCTATCTTTCGATCTACATTCACATTCACACAGTTTATTTTCTTATCCAGTTTTGTCAACCACTTTGATAACACTATTTTCCTCTCTACTAGTGCACTAACATTAATAATTTTACAGTTTACAGATTCACTAACACTATTCATTTGGCTATTTACATTCTTGTTCATATAATATACAACACTATTTAAAATGTTATTTACATTTTTATTTGGCCACTTGGTCCTTCAATTAAAGCATGCAGTGTTTCCATATCTGCCGGCATTCTCCTAGGTATCATTCATTGCGAAACAATCCTAATTATGTGACCTATTGCTATAATTACTCAATAAAGTATATCTAATAATTAATAACCTACTGTACATATTTTATAACTTGAATATTAAATGAATGCTGTCTTCCCAGTTCTGACACCAGTATTACAATTTCTCAAAATTAGAAGGCTCAGTAAAGTTATTTTAGGAATGGAGGTCTAATAAGATAAAAAAAGTTAATGATAATTTCCTAATTTATTTACAACTACAAAGAAAATAGTCTTGACTCAGTATCTTATAATAAATTACTATCACTGGCTATGTATAACTAATAAATTTAATCAATACAATTTACAATTACATTAAAAAAATTATTAATTTAATCAAATAACTAGAATCAGTCCCAATAAGTAGTAAACCAAATCTTATTGAACAGTTCCAATATTTACAGTTAAGTTCATAGTGTTGCATGTTCATGCATTCACACCTTAAGTCAGTCAATATTCAACCAGTCCGGATTGTTCTGGAGCGATCTGAGCACCCCCACGCACAGTAGCACTACTCATCGGGTACCACAATCCTCTTGTCTGTCCACGTCACACTAATACTCATCTGCCACCATGTTGCCCCATCCATTATCATCCATCCTTTTTGCTGATGTGCCTCACTGCACCAGACTTTGCCCGACTGCCGCACTTCAGCTAGATGGCTACCACAAAGACTAACTCCTCTCAGGCTGCAAGAGATATTTAAAGAATTGTCAGTTCTGGTACAGAAACTCTCCAAATGCTGCATTACGCCAAGCAGAAGTACTACAAAATTCTTGTTCATCCTCACAAGTCATTGACTCCTCTGTCAGGGGCAAAGAGAGGCTGTGATGCCAGCCAGATCGGCTGTCAATCATTCCCTCAGCAGCTGGGCAATGGAGCAGTGAGCCTGGGGGGAGGGGAGGATTGAGGTGAGTCACCTTCCACAGCAGTGGACCACGCATACTCAGGTAACATAGTGACAGAATCCAGTGTGGGATTCCGGCTTAACACTACCAGAATGCAAAACATCACAATGCAGAATAACCATGTCAAATCTTAGAAGTGTGTTGTCTACCTATCAAACACTGAAAGGCTAAATTTAAACTAAGTTCAATGCCTTTCCGTAACAATGTAGAAAAGGGTTTCGTAAGAAGGGCAATAAAAGTTATTATTTTTATTATTTATCATAATTAATTTAGAATAGTTATCAAAATTGATCACTGAAAATCACAAATGACCCAATTTTTATAATCATCACAGTTTAGGAACCCCTACAATGTTTATAAAAAATTACTGTGATCCACAACTCAATAATGAGGAAACCCAGATCAGGCCATAGCCCCTTGACAACAGTATCCTCTACACAATGAGCAGCAATGGGGCCCAATTATTTATGGTAGAACCAAGTCTCTGATGACAAGGTGTTATATGCTACACAGGTGCAACAAGCACAAACGGAGACACATGTTGGCCGAAGTGGTTCTGGTTGTTGCCTCCAAGAGTTGAATTCACCTCGTACCAACATGGTCGGTGGTACCTGGAGGAGCCATCAGCACTGGTAAAGCAGAGATCACCATTAGACCCAAGCAAAGTTTTTCCCACTGAAAAGGTGGGAATAGACCCTCACAGAAAATTCTGCATGAGTAGCCATAGCCCTACAACATTTGGAAGGAATCAAGAAGCGCATGGCATTTGCAAAATCCAAAAACTACAACTCATATTCTTAAGGCACTTCAAGCCAGTAAAAAAAAGGTAACGGTGACCATCTAGCATATAAAAAAATAGGAGTATGTAACAAAAAAGTAATCAAGCAGTATACCAGAAAAGTTTCATTCCTTAATAAATCTAAATTAATTTTGTTCTTTCAGAAACTTCTTAAAAGATTTTACTGTATATACGTGCATGTGCACAGTCACTACATTTTCTTTTTCAAAGGAAATAGACTGACAAAATAATCTAGCATGTTGGTGACATTAAAATGATACTTTTTAAATGCCTGCATTTTGCAATCAAAAATTATAGTTTACACATTACAATAATTGAAATTATTTGGAAATACCATAAATATAATATGAAATCCCCATCATGCTTTCAGAATGATTAAATATTTCATCATTGTTAACACATAAATAAAAAAAGTGCAGTTAACTTACTATTTCCAACAAATGTGGGAGATCCAATTAAACACCTCACAAATTTTGTTTTAAATCAATTCCTAGTAAAAAAAAAAAACTAAAATAAAATATTTAATGTTAACAATATTATGAGTAAAAAAAGAGATCAAAGGGAACAGAAATAAATTCTCCTACCATTCATAAATATTCACAAGATAAATTAACAGGAACAAATTAACTAGCTATGCAAATTAAAGAACAAATAACCACCTTAAGAATGCAGTACCACACTGATGATCCTCCAAAAGTTGTATGAAAGTCAACATAAGAATCTTTTGTGCTAACTGAAAAGTACTTCTGCAAATGTGGCTTGATGGGTGTTAAATCCACTGGCCAAAATCTTTCGACCCAATCTAACTCTCTTACAATGGATGGAGACTGGACATAGTATTCAAGCCTAAAACATTTAAAAAAATAGACAAGTGCTAAAAAAAATCACTTCTTATAGTACAATATATAAATACAAATAATTACATTTACTTACATACCTTGTATTTGAAATATCTAAACTTGGGATACATACTGCAAATTTTCTATGTTTACTGCAGAAATAAGACAGAAAATCCTGAAATCTTATTTGGAAATTACTTTGCTGTGTGACATCAACAACCTCAACAAGAAAATCTTTTCCTGTAAAAAAAAATGAAACACAGAAGAACACATGAACAAAAACAATTCAATTATGAAATGAAAATTAGTTCAGATTCTTCATTACATATTAAAAACATTAATTTATCATGAACATAATTTTTGAAAATTTATGCAGCTTCACACAACATAGTTTATTCTTCTATACCAGTTAATGATGCATGCAGTGCCAAAGTAGACAGGTACAGAAGAATGCCTGCCTGGTGGTCATATCTGCATCCACTCTAACTACTGGTTATGCTTATACGCTATTCATGGTAAAGTCACAACTTTTCAAGGCCCTCACAGCAGGCATAGTAACCAGACGTTAACTTTTGAGCACTATAAAATATTTACACTGTGTTTATTAGTCACACTGCCATTTTTATATTAACAATTGCAGAAATGATACAAATAAGCTGAAAGGGAATTTTAAGCACTGTATTATAAGTGCTCACTTTACCATGAACAGCCTACAGGTACAAGTGCCAAAGGGGTAATGTCATTTACAGTTCATGCCTTGTTGCGAAAAAGTGAGTTTCCAACTAGGGAGTTCTTTGGTATGAGTAACTATTTGTTTGAAGCTATAGAAAGATTATGATATCATGTATGCAACAGCAGATTTTCTCCTTTTGAAATGTTTCTGCCATGACATTTAGCTTCCCACATTTGAAAGCTTTTACATGTATTTTGTAAACTTCTCCTGCATAACTTATCCTGTAACAATCATGATTAAAAATGGTGGTATTCCATTCCCTTACCATTGAGTGCCATAATTCTAAATAGTATTTGTTCCAGGTATTTATGATGGGGAGGCCTAAAAAGACTGTCTGATGTGACAATGCTATAGCACACATGGATACATCATATATCAGAAAAACACAAACTAAAAGTGTTTATGGATCAGAATTTCTTTTTCTTAATGCATATTTCTAATTGTTCCAATAAAAATTTTAATTGCACAGTGGTTGTGTCATATAAGCTTGAAATAATATTTTCTCATAGTTAACCCAGACACTTCTTTGTATTCTCCACGACAGTCTGTACTAAAGGAACGAGGGTACAATTAGTTAAATATATTCAAATTGGAAACAATTTATAAGTTAAAAATTTGACCATAACTCTTAAGTGAAATCTGATGCAGATGCTTTACAGGATACTCATGTACAAAACCATTGTATGCACAGTAAAAACTCGATGGCTCATCTTTTGAGCCTTATTATTTACAACAATTACAAAGAAAATACTCTCGTCTCAATATATTGAAATAAAGTGATGATACCTGTTGCTATTTTCAATTAATAAAAACCAATCAATAAAATTTACAATTAACTCAAAGATATTAATGTAATTAAATAACTAAAATGATTCCCAACAAACAGTGTATCAAAACCCATTGAATTATTTTATAATTATATGTCTATATTTGATGGTTCCAATATTTGCATTAAAGTTTGTGTCACGTGTTTATAAAGTCCCACTTCCGTTTAGTCCAGATCCCACCAGTCCACAATATTTTAGAGTTCTCCAAGACTTCACTCGTTGGGTTTAATGCCCTCTTGTCTGTTCACCATAGAAACACTCATCCGCCATCATCTCACAATTTCCCATCGCCATCAACCCTCTTTACCGATGTCTCTCGCTGCACTCAGCCAGACCGTCTTCTTGCGGCTGAATTTATAGTGTCGTCAGCGATTGCCCAGAAATTTTGCCCAATGCTGCATTGCACCAAGGTTCCTAGTTCCTAGAATATTTTTGCACATTCTCCCAAGTCATTGGCTTCTCCAGCAGGGAGGATGAGAGGCTATGATGCCAACCAGGTCAGCTATCAATCATTCCTAGCCGCCCGGCAACGGGACCACGAGCATGTCTGTCTGGATGTAGGGAGGGTTAACGTGGGTCACCCCTCCCACAGCGCCGGCCTGCACATAATGGGAGCTCATGCCCATGGCAAGAGGTCGTGTGCATAACACTGCAACCTCCTTAAGTCTGTTCATCCCGAACAGACTCACTAACATCCGGACCTTCATTCAGCACCAGTTTGTTGATGTGAAAAATCTTAGACATTTCCTCCCGAGAGTCCCAATGACAGATCTGGAAGGAGGTATCACTCACTGGCTTCTAAATTTGGTAAGGGTTTTCCCAACATCCTTGGCACCGAGATATATTGACACCAAGGTGTTTCCTTTTATACAGACACACTAGCCACCCTTTCCCGAATGCATCACCTGCAACCCTCGGATTATGTTGAATGTTCCTCTTGAGGTCAATACACAGGGATGTGCTCATCTCCTGCCCCTTGGCTGACTTTCTTCTCCTGAAGACGCATATGTACAGTTTCATGTGTCAAATAGACTTTCCTCGTTGCCTCACCTGCGTTAACTGTTAGATGACTTCTTAGGCGGTATAACTCCAGTATCCTTGTTCATCTTACCCCCATGTAGCAATCTTCCTTCGTTCCCTCAGATAGAATGTTGCCAGTAGTTTTGATGAGCCTGTGATTTAGATAGGCATTTCTGTGGCTATCAGTTCCAATCATTGGTGCAGCTATCCTTTGTCCTGTTCCTAGACTAGTCTCGAGTGATATCTCTGGTCACCAAATACGTAAGTGTCCCTCCTTTCACCAGTTCCAGCATTCTCTGCATCTCCATCAATGAGGGAGAGTTGTTGCTGCTTCTCAGTCATACTCACGTCAGACTGCCAGGTCCTGCTATTCTTTTGCAGACACTGGATTCTCAAGTGTCCTGTCTGGCCATACTCCCAACATTTCTGATTCTTATGTGGACAAAACCTGAATATTCTAGCACATACACTGACAGCGATGTATTTCATTGTGACCTACAAATTCCTCAAGACATCCAGGATGTTATCTCCATCAGTGTCATTGCACAGGGTAGCTGCCTGTACTACACGCCAGAATGTTGGCTCCTGCTTCGCTGATTCAACCTCCACCTCAAATGCTTGGGCCAGGGCATCCTGTATGCTGTGTGGCAATGCCAGATGTACAGTTCTGTGCACATCCACATCAGCATCCACAAAAAAGTTAAATGCGAAGATGTAGTGTATCTCCTCAGAGCATCTCTCCAGAGAAAGGTGTGACAGCCTCACTATGCCCTGCCATAGCTCCTGCAATGTTTCCCCTGGTTGCTCAGTGCGGCTTCACAGTTGAGTATGGTGGGCATGTTGCAGGTATTGGTCGCCGAATTGTAGCTCCAAGGCCGACACCAATGTGGAGTATTCCAGTCAATTTCATTCTGGCAGGGACTGCAGTATACTAAATGCAGGTCTCCACAGTACAGTTGCCAGGTAGTATGCATATTGCTCGTCTGTACAGCCATTCAAGGCGGTAATGATCTCGAACTGGTGCTGTATTGGTGCCAAGGTGAATGTCTATAGGTGGCTGTAGCTTTATTGTGACACCTTTACCTACACCTGGCTGAGGCATACCCACACTGCAGAACTGCTGTGCCTCTCCTGTGATGGCTGTATTGGTAGCGACCACAATACTTTCTCCTAGTTACCAGAACTCATGAGCTTGGTTGCAGTCAATCTCAGCTCCTCCTCCACCACTGTATGTCTTCTTCCCTGCTGTTATAAGAATTCTTGCCATTCCTTCTTGAGGGCACTCAGATCCTGGTCCACCTTACACTCAACACTATCCATTCTCTCGCTCACACTGTAGCGGCCACCAAGGCACCACAGACAAACCTCATAAGGTTCGACAGAGTATAGCTTGTGGAGCGAGATATTTATTTGTAAAACATGCTCCACATAGCAGACAAACTGGTGTGTATATAAGCAACGTACAGTGCGCCACCCTTCCGCCAGACAATCACCGTCGTCCAAGAAGTAAGGCAGTATAATATTTGTCAGAGTCAACCACGAAGCAGAGGGCATCACTATAGACCAGGCCTAGAGGAGTTCTAGGCCATACAGTCATCTATATGGTGAGTATAAATCCATATGGCAGTCAGGCGTAACGCTATCCTTCGAGTCTCCATTACCCAGTCAACCTAACGTAGTATCTCTGGCAAGGTTAGGCAGTTCACATAGTCTTGCGAACAGAATAACTTATACTTCTTGTAAATGTTGAAGAGTTATATTTGTGTACTTCAGTTTTGTTGTTAACGTAATATCTCTATAACGTGTAGTTTTGTTAGGAGTTGTGTTAAATGCATTCCGGTTTACCAAACTATCCTAGAGTTACATACTCCTTGAGTAGTCCCTCTCCTAGGATGATAGCCTTGACATACAATAACTGAGATCAGGATTCAGAGTGAGGTTGCATACAGCAGTAAGGTTAGGAGGAAGGGTGATTGCTACACTGGTGGAGCAGCCATTCGATCCACCTCGCACTTATGCGAGTAGGTTCAGTTTGCATACAACTTTCCATTGTTCTTCACGTTAGATAATTGTATGCAGCGAGAAAGAAACGTGGCTGCGCATCACGCAAACAACAACACGCTCAACACGTAGTCTTTCAGTGAATTTAATAAATTACGTTAATTGTCCTCCCCCAGAATGTTCTAATATAATTCAGAATAGAATTCAATTATAGTATAATATCTTGTTCCTTAATTAATTATTTGGTTATCTTTAGATTATTGTATTTAAACAATCTATTAAACAACTGTCAGTTATACATGGTCAGGGCACGCGCATCAGCATTATGCGCAGAAGGCCTTGCCAGACAAGCAGTTGACGTCACGTTGCCCTCCCGCTACCTTTAGAATTTATTTTTATGTATCTCAAATTAATGCATGTATCCTGCTTTTTATTGCATGTGGAACTACCTGTTCTCTTTAAAGTGCGGAAATCTCCACTTGTGTTGTTTGTGTGCTTTGGAGTATTTTCCATTCTTCTTTTCATTTTTAGTTGTACGTGCATGTCAAAAATACAGTGCGCGTTTTCTTACACATAAAAGTACACTTGAAACAGTACACAGTACATGGAAACACGAAGCAAAAACAAAACATCTTATGTCTCTAAAATAGTAAAGCGTATACTACTTAACACATCGGAATTAGAGCGTGCTTTAGACGAATGTGACCAACAGCGGGCCTTAGTATGGAACACAGAACGTACTACTAACAGTGCCATACAGAATCAAAACTTAAGACATTTCATTCCACACCAGCCCAGAGCAGTTCCCAGATGACACACCACCCTCTACACAGAACATTCTAACTCAGAATCCGTTACACCACCTACAGATTTTCTCAGTTTACCGTTTTAGAGGACATCACAGTAGACTCACTCAGTTCACACTCAATTCTACACCCAACCACCACCCACAACTACATTTATACAGACATACAAACAAAACATTCCACCACACACAATATGGAAAACCAACACCCACAACAACCACTGCAAATTATCATTGCTCAGCCAGAAAAATCGCCATTATCCTCAGGCACGCAGAGCGAGAAAATTGTTGACTTTCTTGAAACTTTTGAAGAGATAGGCGATATTAATGGTTATACAGAGGCAGACAAATGGAGGAGACTTAAATTTTATTTGCTTGGTACCACTAAACATACCTTTGAAAACATTACACAAAATCGCCAACAGGCAGTCACAAGGCAAGAACTCACAACTGCCCTAAAAGACACCTTTACAAGTACTCCTGACTCTGAGCACTTCAAGCATTTCATATACACTATCTACCAAAAAGTAATTGGGCACCTGTCCACAATGTTTGCTCGGTGGTTGTCACCCCATTAGAATCTCATACGGCCACCTCTTGCTACTATAATAGCAGCCACCCTGTCTGGCATGCGCTCTCTGAGTGTTTGCAGGACATCCACGGGGATTCGTCGCCATTCCTCTTGAAACCATTCCATGAGTTGAGCAATGGATTTTGGCCACGCCTGATGAGCCCTCACCCGGCGATCCAATTTGTCCCAAAAATGTTCAAAGGGTTGAGGTCAGGGCTCTGGGCGGACCAGTCTACTCGGCAAACATTTTCATCTGCATACCACTCCATAGTAGCCCTTGAAACATGGCACCTGGTATTGTCATCCTGGAAGTAACACAGGTACATTCTGTAAAAGCACAACAATTTTGGGAGCATTTCATTATCCAGAATGTTACAATAGGCCTCTGTATTCATGCTACCACGGACTAACACCAGCGGTCCTCTACATCGAAGGCCGTGAAACACAAGTCAACTGACATACTGAATTACCTATCTTCAAAGGTGCCCAATTACTTTATGGTAGATAGTGTATAACAAATTTCAGACTGTCGGAGAGGACACACTCCATCACATTGAGACTATGAAGTACTATAGAAGTAATTACAACTCCCACATGTCAGACCAGGAGTTCGTTACAGTCATTTGGAAATCTCTTTTGCCATCCGTTGTGGATAAGTTGGTAGGCCTTTCCAACGAGACATTGCCATAAATGCTAGCCAACATCAAAATAATTGACATTCGGCTGTACAGATATCAACAAACGCTAATACATCCATGGTCCAACCTCGAATCGGAACACCTAGAATCCGAAATACCGAAATTGAAACAAGAATTAGCACAACTTTCGTTATGACAAAATAAAAACACATCACATGAGGTAGCGAAAACCCCAGCAAAACCAAAGTTTAACACTTTTCAACACCAGTTACGATGCACCGAAACACCACCATGCTGTACGTATTTCAATTCCTATAATTCCAGATGGGGATACCAACATAATAGCCAACCTGTCATTTGTTACAGAAGGTCCTTCCCACAACATACAATATTGGGGTTATCAAGAATCATAAAGGGGTCAATCAAGTTTCCGCGGTCGCGTGTATGCCAGCAACAATCCTCAACTAAATACTTACTACACCCCACAGTACCCAAAAGACAGCAACTTCAACACACGGGGTTATAGCTACAGAGGGCCACAGTCAGGAAACAACATGACAAAAAACTCCCATATGAGGGGGGGAAAGCACGCCACTCCCAATTACAACAGCGCCCAAGTTCGAGACGTGCGCAGAGCAATTTTCAATAAGGTAGTGCCCATAGGACGTATGCCGAAATTGCTAAATTCAATGCCAACAGCAATCAATCCCCACCAAATGTACCACCCTCAGCTCAAAGAAAAGATTGTGTTGTACAAGTAAACAGGAATTTAAATCGGTGCACTTTCGCGCCGCCAAAAATCCAGGCTACTGTAGATAAGTTACACAAAGTTCCACCTCAGCAGATTGTACGTCAAATGCCGGCGAAGACACCTTTTGCAGTTATGTCAGGTGAAGTTCAGTTACAAAAAAAAAAGGAGTGCGCAGCCGGCCCCAAGTGAGATTCGCAAGTGCGTCACTTCTCCCCACCACGCCAACCAGGCCAACGTTGCCACACACACACACACAATTCATCGCCGACAAGCAAAAAGTTGCCAGGCCACGCAGTCTTGTGCAGGACACATGTGCATTGTGCTTTTACGTTGGACATAAAGACAGTAACTGCAGTTTGTTTCCATCCAAAAAGTTTGAATTTTCAACAGATATCAGTGACAGATTTAGACGTTTTAAAAACAAATTCGGGCTGATGCAGAGGACTGTTTTTGTAGAGCGGGCATCCCACAACTGCGCAGCTGACACCAATACTGGTTTTCAAAACACGAGGAGCAAGGCCTGCAAAGATGAGCCTACATTGCAAAACAAACTGAGCGGGGCCGCGCCTCAATCTAGTTCACGTAAACAAGTCCACCCCACACCAAATGTCGAATGTCAGCACGTAGGACTCCGTACTGCGACACCACGCATCCTCGTCACTATTAGAGGCAAGCAATATTATGCACTGCTACACACTGGGTGCTCTCATAGCAGTGTAGCTAGCACAATGATATATAATCACAAACTTTTTCCTTTACAAGAACCAATAACTTTAGTTGGAGCAAATCAGTCTTAACATCCCAAAAATTTGAAACCATTAAATTAAGCATTCATGGCTGCATTTACCCACAAAATTTTTTAGTTGTTGACAACCTGAAACAAAATTTAATTTTAGGGGTTGATTTCATTAAAAGATATGATGTAATACCGATTTTGAAATATAATATTTTCTTCAATCATTCACACGACGCAAACAAAATTATGAAAACAACTGTATTCAGACTGCCCAGACACCGACGATGCTAACTCTATTGTAAAGCATTAGACAATTTTGAATCTGAACAATGATTACTGCCACATATTAATAAAAAGTTATCTACTGCTCAAGCACAGGTAATCGCCAACATTATTGATAAATACCAAGGCAGGTTTGTCAATATAATCTTACAATTATCTGCAACCAAACACTTCAAAATCAAATTATATTTGACTGACAAACCTATCAAAACTAGGCATTATAGAATCAGTCCAAAAATATGTGATGAACTTTTAGTACAAATATATGACATGTTAAAGGCTGATATTACTGAGGACGCAGATTCACTCTATTCTGCACTAAATTTAGAGTATAAAAAAATGGCGGCTTACGATTTCTCACAGATTTCCGTAAACTCATCAGTATTTTACATGAGTGCAGTACCCAAAGCCTCGCACAGAGGATATTTTAAACACACTTCAAAATTCACATTGCATAATAAGCTTAGATTTATTTTCAGGTTTCTATAGTATACCAGTTGGGAAGCAAGATGGTTACAATTGGCATTTACAATTGATGGAGTAGGGTTGTTCCAATACAAAGAATGCCAATAGGGGTTAAGTACATCCCCACAATACTTCCAAATGTTCATCAATACTTTTTTAGGACCCTTACGTTGGAACTGCAGCGATTGCTTACGTTGATGATATTTTCATTTTAAGGTAATTTGTTCGAGGAACATATTGCAAATATAGATAGGGTTTTCCAACGACTACGTATGTTCAATGTAAAAGTCAACATAAAGAAATGCATATCTGCTGAACAAACAGTGAAAGTATTAGGTCATATAATTACCCCTAATGGTATTTCTACGGATGGTGATAAAGTCTGCACTATACAACAAATGGCACCTCCAACAAATAAAACAACTCCATACATTCCTCTGCATGATGTCATACATGTGGAGGTACATAATGAATTATGCATCAATAATGCAGCCGCTTATTGAACTGACAAAACACAGTATAATATAACCAGCAAGCATTCCTTAACTTGAAAAGATCTATTTTACAGGCCCCTGTATTACAGAAGTTTGATGAGGACAAAAATATTACCTTAGCTTGCGATGCAAGTAATGACGCAGTCGATGGAGCACTTCTGCATGGAACACCCACAAACAAAACAGTGATACATAATTGTGTTCGCTTCGAAAAAGTTATCAATCCAGGAATTGCATTGGACTGCGACAGAACGAGAACTTGAGCTATCCATTATCTTTATAATAATTTCTGTCAGTATTTATATGGACGATGATTTAAGACAAACAGACCACTCCAGTTTAAGATATTTATGCTCTATGGCGGAGCATAACATTAGGATACAGAAAATGGTGATAGCCCTCAGTGAATACCATTTTGAGCCCCACATAGTGAAAGGAAAGTTAAATACCCTCCCCGATGCCTTAAGCAGATCACTACTGACCCCAAAGTAAATACAAGCAAAGTCATTATTAACAATAATACTTGTATGACCAAGTATTATCAGAAGCCATTTTACAAGACACCCACAAAGCAGATGAAATTTAAAAAAATATTGCTAAATACACAATATTATAAACTATTTCAAGTTAGAGTTACAATCTCAGGATATAAATAAAGTAGTTAGGGTTCTAACAAACGAAGACATCTTCCCAATGTACCTAATACAAAAAATCACCACCACCTTATATCAAGTGAATATTCCAATAGTTAAGGAAAATAGTACCCCTCAGAGACAACATGTATTAATCCAGTGTTAAAATGTAAGATACTCATTATTAATAAATCAGATAGACCACATTTCTTGCGCATGTGTACACATATGACCAAGAATATATAAAAATTGATGACTCCATTTTTCACCTATGTCCCATTGCTGTAAATACTTCATTTGTTGGTGAATACGATTGTAACCCTCACATTAAACAACTTAAATTACCATTACTTCATCCAGATCAGGCCGACAAGTACCGTCGATTGAGCCGACGATATAAGATTACAGCGAATGGTGAAATTTTTAAAAAAATTAATACACCTCAGAGTCCCTCCAAGTTAACTCTCGTTCCACAAGTTTATGTTAATGAAATTATCCAGGCCAATTACGACACGATATTCGGCGAGGTAATTTTGGAACCTTCAAAACCCTTGAAAAAATTAAGCAGTCATTACTGGGATACCATGAACGCCGACGTTAAGATATACGTAAGATCATATCCTACTTTTCAGGAAACAAAAGCTATTTTTTCTAAACCAATGTGTCACATGACATCTATCCCACCCCAAACCCTTTTGAAGACGTGGGCTTTGGATGAGAAAGGGCCCCTTCCTACAACGGGTATGTAAAACTAAATACATTCTTGTCATGACAAAGTATTCTACTCGGTATGTTGTCGCCAAGGCTGTTCCTTTTATTGACGCAACCACGAGTGCGGAATTCATTAAACAGGTTGTTCTACAATTCAGTTGTCCTAAGCAAATTTTAACTGACATAGGCACAAATTTCCAGAATGAATTAATATCTCATCTTTTAAAATCGCTAGGAATTAAAAAAATTAAGGACCACAACCTATAATCCTAGATGTAACGGGCTTGTAGAAACATCAAGTCATATCATTGGAGAACAATTAACTACTTATGCCAGCAATGATCACGCCAATTTGGATCTTTACGTACATTTCATTTGTTTCAACTATCATACTAGTATTAATACTACGACTAAGTTTACTCCATTCTATTTGTTGCGCGAAGTAGAAGCTACCCTACCGGCACAAGTAGTAACAAGTCAGCATTCATAAAGGGTGCATGACTGGTGCCAGAAATTGTCTGAAGCCCGTGAAACGGCTAAAGTGAACTTGCTTCAGGCACAAGGGCTACAGAAGAGACAATTTGACCATTCCCACAAAAAGAACACATTGCATATTAACGATTACACGTGGGTTCGCAATAGAGGTAGACAGAAAGCGCTCATGCACTGATATCGCAGTCCTTTCAGACTACCGGACGTGTTAGGAGAATCAACTGTCCGTATACAAATAAATAAAACAGGACCTTCCAAATCTGACACAGTGTGTACCAGATATACTAAACCTGCCTTTATGCACTAATCCAGTGTCATCCTGACGGTAATTGATTGTTACTTCTCTATATGCAGTGTTTAATATATACTCAAAAATGTGTTACAGTGTATGCCAATATCAATCAGAGAGAAACAATGTGAAGTGAAACGCTGTGGGTGCTGTTCCAAACACCACCAGGAAGCCAGATTCACTGCCGCTGGGGCTTGCTGACAACGCCTGGACTCAGCAAGTGTGTCACGCAGCAGGAATCAACCAGCGTGAGGCACCCGCCCAGCATTCCTGTCTGTTGCACCTCTGGGCGACTGCTGAGCGACCGAGGTAGTGGAGAAGGGGAACAAGGCTGCCAACCCCAACCCTGGTGCTGCACCGCTTAAGGAACTGCGACGTGCTGTTCTCATCACAATATGCTGTTGGCAGCAGTGCACAAGCGCGCATACGCTCTGCGCATGCACCAGCCGTTGCCATGGCCGCGCCAGTGCAGAGGAGTGGGATGCACTCCCAGTGTTCGCCTTGCCTATCATGCTGTCAAGGTCACAGATGTACTATGTTTTGGTAACTCAGCTGGCCTGTCGATGCCCGCTACTTACAGGATACATGCTGGGACATACTGGGTCCCGGCTCCCATCGATTTTGTGTATGAACAAAGTATACCCCTTATTTATAGCACTGCCCTATGTTTTCCCACAATGCGTGAATCCATTGAGCAATATTTGCATGTTGTCTGTGCAAAAAGAAACTCCACGTCGTGTGCTCATGGAAAACTTTTATATAGTTATTTACAAGCAGTGGAAAATGGTGTACTAAGAGAATACCATAATGACATGAATACCCAGTTTAGAGCAAAGAGAGGAATACAGGTAATTGGAGACGTGGGTTCCTGGTGCTGTAACTTGTTAACAAATAAACACATGCCTTGCTTGAAAATGATTCTATGTTGAATCAACATATTAACAGCCTTGTCAGTAACATTCACACAACCAACACAGCCCTTAATATAACCTTTAAAGTGGTCAATGAAATCCAGCACAAAGAAGAAGAAAAGATCAATTCTCTCTCAAACAATTAATGGCATTTCTAATTTTTTTAAACTGCAAAAGTCAGCTATGAGTAAACTTGACATCCTTGAAACCCAATATAACTTAATAGCCACAAGTATTTTGCAGATACTGAATAACTTGGTAATTGAAAATTCCATTCCATCCTTTATTCACTCATACCAGTTGTACAGGTTACCACTTAGTGCAGTAAACAAGTCACAGCTGTCACATGATTTAAGTAAATTATATGTACAACTTTTTAAACTGAACTTAACACTCAGCATTGGTATTTCAGAAATATTTCAATATTACTTGCATGTGCTGACGGAATGCTCATTCTCTCAAAACCAGCTAGTAATTATATTGCAAGTGCCTGTTACCTAAGTGCATTCCTCGTGGTAAGTTTAAAATTTAATATTGTTTTGCCAACCAATCATGTAATATTCATGTATCATCTCCTACCATCGCTATTGACCTTAATGCAAACATTGTCAAGGCAATATCTCACTCACCAGAAATGCATACTTGCCAACTTTTCAAAATGGAAATCAGTAAAACATTTTCAAAATACAAATTTTAGCATAAATTACACACACAATTCTAATTTTTAAAAGAAACCTGAGAAATAACACGCAGTAATTCTAATTTTTATAAGAAATCTGAGATTTCCTACATTTTAGATTCCTTAAAAAAATATCACATCAAAATATAAAATAAGGTTTAAAAATTAGTTCACAGTAAAATATCAAAACATGCACACCTAACACGCACACACATTGGAAAAAGAATCTATTTTCTCCTCTTACCTCAAAATTTCATAATTCAGCTCTCTGAAAGACATAAATACTGAAACATTTAGGTCTGTTCACACTTAAAACTCTATTACTAAAATAATATGTACATACACTAGAAAAAACAGTTGCAGCTTTTATTTAAAACATTTGAATGATTTAATTCTTCTTGAGAGCTTGTGCACTAGCATGCTTCGCTCGCTTCAAAAATTTGTGACTAAAATTTTGCTCATAGCACTTTTCCCCTGATGGCTTGCAAACAAACTGTTTATTTTACGGTAAGCTTCAACATTTTTCGCATAGGTTGTATGTTTGCTGGACTTCACGTGGTTTGATATGTAGTTTTTACGGTCATGGGAAATACTTAAGTCACACCTGCAAATGCTACAGAACGCAAACTTGTTTCCCCTTTCAGACTTAATAATGAATGGAAATTGTTTGGTATAATCTTCTCGAAAAGACTGCCAATACTGGTTTTTCTCCTGCACAACTCATTTCAGTGTTATAATTTCGTGTACCATTAAAAAACAAAACTAACATGCATGCAAACAGAACCGAATACACTTTTCATTTTTGTCGCTTGAAGACTTCCGTACTTGCCAACGATCAAACAAACCACAACACACTTGCCATTTCAACTAAACATATCATGGGAACAAAAAGTGAAGGCACAAGACCAAAGGAACCCGACTTCGTTCATGTATCATCGCTGGTCGTACCGCTAGACTCTTGAAAAAGAAACACAGTCTGTGTATGGCGGCATGAAATACGACATGCAAAAATTTAATAATTGTAATGGGTTTTTTGGCGATAGAGAACAAAAGTTATTATTTTGTAGACTAGTAAATTTATGTTTAAGTACTGCACATGGTTTGAAGGCGGATATGCAAACTCGTACATGATAAAAAATCACTTTCGTTTAACAGATAATTTGAAAACCGTAAAAAAATGTCACACTGCCATACAATCGTAAAAGACCCCACATTTCCGTACATTTTACGGGCAAATCATACAAGTTGGCAAGAATGGAAATGCCACAGGATGTTATATTAATTCCAAAGGAATCACTGACAGGTGATAATTGTAAATGTGTAAAGGTGGCAATTCTGCTGTCAGATGCTATGTCACTATTTTCAGCATGCAAATTTCACTGCTCTCATTACAACTCATTTTCAATTGTGAGCATATTTCCAGATCACTTTTTTTTAACTAACCACCCTGCAAGCACAGTCTTACAGTGTGTGAACGAGTCACTACATGTAAACATCACCAATCATAACATAGGAGTTGTAGAGTTACATATGTCATGCAGCTGTCAGATTGCAACATCTGATTACATTATTATTGAGGACACATATCTGTGTGATGTATGTACGCCCACCATTCCCCTCCAACAAATTGTCATACCTGTTCACTGGCTCACACAGCAATCCTTCCATTTACAGCAGTTATCCCTCACAACTGGCACTCACTTTTATAACATAACAACTGCTCTTGACACAGATTGGCACATTAATCACACAGCGTTGCCAGTACTTCAAGGAGTAGCTCCATTTTCTTCAGTTGGTAAGTTCAAGGATACCAAACTGTTTTCAGTGCTGGATCCCAGCCAGTATAACTACATATCAATAGGAATAATTACTTTACTTATGTTTGCTGTAGTCGCAGTCTACATAAAGTTGATAAAGCTCTCTATGTTGCTAGCATGAATAAATTCACCCCAGTGAGTATACTTTTACCTAGTAACATATCCAAGAGGTTATTGCAGACATACTCTGTACGAAAACAGAGATGAGAAGTGACATTAATTGTTAAATAGTGTTTACTACAGCGCCAACCTGCACCTTGAATCATTTTTTTTTTTTTTTTAGTAATTCAATTCTTAAGAGAATGGAATTAAACCTCTATTGATGGGACTTATTTACAAGTGAAGGTAACCAAACCTAATTGATTATCAGACCTATAAGTCTTTAGATATTGCTCAAAGGGTATATAAGTAGTTTGGAAAAAGTGTCTTCCAGCATTATTAGTTTGTAGTTATTCTTTATTACTTTCGCATTTGCCAACAAATTTTTATTATTCTGTTATTACACTTTCAATACCTTCTGCAAATCACCACACTAATTCAAACTGCAGTGTTATCTATAAAGTTATCGAGTACTTAATTTTTTATTTATATATACATATATATATATATTGAAGGCTGTTCACAGTAAAGTGAGCATTTTTTAAGACCCTCTCAAAAGACATTAACCACTAATAAATGTATTTTATTGCAACCTCAGATGTTTACTCTTGATAATGGTGAAATGTACACACTACGTATATTAGTCATAAGGCAATGTTTATATCAAAAAATGCCGGTAAGTTAGAAATTAGCTAAAAGTAAAAATCTAGCAGAGCCCTAAAAAGTGCTCACTTTACCATGAATAGCTTATAACAACATTACTGTCTTCCAACACTATTCATAGTATGTAAGTTAATTGTAAATCAAGTTTTTTTTTTGTGTTGTCATTCAATACTCCCCACCTTTCATACCTACAGGTATATAGTATAGTGTTCAACTGTTGTCTGTATTATACTTGAATAAGTTTTTTTCTTCAAAAACAAACAACCTAGTATATACGACAAATTGTTAACTAATGATATGTTATATATATAATTAAGAGAATAAATGTTCTCAACATTTCATGTAATAATTATATTCACATTAAGTTATCAATTTTATGTTCAACCGTGTTGAATTTTCCAGCAAAATTCTAAGTGTGTAAAACTGAATTTTTGTTGCTAACTAAAGCACACAACTGTTAAGACATTTTTTTTGCATTGCATAAACATAAAGCCTAACGTGAAAGACTTGCTAAAATTGAATGTACTATCTAAAACAGACTCTCTTTGAAAGAACTCTGTATGGTGTTAAAGTGATGAACGCTCTTAATGAGTATAAATGTGTGTGTTGACAGACACTCCAGCAAACTTACAGTGCATCTCACATGTTCACATTTAAAGTGAAATTCAAAAATATGAACAGTGATATGACCTTCACATGAATTCAATGCATACCTAGTGACTTCACGCCAAAGGTGATTATAAACATAACATCGTACACACCTCTACAAAAATGTATTTTACTTTTAAATTTTGATTGTTAGGTTAAGCCTTACATATAAAACTATGATGATCTTGGTTGTATAGCAACCATACTGCAGGTTAGAATTCACCATATGGTCACACCTAGAACTTTAATATTAATTACTTTCCGTTTAATCTTGAAAAAGGTTTTAATGATTATGTATAATATGTACTTATCTGTTTCCCTATAAGATAATATGTATAGCCATTCTAAAATCTAAGTAACTTGAAGGTTGTAAATACACAGGCCATGCAGCAGGCCGGCCAAAGGCGCCACATCACTGTTGTACTAGATACCATTGCTGACAAAGAAGGCTTGCCGGTCCGGCGCTGCCAACTGTAAAATCCTTACTACATATACCATTGGTAGCAAAGTTGTTAATATATTTAAGTGTTCCTTTTACATTAAACATCACTCTCTTTACAATTATCAATTACAAACATGGCATGTTAGTAAGTATTATTAAGAATTAATGTTTCAGCCAGCCGGCATGTTAACTTGAAAAAAAAAATTTATTTTCTCAAAGAGTAACATTTCCCTTGCACATTGTAGAGTGCACTAGTACCACGCATGCGCAACTTCAAACTTCCTTTTCCCCATGTCCGCCTCCTAGTTCTTGGGGGTTTCTTTAACTTAATTATTAAATATGGCGCTGGACATACCTCCCTCTTTCCTGTGATCCCGCTATACAATGTGCATAGGTCTTGTTGCTTAAGATGTTAAACTTAGTATTTGACCATTTATATATTTTCTATGGTTTCTTATGTACGTAAATTACACTTACAATAAGGTATATTGCCATTCTATACCTTGCCAGTAACAAGAAATTTAAAAACAATTAATTATGAGTATAACACAGTTATAACTCCCTTGTAAAACATTGACTTGAGTTTAGTCTTGTATATCCGATACTGCCTCTAAATACTATTGTGTATGCCACAATCCATCTACATTCGTTGCTGGCTTGAGCTCCTCGGCCACTCCAGTACACCTACATCCTTACCGTAGACAATTACTACTACTCTGATTACTACCACTACTACAGCTGCAGCCGTGAGGGTTGCCCTTTAGACAAGGGGGGAAGGGGAGGGGGTAGTGTAGCAGCCACCAAGATGCCACACACAATCCTCCTAAGGTTCGACACAGTATAGCTTGTGGAACAAGATATTTGTTTGTAAAACATGCTCCACATAGCCGACGAACTGGTGTGTCTATAAGCGATGTGGAGTGTGCCTGTCCCCCTCCCGCCAATCACCGTCGTGCAAGAAGTAAGGTAGAATAATATTCGTCGGAGTCAGCATCGAAGCAGAGGGCATCACTATAGACCAGGCCTAGAGGAGCTCTCGGCCATACTACAGTCTGCCATATGGTGAGCATAAATCAGCGTGGCAGTCAGGAGTAATGCTATGCTTTGAGTCCCCATAACCCAGTCAACCTAACATAATATCTCAGGCAAGGTTAGGCAGTTTAAATAGAGTCTTGCAAACAGAATAACTTGAACTTCTTGTAAATGTTGAAAAGTTATATTTATGTACTTCAGTTGTGTTGTTAACGTATTATCTCTAACGTGTAGTTCTGTTATAATAAAGGAGTTGTGTTAAATGGATTCTGGTTTACCAATCTATTCTAGAGTTATGAACCCCTTGAGTAGTCCCCCGCCTAGGATGATAGCCTTGATATACAATAACTGAGATCAGGATTCAGAGTGAAGTTGTAGACAGTGGTAAGGTTAGGAGGAAGGGGGATTGCTATAACACAGTCCATTTTCTCACTAACACTGTCCATTCTCTTGCTCACACCATCAATTCTCTTGTCCACACAGTTTATTTTATTGTTCAGTAACTCGCTCACACCTTCTTTCTTTGGGTCTAGATTCTCGTACACAGTGTCGTTAACACTGTCTATTATCTTTTCTATCAATTCAATGTGCCGCCTTGGTGGCCCATGCCCTCTTATTTGTTCAATTATTGTTTTTGAGAGAGTGTGTAACTCGGATTCCGCTTTTGGTATCGGTAAAACAGCGGAATTCAGCTTCAGTTATCCCATATTCTGTCAAAGTAATTGTTAAGTACTAGTTGCTGTGCTAACTTAATTCGTTAACGATTTTATTTATATAATTGTACCTTGTTTTATTGTTCTGTCTCATTTGCATATTTCAGTTTTGTTCAGAAAAACAATTAATTATTTTGGAAACATACTTTTGAATTTTATGTAAAACAACTTCAAAATATTTATGTCAACTATGTCGTCAGATAAATAAGTGAATGGTGTAATAACTATCACCTATATTCTTTGTGTTTTAAAGACTTTAATAATATTTTGTTTACTAATGTAATATTTGTCCGAGGTTAAAATTTCCATTTGTTGATAAAATAAACTTTCAAACTATGCCAACCAGTATGTCAAAGATTTTACATGTATCAGAAAAATGAGTACTTACTCTTTGTAAAATTAGTATTTCATATAATGTGGTGTATTTGTAAGTTAATTACTAATTCTGTTACCTTTATAATTTTATTTTACTTTAAATGTAATTTTTGTAAACTAAGTTTTATAAGTCGCGAAATGCAACTCGATTTATGTTGGTACTCATCCTGTCGACTCAATCTTACTCTGTGATGATTTCCAGTACGTCACTTCCTTCTTCTTCATTGACATGATCTGATTGTGATATCTTGTTTCTTCTGAAAATTGTAATCCACCAATCCTGATGTGAGAATATCACTTTTACCGCGAAAGGTATGTTTATTGTGTAACTAATTTTCTGTGTCACATTTTGTTCTTTGTGGTTGTCGCGTCATTCACTAATTTTTGCCTTAAATTGTATTGTAGCGGTTCTTCAGCATGGCCTTAAGATGATGACCTGAATTTGGCTTCGAAGTTGAGACGTGGTCGTTCTCGGAGGATTTTCCTCGCCGCCCTTTCTCCATTGATTTAACTTCTGCATCGGAGATGTGTTCCTGATCTGCTATTCGTGCATCCCCAGGCCAAAATTATTTTCATTTTATTTAGCTTCTGCATGCATACTAAGTGACCTTTGAAAATTTGACTGATCTTGGAACAATTCAAATATTTCCTTTCTTTTTTTTTTATCCTTTGATTGATGCCTCAGTGACAGTAACATACTAAATCTTTATTAATTTTGATTTGAAAGCCTAAGAAAAGAAAGTCAATGTAGTGTGTATTAATTTTCTCGGCCAAAATGGCCACTTACGATAAATCATTTTAAGTATTTCAATTTCATACAGGATCCCCAAGTAATGTGAAAGCAATAAAAAAATATATACATAAATATAAAAATATGTGAAACAAAATACTCATTTTAAATTATATAAACATCTAGATATTGTTCTGTTATAGCCTTTGCACTTACAATACATCTTACTGTGTTAATTCCCTGTCGAGCACAGATAAGTCAGCTGAAGTAGGCAGTCTGGTGGGTCCGACATTTGGCACAGTGGTATTCCCACCTGTCAGTTTAATGGGGCTAGTCATTCCACCCCAAACATAGGTAGTATAATTTGTTCTGGCAATGTAAGCAACTAATAAAGTTAACGCCTGCTCCGGAGCATGTGGGTACATTACACCTCTCGGTTTGGTTGACAATGGCAACTTCCATTGTGGTGGTGGTTTCACCTTGGTTAGCAAGGCTCAAATTGGACTCAGACATCATGGCTAGTTACAATAGAGCACCGAGGGGTGTTTACAGACTCCCCAAAGTCTGGCTGGTTTTCGGTTGACTCCAGGCTAGTTTACCAGTTTCTCGAAGTCGTGCTGGCCTGGTTCTGCTTTATTAACTAATTAATAGAGCGCTCAGGCCCCACATTAGGCGCCACAAAAACTCTTTTGACACGTGATGTTGGGTGACTGACGATGTCACTGTCGGGCAAGGTTTTAGTGTCCTTCAGAGACATGGGGGCAGGCAATATGACTGGGCTGACTTTATCAGCTACTAACCGGACCCTGTCCAGTATATAAGCTGGGGTACATGGCTTGATAGCACGACACAAAGTTTGAGGTGGGCTTGTCCTCTGCAACACTGGTTTACACACGGTCACCGTTTTACCTGGAGTGGGCGTAGCCTGGGGTAGCTCCTGACATGGCCGCTGTTGCTGCTGATGCCGACTGGAACTCATGCCCAGTCCATGGACGGAGGTGGTGCTGCGGCTGGTGGTGCTGGTAGGAGCCCACGGAGGGCTGCTGGTCCTACTAGGCTGGAACCACGAGTTCAATATGAGTCCCTGGCGGAAGTCAACAACTTGATGTGGCTCGCCGGCGGTCTTGTAGGGTGACAAATAGGGAGAGTCGAGGGACTGGGAGGCGAGGCCTCTCCAGTTGTCTGGAGGCTTGAGCTCATTCCTAGGGGTTAGACTGTAGAGGGCAGTTACTGCTGGGTTACAGCTCAAGTTGGACTCAAAGGCAGTAGCTGCCTTTCTAGCTTGCCAATTTGTACCACTTCTATGGGTGAATGGCATAAAGGATGGTATTAAAGTCAGTCATGATAAGGAAGAACAGACAATGAGGATCCCTAGCTAGGTGTAATGCCAGTCATGGCAGAGCCAACCAGAGTCATACCAATTACTCCAACCGGCGACAGTAAAGCGCGGTGGTTAAAATGGTCGGTTTACCCTGGATGTCCGACAGCGATGTGGGTGTGTCCACAGGGGGCCAGACTTCCAGAACCAATCTTATCACACCTTCCGGCGGCAGTACAGTGTGGAGGATGGAGTGAATTGGCTGGGTTGGCTGACTAGCCACATTGTGGATTGAGTTTCTAGTGGTTGGGACTCTACCGCAGTATGGGTGGCTGTCTAATGTATATGTTTGAGATGTACGTGCACCTGGTTAAGGGAGTCAGCAGTCCTACTCTAAGTCTGGCAAATGGGTTTTAATAACACAACTGGAGGACGTCTGTGTATGCGGACAACTCCAACACACCAGATAGTGGAGCAAGCTGCGAAGAATGAACTGCCGTTCTGCAGGACTACAGGGAAATATATCGACCTGCTCTTGGGGGTGGCTGCGGTAAGCTCCCTCTGTAGGTGGAGCCGTACTCTGGTGCCATCTCTCAGGCCGTGGCAGAAGCAAGATTCCCTGTTATGCAACGTTACGTTGTCTGCTCGAGCTCAGGTGCAGCGCTGGGCCGCTTGGCTGGCTTCTATCAACCATGGGGGATTGGAAGGGGGGGGGGGGATTTCGTCTGACATAAGGTGAAAAATGATCTTGGCTGACGTGTCTGTGAGCGCCTCTTGTCTAGGGGCATGCTGGTAGGCTCTGGTAGCAGGTCGCTCAAGGCTAAAAACCCACCTGGGGTGACATGATGACACATGAAGATGGAGCGAAGTTGTGTTTTATGTTGCGATGGCATTTGAAAATCCTGCCTTCTGGATGTGTGTCCCGCCATCACAGCACGCAGCACTGTTTCCCCTTCCTCGCTGGAGGCTGATTCCCCTTCCTTTCTCCTACCATTGCCTCTACCCTGCCTCCCCTCCTTTGAGCATGCCTCAATTTTTTATTTAATGTGTCATTTGCATTCGCACCACCACTTTTGAGTCGACGCCCTCTCTGCCTCCCTGGGGTGGGTCTGCTCAGCTGTCTCTCTGCATCAAATGGGGTTGCAATAGGAGAGTATACAACGCAACGGGCTCGGCGCTTAA
The DNA here is from genome assembly GCA_029891345.1 of Dryococelus australis. Taxonomy (NCBI): domain Eukaryota; kingdom Metazoa; phylum Arthropoda; class Insecta; order Phasmatodea; family Phasmatidae; genus Dryococelus; species Dryococelus australis. The sequence goes on along the minus strand of CM057009.1, from coordinate 284,697,237 downwards.
ATAATTGTCAGTAATAAAGTTTATAGTTTTAATTCTTAGTGTCAGAAGGTGTCTGCTGCTAGTAAATGGAAAGTGGTGGGATTCTGCACAATAAACATTTTGGGCAAATAGTTTTTCATGTTTTGACGTAATTGAAGTGCCAACGTAATATTGAGGATGTGCTCTAGATTCTTAGAGGTTGCTCATTTTTTGGGCCGCACTGTCTAAATTACTACCACATAGTTTTTTGGTTTTGGTAGCTTGGTGTGAATTTTGCTTATTAATTATGTCTGTGCCTAGTTTGTTAAGCCGCCCAATTGGTTGCCCCACATTGCTTCATTCTAATGCACGTCCACTACTCACGCGATTGCATCTTTTTAAATGCGTTCAGTAAACATTACTTTTTAGGACAGTACAGCTTTAATGGGCCGTTAATAGGTTGCCTTGCCGCTTACAAGAATATTATACGTTTTTAATATGTTCATTTTATTGTACGTGTCTCTTGCTGGTGCTGTTCACCACGACATGTATGTATGTATGTAATAAGGTTTAGCATGCACAGTGAAATATAGCTGTAATGTTATAGCACATTAAATAGTGCAGGCTTACCTTAGGGTTTTTAATTATTTCTTGTGAGAAGAGTGCTTACATTGAAATATTCATTATTCCTAATGGAATAAGAGCAATTAGTTGAGTAATTTGAATGTCAAAATTTTTTTGCCAAGCCCTTGGGAAATATTTAAGAAGTGTTCAGAAATATACATTGCTGTGCTTTTAATAAGAAATTGGTTTGATCCCCAACACTGGCCAGTATCATGGATCAGGTCGCCATGGGATCTTTCCATGCTTGGCACACATTCCGTCAATCCTCTAGACTGGTAGTCAACCTCGTCCATTCTGAGTCAGTCCATGTGAGGATGCTTTCAAATATCCACTGCTCCGAACAGTATTGGAGAGTATGGTCCAAACAGTCAAAATGGTGGGCTATATGGTGATAAACCATCCTGTGTTATCAGCTAAACTAGAAGTTCTCTCTCAAGTTTGTCAGTTGCATAATGCCAAATCTTTGGCATCTTCCCACCGTTCTTCTTCACTCTGTACACTTGCATGGTATCGTCTGGCATTTCTCGCATTATTGCAACTCCGACTACAAGCTTGTGTCTAGGACTGCTTGTCTGTGCTTGCAGTGCCACTGCCAGGTGTGTGGTCAAATGCAAATACACCAACATGGAATTATGGGCATATCAATTAATAACTCTAAATTTTTGCAATGTTTACACGTTTTCGGATGGTTTCTTTATGGTGCTTTATTTTCATTGTTTTGCAGTATATACACCCGTTATAAAAATAGCCAATTGTAAATTAAACAAAAAAAAAGCAAAAAGCAGATGTCTGTACATCATTTTCTTCCGACTTCACTATGTTATATATTAAATAGGGGCTCAATTTGGACTCTACTTCATTAAGTTGTGTTTGCACATCCCTAGTTTCAAGTATGGTCTCTCATGTCAAAGAATATAAACACTTGAATGAAAAAAGCAATCTCCAATGAAAAACTTATAATAACTCTCCTATATACATGACCTAAACAGGTTTCCTACATGACCTTGGATATGACAAAAATTTGAAGTCATTTATACAAAAACATCAGGGCATCTGATACCAGACGCTTACATTTTTAGCAGTTTCTCAGAGAATCTTGCAAGGAAAATTAAATAAAGAAAATATGTTAGTAAATGTAATATTTATTCATACAAATTAAAATACAAAATTAATTTTTAAGATATTTCATCCACATGTTGCTCAATGAAAACGGGATTTTAAAAATATATAAAAATGCTGCAAAAACTGATCTGATTAATTTGAAGGTAATGAAAAGCTGAAGGATTATTCACAAGATTAAAGAATCATTCAATATTTATTGAGAAATATATGGTGAGAGGCTTAAGTTGTGCCTCATAAAGCACGTCCTTTACAATTTGTTTACATGTGCACTGCTCATTTCTCGTAACTGCACATGACTGACACTGGAAAGCAATTTAGTTGCCAAAAAATACAAAAATGGTCACTACTCTAACAATATTTTACTCATAGCCATACATATCAAGTTGATCGTAGCCAAATATTTCTTATTATTGAATGGTAGTATGGTGAATACAGAAATAACTCTGATAAATACATTGGAAATTTCAAGAAACTGTTTTGGAGGGGTGTAATAAGTTGAATATTTCTGTAGATTTTGTTGTTTTATCCAAAGCCTGCAACAAAAAAAAAGGGAACACGAGTGAAATTACACTAACAAGAGATAAACCTAAGTCCAAATTTGTATTAAATTGCAAAGTAAATATAAATATAAAAATATCTAAATGACCATGAAATGTTCTTGAGGATAGTTTTTGGGTTTACTAAAGGGAACTGGATATAACTATTATTTTGTGTTGGTCTGTCTGGCAGTTTTCTTACTATAGTTACACTGTCAAGTTTTTTTTTGTTGTCCTACTTCTAACAAGAATGAATGGAGGTAAACTGAGCACTTTTGAAAGCAGTGCTCAAGATCGACTTGTATGCACATCTTGTATCCTCCCACAATATGCAAAATTAACTTTTCACGAGCCAGATCACTTTATTCACGTGCCAGAAAGTGAATCTGTAATAATATCAGGAAAACTAATATTTGGCCAATTTACTCATTCTTATATTTACTAGTGTTAAAAAGGGGGGGAATCAAACTAAATATTTTTAAGTATTTACAAATGCATTCCTGAGACTTTTAGTTCAACGTTAAAACAAGGGGTTACTTTTCCTTTGTCGTTACCAAGTTTGCTGGACGCACGCCAGTCAGTGTGCTCGTCCAAATATATGCGAGATAGGGTCAATGGCATTTCTCAAAGGTTGATTTCAAAAGTGCTTACTTTACAATATCAGATTATAATGAAAAAATTTAACGATTAATGGAACTTTTTAACTGTGTTCGTATGATGGATAGGAAGCACATTGCCATAATACCATTTCAAAGAGCTGGTTCCTATACCTACCACTATAAAAAATATCATGATCAGGTTTTATTTTCTGTAACTAATGTTAATAACATGTTTCTGTCCTACTAAAACCTTCAAATTGGAAAATTAAACGAATGTATGGAAGTAGAAGTTGAGTTGCTAGAAATTAAACGAATGTATGGAAGTAGAAGTTGAGTTGCTAGCATAAGGTTAACTTTCCTTATTTTAGCATATGATGCCTTCCTTAACCCATAAAACAAAACTAAACCTTAGGAGATAATTATATTTTTAGTATTACAGTGACAATATTTTACTTTTTCTAATGGTTTTATTTAATCAATTTAGATACCCATGAAGTGGGTGAACTTGTATAACATAAAAAAAACTTTCTTCAAAGAAATTTTCTAATCAATGCATACCTGTTGAATGTTTGATAAAGAGGGTCTTAAAAATGATACTGGGAGATCCTGTAATCAAAAAATAGAATCAAAGGATACCAACTTTACTGACAACTCATCTACAATGAAAGCAAGGGATTTACTTATGGACTACTTCAACAAAGAAGGTAAATTTTACTGACATGCCAAATGTTGTCAATAAATGAGATGTATACAATGTGAATTTATTTTCATTTATGTTGATTAAATACAAAGTACCTAAAAATACTGTAATATTATCCTCTAGCTGTTTGTGGAAATATTGAAGATTTTTGTTTTCTTAATCCACTCTCGTTTGACTGAACAGAATAGTGATTCTACGCAACTTCAACAGTAAAATAAAAAAGTTAACAAGCAAAAACTTACCTACTCAATATATTCATCTATGTTTTAAATTCTTTCCATGACCAACTCTTCTTTCTCAAGAAATATGTCTCGGTGGTGTGCATAAATCATCTATATCACCAATTTCTTGTAATTTACGGCAGTCGCCATTATTGTAAGCACATCAACATTTTTTACTTTTACCATGAGAGCTGCTTCTATGCATTATCCTTCAAATCACATCCTATATTATAAGATGATTCTGAAGATCTTAAACGAATAGAAGTACAACAGTAGTTTTTTCCAACATGTGGTCATAAATGAAATAACTATATAAAAGTCATTAACAGAATCACTAAAAATTTGCTGCACTACCAACTTCGGAAAGCAACAAGAAAATATATATGATAATGATACAAGGAAATCACCTATAAAATGAAGACTAGGGCAGCAGGAAAACCCTTAACCTAACAAATAAATTCTTCCACTGTGTTGCACTAGCCTGCCAACTGAACAGCTAGGATTTCTGCAGGTTAACAGTTCAATCTGTCAGCTGATTGCCTCGTGTCAGTTTTGCTTAACAGACCCACTGGAGGTTTGAACTGTATGAGATGTGATATGATAGAAGACCACAATTGAGGGGTTTCTGGCAAAAACAAGTCACACAGAGAACATTATTAATAAAGTTAAAAAATAACCTTCTGGCTTTGATATTATCAAACCAAATATTTTGAAAAAAATTTAATAGACATGTAAAACTGTTATCTCATTGTGGCTTCAGAGTAATATATTAACTTTATATTCAAACACTCATTATGAATTATTATGTAATGGACTTATTCTTTTTGTTGGAAAACTGCAGGGTATGTAACATTAGTGAATAAAGAATAATGAAAGCTGCTGCAGATTAATGTCATTTAACATAAAGTTTAATGGTGCCATGTATTTAACAGACTAAAACTAAAAAAGTACAGACTAAAACTAAAAAAGTACAGACTAAAACTAAGAAGTTTACATATTCTACACTGTCTTCTTTCTAATCATCATAGTCACTACTGTTATCATCACTCGAAACTTCCATTGCGGCATTCAATGACTCCTGTGTAACATCTTTGGTTACCCCAGGGACCAAATCTTCATAGAACCTCCTATTTTCGGGATTCACAAATGGCATCAGCTGTTGAAGATCTTTCTTCTTCACTAGTGCAATTGGGAGATGTGTTGCATATAGTGATGGTAAATCTAATACGGCTGGCATAGGTTTCTTCAGAACTGTGCATGTCTGCCATGGTCCATGATATGTGTCTCACACTCTGACATGTCTTTTTCTGTGATGTACAACATGCATGCTGACTTTATTTTCAAGGGAAATTTAGGTGATTTTAAAAAATAATCATCCATATCAGCCTTCATGTTAACAAAATCACAGTAGTGCATGTTTACGACACTAAATAGAGACAGTTTCTTCCTTGCTTCTTGAATGATACTGTCCCACTTTTCTGGTAGTTTGACAGATTCAATGTGTGTGTGTGTGTTTTTTTTTTTTTTATAGCAATAAGTGAGAAGTCTTGGTCATTAGGCAAATAATTATGGCCTCTCACAGTAAATAAGTGCGTAACAGTTTTAAATACGTGGAAACAGTGAACAAGTGTGAAAAGAAAATGTACCATCGTTTGATACTTGTTTTGTCCATGGCAACTATCACTTATTAAAACAAGTTTATCCAAAGGTTATTTTTGTTGTTGATGTAGGTCAACAGCATAGATGTCACCTCGTTACTGCCCTTCCTTCCATCTCCTTCATGATATGTGAACATTGTAACACTGTCACTCCCTAAGTCATGAACACCAAACACAATGTGCCACAGTTGATGGCTATAAAAAACTGCATTTGTTTTCAAATCAGGCAATGGCAAGTTCTGCATGTAGTCAAAACTTAAGCACACAATATTACCAGCCCGAGCTTGTCTACGAAATAACCTTTTCTTTTTTCTGAATGCTTCTGCTTTTAGCAGATGAACTTTTTTTTTCTGTTTCAAGCTTTTTCCTCTCCTTAGTAGAACACTCTGGATGATTTACCTTTATAGCAAGTATATCACAAATAGAACATGTGCCTGATCGTGGAAATCCAAACTTTATATTGAACTCTTTGTCTAAATATACTCCAGTATACTTTGTATGGAACATTAACGTGATATGTATTCAGGAACATCTCGTGCATTTTCTATATAGTCAGGCTTTCTGGCAGGTATTTTTGGTCTGGATTGTCCCTCAAAGAATAATGTGATGAACGTGCATGGAATGACTGTATGTGTTGCACTATTATGTGAAGAATAGCACTGGGATACTTCATGGGTCTATTGTCATGCTTGCCTCTTTGATCCTTCTGCCATTTCCCAGAAGTTAGCGAACTCTGCTGAAAATTGTACACCCTACCTTTTGTTATGCCATGTAAACTAATAAAAGCCTAACAATAAACTGGACAGTCTTTACCGTTCATATGGACCTTATACACTAAGGCTGCTGAATGATCCTTTTGTTTCTGGTCGTTTGATTTCCGTGGACATCGTCGTGCAATGTGTCTGACCGATATCAGACCAGAAAGATAGGAATCCTGTTCATTTTTGCTTTCTAAGTCATTAAACTCTGGTAGCAGGCGTAGTTTTCTCTTCTTTTATTTTATCAAAGTAATGAAACCTGCTACATCTGCAAACACATAAAACGAACAAATATATTTAGTTGTATTACCTTTGCTACAGCTTTTAATACATAAAAACGTTACAATCACCCATTATTTACAATAGTGAAAACCAGAATACAAATGGGTTAACTGAGATGTTTATAAATAAATACACTACTTTTTTGACTTAATAATGTAAACTTTCAACTGCAGTTGTAACCAGTTACATAGGCCTATCATGTTTCTTCAATCAAAATGTATTTATTTGTATCTTGGGTTTTTCATTATGGATAATTTCGTTAATTTTTTAGTTGCACATTGTATTGCCATAATCAATGGGAAAACCATAATTAATTAACTAACCATTTACTAACCTGCAATCAGGGCCAGTTGTCCTTGGATCAACATGTTTACCTCCATGGTTTATGTGCTCCCTGCCTGCAACTTTCAGCTGCTTAACAATGTGCTCCTTTCTTTTCTTCCTCTTAGGCTAGTTACTATTTTCCTCAGCATCCATTTTGCTTGTTCAGTATTCACAATGCATTTACATAACAGTCGACAGACATCAACAGTCTAAACACAAAGATAACCAGATAACCATAGGTGCATCTCTTTGATATTCATTACAACTGCATGGAGACTGTAATATTTTCTACTCGATTGACGAACATTCATGCAATATTTGCTGCAGCATTTCCAAATGTTTAGCACAAAAATGAACATGTCCGGTTCTTAATGAAGCTAGAATGTCTTCCGTTTTTGCAGAATTAAATGGACTTGTTCTGTTTTTGTAGAATGAGCTGGGACTTGTTTGGTTCTTGTAGAATGAGCAAGGACTGGTTCTGTTTTTGTAAAATGGCATGTATTTCACTGCCTTATTCTAAGTGATTTGTTGCGTTTTTGGGGAATGTGAACTGGCTGGTTAAATGGTAACCATTCTAGCTACAATGTTATGTAGTAAGCCAGTATTTTTGTAGTTTTGGACTTGTCTTGTTTTTGCCAAAAAGCCACCCTCAATTATACAATACATTAATTGCTATGTAATTACCAAGGTAAATTTCTCATTTTGAATTGTTGCTGAGCTGGGGAGGCCTGGGAGACCCTCCATCTGCCAAATTGAACTACACTCTTATTCTATATATGTTAATTTATATTAGCCATACCCAAAGATGCACTCAAAATATTGTAAAAAATTTATATTTTCCATTACATATTGTTGTTGGAAATTAGGCAACTAGTTTGTACTCTGTCAATAATCTTAAAAGTGTACACATTTTTTCAACATTTCTCAGGAGAAAAGGGATCAGGGTAACAGATTACTAAATTACATGTAACAAACAAAGTAACTTACCAACCAATTCACAAATGCTGGCAATATCAAAATTACTTGGTGGAATATTCACATCAAGGCCATCATTGTCCTTTATCAGTATTGGTACAACGAAACCATGTTCCTTGAGGTAAGGAAGTGTCAGTTCATGGGCAGCCAAGTTTTTCAAAACTCCATCCATACTATAACAAAAACATTACATCTGTTAAACATTTAACATTTTGTTCATAAGTGTAGTATTAAAAAGGAAAATTATAGTAACCAAGGATAAAACACAGTAATAATAATCAATCATGAATGTAAATTAATTACAAGCTGAATCCAGTAACAAAATTACTAGTATATTCACAAGGCATTTAAAGGTAAAAACATAAATCATCCGTCTCCAATACTAATGCTTCCATGAAACCATTTATGCTTTTTCCTTGTTCTAAAACTGCTAAAAATTGTTTAGGTAATAGCATTTACCAAAATAATATCCAAATGAATTTACCATTACCAACTAGTGCACTAATTCATAGAACCTGGGATGCTAAAAATGCGTAGATTTACTTTTCCTGTAATAACACTTGATTACATAAATTTCATACAGTTAGACCATCACTTGCATTAGTTTCCATAGTTTATCACAGTGTGTATTAATCCCATACGATTTGTAGCACACTAATTATTTATTGTAAAGGCATTTTATTACATGCACTGAAGTGGCTAAAAATATGGAAAAAAATACAACCATAAAGATTTAGAAAACATGATGTCACATTATACTTCGAAACGCATAATAATAATTTTCTTTTAAATATAAAAAACAATAAAAACACATTGAATGACACTGAAATTCTTCAAAGGGCAGTTAATGAAACAACAAGCCCACATGCAATGACAAAATTTTCCTATGTATGTACGCAACCTATCTTTTACTCCATAATATTTCTCCAAAATTTACACACATAATTCATTCGTCAAAAAAAAACTGTATTACAAGAATATGTCTGGTTCACACACAAAATTAGGTAAATTTTATGTCTGTGGTTCACACACAAAATTAAGTGAATTATATGAAAATATTTTACCATCAAACTATAACTTAATTCAAATAATTTTGGCTTAATAAATGCATGAATTTTTCATTAATTTAGCAAAAAACATGGTATTTTTAAGACATGACAGAGATAAAATTAAGCAAACAAAAAAGATACAATGTGTTTGCCACACTCAACACACAGATGTTTCTGAGATAAATCCTAAAACCAAAATTTTCTTTCTGTAAATATGGAATCAATATAGAATGAAATAATATGATGCATGACAGGCCCCTACTCCATAGCCCGTCTATCCCGCTGTCAATGTGCAGCTACAACATGACCTCTACTAGGGATTTGCCATGCCCTGAACAAGGAAGCAGCTGTCCTTCCAACTCCACAGCCAGTGCAGCATGTTGGGAGTATATCCCACCAGCCTACTGCTATGACATCATCACACCCTTTTCCAGTGGCATGCGGTGTAAATTTACCCAATTTGGTAATATATCATTTTTGTTCTCATTCGGTGCCACAAAAAACCAAGCGTGTAAAAGGTTGCACATAAAGCAAAAACAAACTCCAAACGAGAGTCATCAAATGTATTTGATTACATGGAAGTATACTGAATACAATTACACTGGCCGACAAATTTAAACTTTTTTTCAATAACACCAATGTAAAAAGGTGTTTTTTACTATTTTCTGTGTATTGAATTATAATATGACCATTATAATTCTGCAGGATGTATTGTTTTTTTGTTATGGGTCTTAACCTAATATTAATATTAACAAATTAAAGTTAATTTGTTATATTGATGTAACACTTGTTTACAATGAAATTGCAGATATTAAATGTTTTTTTTCAACAGAATTATTTCAATCATGTTTGTTTTACCATACATTTCAACCACAACAATGAAAATGACAATTACAAGAATTAAAAAATTCAATAATGTTTAGTTAATTTTTTCCTCTTATGACTGGAGGTGTCATTCCATCTGCCTTGGTACCTCTCCTCCATAATACGTATATACTGATGGAATCGTTCCCCCTGCTCATCACTGACAGCTCATAGATTCTCGGGAAAAAAGTCAAGGTGCAAATGCAAGAAGTGGATCTTCAAAGACATCCTGCATCCAAGGTTCTCATAGGTTTTCAGAAGATCATGAATAAGCTGAATGTAGTTTTCCTCTTTATTGTTCCCCAGAAAACCCCTGACCACAGATATAAAAGATTTCCATGCAACCCACTTTAACAAGTTCAGTCTATCTTCAAAATCTGTATCATTCAGTAGCATTCTAATCTGCGGTCCAACAAAAAAACCTTCTTTCAATTTAGCATCACTTAGTTTGGGAAATATGTCCATTAAATACAAAAATCCACACCTGTTTTGTTCACTGCCTTTACAAAGTTCTTCATGAGACCAAGTTTTAAATGTAATGGTGAAAGAAGGACCTTTGAAGAATCAACTAATAGCTTATACTTGATGTCACTCTTTCCAGGATCAAAAGTCTCTCTCTCTTGATCCAGCAATTTATTTTGTAATGTTTCTATGTAGCCCTACTATAACACAAACATAGAAAGCTGCAAAATTTTGTGAAGCCATCTTGAAGCCCAAGCAACAAGGCAATAACATTCAAATCACTGCATATTTGCCATTTGTACTTGTCATATTCTATGGCAATGAGTATTTTTTCCATACTTTCATACCCACAGAATGTGCTACTGGAACAGAAGGCTTCTGGTTTCCATTATGCAGAAGTACAGCTTTGAGGCTAAATTTTGAAGAGTCTATAAACAGACACCAATCCATGGGGTTATGTGTTATTCCAATTTTGTTCATTAACCCCGAAATATCTGTGCAGAAACACAAACAATCCTGCATACTGAAAAACGTAGACAATACCATATTTCTCTTTCTAAACATTGTTATTTTGCACCCTTGGCAAGGAGATTCCAATCTTGAAGTCTTGAACCTAAAAGCTCAGACTGTTGCTTTGATAGGCCCAGATCCCGTACAAGATAATTTAGTTCATTTTGTTGTTTAAGAAGAGGCTCACGTGCATTTTATGGAATGTATGTGGGGTCTGCACTATTATCAGTTGTATGTGGCTGATTGTCTTCCTCAGATGAAGATAAATGTATGTCTGACCAGTTTACTGGAGGTGTGAATATGGGTAGACCTACTCCATGAGGAACTGGCCTTATAGCTGAAGGCACATTAGGGTATTCCATTGTGCACTTGTTCTTTTTTAAATAGCCTGCAGTTTTAGTCAAGCAAAAGTAGCAGTCATCAAAGTGATTGGTAGGCTCATGCCACACCATTGGAACTGCAAATGGCATTGATTGTTTCTTACCTTTCACCCATTCAGACAAGATAACATAACATGTAATGCAACACACATGTGGAGTCCACTGTTGGTCTTGATCACCAACATGAAAACCAAAATACAAGTAGTATGCTTGCTTTATAGTTCTAGTTGAACTACAACTCTGAGATTTTATAATGTACTGTCCACAAACATAGCAAAATTTCTGTGGTGAATAAAGACACATTTGACGACGTTTCTCCATTACAACACTGAAATTCACATTCAAGTAACCGAACACGTTTTTACAACAACACCAGCAAAACATTAGAGGTTATGACATATATTTCCCTCCAATCCTTACCAATATAAATAAACAGTACTTCCAACTACTGCAGTTAAATATTCCAAAGACAATTACCTCTTTATAAACTGAACATACTCTATAACATAAAAATGTGACGTGCTGGCCTTTTTTACACATCATATATGAAATCAGCAACCAAGAAATATGTAAAATTAGCTGTTTTTATTCATGTTACAAAAACCTTGTTGACCTGTGTTATAATCCTATCTTCCAGCCACTGAACAATAGGAGTTTCAGCTTTGCACAAAACCAACCATAATTCACATATAATACACATCATAAGCATTCATACATAAAATACAGGTAAGTTGCTTGGGTATACTAATCTCTTTCAATCTACAGCCAAACAAAAGAGCACTGCTAAAATGTAATTGCATGGGGTATATAAACCAATATTTAAACCTTCAGAACACTCTTGTTCTCTCAGTTCACCAATAAAATTACTGTGAACCATTACAGTGACACTAACATTTATAATATGCTTTGATGACATCCTTTACCAAAAAGGCAATTGCCTTTGGGTTTGCCAACAAATATTTCAACAAATTGTGAAGATTCTGATCACTCAGAGTGCCTATGCTTGAAAAATCAATTGAGCATTCGTATAAGAGGAATTTTCGAGTGGTCATTTTTGTATACGAACATACGTGTACTAGAAATGTTATGCTCCACTTCCTATTGTTCATAAACATATTTACCATTTGAATTCTATTCGGCTGTCAATTGTTTCTTCAGTCTGACTTAAATTTCGCAGTGACTAGCCAATCAGAAAAGTGGCTTAGGTTGTTATGAAATAGGCGGTAACTTTTTTGCATCCAACATGGCAGTGGAAGAGTTTAGGTTTCAGATATTGAACTTGTTGAGTAAATAATACTTCCAACTACATTACAGATAATAACTGTGTTTTTAATGAACAAAATATCAACTTGAACAGCAGGTCAAACCTACGCCGAAGCCATAACTAACGATATTTAATAAATACATTTTGTAAACATGTCTTTCTTACAGATTTTAGGGCCGTATGCAAGGACACACCTAGAAAAGAAGCACCATGCACTAATATAATTACGAGAATTTTTTTAAATGTATTTACGAGGAAAGGAAATAATTAACAGCAAGTGCTAATTGAACTAAATTTCAAAATATAAAAATGTAGTACTGAAAAAAAATTTTTATGTACGATTAAGTAAATATCCTTTGGAAGAATTTAATTATACCTCGTAACATGCTTAATGTTACAGAAAAATACTTTGTTTTTAAATTGTAGACATTTTGTAAACCTTTCTGTGTTTCATAAATTGATGAAATATACATTTACATAATTTACACTTACATACAACTAACAGTCTATATTAATGAATAAAATTTATTATATTTAGTGCTATCTAGTTACTGCAACGGAACCATTATTGCTGTATACGAATTACGTGTTATTTTTGCGATACAAAACTGTATGAAAAATTGCAATATAATCATATATGTGGTGTTCCCAGTTACAAAAAACATTATCTTAACAGATAAATACATTTGTTTCATAGGAATGAGTGAATATGCAGCCCCATATGATTTTAAATCTTTAATTACTGGAGTTACGAAGACCAAGTTGTTCAAGCATACCAAAACTGCAGTTCACTCACTGCGACTGGCAGTTTGTACGCGAATGAGAACTCCAGCATAGGCCTCCAGGTCACCACAAAAACAATATATTATGAAGCATTAAAGCGACACCCACATTAATACTAAGATATAATTATTAAGAACTTTAGCCAACAGGTAGCTAAGAAGAAATGTTTCACTTTAATAATGTCCTACAAGCTGCTATACAAACATTTATACAACAAAAAATTATATGTAATGCCCTAAGCAGAATCAACATGGGCCTTATAGAGCTTAAACACTTGCCACAGAGAAATATACTCAAATTGTTACAAAATAATCCTTATATTACTACTTTAGAGTGAAACAACCCAAAAGGGTTATAAAAATGTCACAGACTTACTCGTAATAACTATAGGAAAACTGGCATTGACTACTATGAAGTAACAAATTTATGTCGCCGCAAATATCACCATGCAACCTTTTCACACATTTTTTTCTAGCTGGTGTGCCTTCGACACACGGCTGTTATGCCAAAAATAAACGTAACACAGGTTACCTTGATGCAGTTAATAGCATAAATGAAACACCTGCTGACTTCCCACCTGGTTGTATGAAGTATTTAATAGGATGTGCCATCTATGCCATAATGCAGGAAATGCCATGGCTGATATAGAAATAATCTGACGGAATCGTCCCGTTGATAACTGTCCATCCACGCCGCTGTTACCCATGCTCCATTCAACCCACCGACATGATCACGGGTTGATCACTTATGCAACAAGTCACTTGTGCAATAATACATAGTTAAATTTTCTCATACAATCAAACTAACAACACCCATCACTTCCCAAAATATTTCCGTTGCCTTTCTTTGTTACACAAAATTCAATTTGCCAAACAATTTTCATACAGCCAGGGATAACACACAAACTCAGGAAACACCATTTCAGTTATACATCATCTCGTGAATAATTGTGCAAATACGCAATGCATGCCCGGCTCGCGTTTCTCCGCATTACGCAACACCTGCCCACAGTAGGTCAATAGATTTCTGCCGGTAGGTAACAATCAATTAATACTTTACCAAACACATTCGCCAACAAACAGTTGCTAGGCGACCGCACTCTACAGCTTTGACAACTCCCGCACTCGTGCAACCCCACATGCAACTACCAACTGTGCACAAACAAGGAGAGAGGTCAACCTAACAGAAATGCACTTCCTAACTGTGTGACTGCATGTGGTAGATAACACCAGCTTTACAATACACAGTGCTTACAATACAAACACAGTGCCGTAATAACGTTACACCAGTAATAATATAGTCAGGGAAATAAATGCAAAAAGGGGGCCACAATGATTACTAAAAACTAGCAAATCCCAGTGTGCCCCTTCATTTAGTGCTGCTACCCCCATGCATGTGTTAAGCGTGAGTGTGTTACGTAAGTTATTGAAAATTCTGCACAGTATGACAGTGCATAATTGAGTTAAATAAAAAGGAAGGCAAATATACCTTTGTTATTCAAGCCACTGAGCATGGCAACCCTACACCCCCGTTTGAGATAATGGTTTTACCCATAAGACTACCCATATACCACCCAAAGAACACTCAAATCCAGGGTGTTTTCACCTATTGTAATTAGTTTTTAACCTGACAGTAAAAGTGTAAGGCCAAGTTCTATCAGCAACACATTTGGAGAGACAACTCCCATTCTCATATTTATTACATTGCTGAAGTTTGGCCTTGCCAACTCACATGTGTCTTGAGTATTCCTATTGTGTATTGACTCATGACATCTTTGAAGCAATGGTATTTTACAGACTTCACTCATCAGTAAGCATAGTCATTTGCCTGATTTCAATGAAGTTTGTATTTTGACCGCTACGTGATGTTAAGAAATTGTAATGTCTACAACGGCAAGAATGGATGTTCCAGCCTGCAAGATTTTATTATTCACGGCTCACAGAGACTATGTATCAAAGGCACCAAGTTCAACTGCACACCGCTAGATGGCTACACCAGTATCGCTTCGCCGCCTCATCTCCAAGCCGGCCGATGACATCACACCTCCAAGCAGCTATGCTATTGTCACACCCCTCTCCAGCTTTCAAACCCTCACTCACGAACTCGCCAGCCAATGACAACAGAGGAAGCTACCAGCAGAGTATAAATAGCGGGCCGAAGTAACCGAAGGAACTGATCAGTCTGCTCAGCTACAGCTAGCTCCTAGCTCTACCCTTCTTTCCTTCACCCCATTTGTACTGAAGGGAATGCCTAACCTTGATCTCTACCATGCTCATCGCCGAAGATTCCAAACCACCACATTGTATATACACCGAGACACTGCGACCCCGTCATGACAACAATTGGGTAGGTAGTTAGATCAGTTTAAGTTGTTTTCACAGTGCTCGTCTACCCCACTTTGTTAGTCCAGAAACATGTCGCCTCTACCTCGAAAATGTACGATTAAGCTACCTTAAGCTCTTGCCAGCATTAGGTAGTGCGACACCACTTGTTTACTTCCGTTAGACGGAATAAACAAAAGTTAAACAACTCCTGAGTACCCCTTTCCTGTATACAAAGCACCTTTTCTAGTTTACTTGATGCAGTTGAGGGGAACGCAGGTGACCCGGGAAAGCTACTCATTTGAACCAGTTACCCACACACACTAGCAATGGTCAACCTTTCTACATACCACAGTAGGTACTGTAGTAGAGCCTACACACAGGTACTCATCATAGGACAGCTTGTCTATTTGGTGCTCGCCCTCTCCACCGCATTTTGGTGCCGGAGGGGTCATTCCCCAAGTTGGGAAGACTGAACTTGATACATATACCAATGTGCAAGGACTGTTGACCATAAGGCCTGACTCCCAGTGCTCACCTCGTTTTGGCGCAAAGTGCTGTAATAGGGTGATCGTCAAGTCGGCAGACACTCCATGTGGTTCTACACCAGTAGGACTACACGTACCCTGCGATCTCCTCATGGATGAAACAGTGTGCTCTTATCCTGATGCCTTATTCCCATCGTAGTATTCGTGAAAAGGTGAAACAGGTGCCAACTGCCTCCAGGCACTTGCAGGAGCTTACCTCCTACCTTATCACCGCTCTCAACCAGCTTGCACCCAGGGAACAAGCTCAGGCATTATGTCTTCTCCTGATACCCATCACTCTGGAGACACCTAAGGATCTGTTTGAAGCTCCAACATGTCTGAACGAAGAGGAACACCCTTGACTTGCAGAATATCTAAGTCAGCCTGAACAACCCGCAGTAGTTCCTAATGCCTACTTCAGACTCAAATCAGCTGCTCCGCCTCCACAGGCACGTTCAAATGTTAGAACACAGAGCACACACATGCCTGCGGCTCACGTATGCCCAACTGAAACCACCAAGGACAAGCCCACCACTGCGGTTAGGCGTCGCCCAGGTATTCAACCGAAAACCCAGAACCTGAAATGTAAGATCTCACTGCTTGAACCCGATTTTGTGCCCTGCCGCAAAGCTACCATGCCAGACCTCTACACTGGACGTGCACCAGTGCCAAGTAGAGACTAGGTATAACCCATCAAACCCCGCCAGAAGGGTGCGCCTGGCTTAACACCAGGCTGAGACCTCTTTTTTTATCATTATGATGATCCTCAGAGTCCAGAGGCATCACGCGTCAGTATGTTTGATGTAAAAGGGTTTTATGTTTCTTTTTATAATAAATCAAATGTGGGTGTTTGTTTTGTCTATGTAGAGTGTATTTTTATTTACTGAAATCCTGGCATGAAATCACTCATGCTCCAAGCTGCCTTGCACCATGATGGTCAGTCTAGGAACTGCATGCATAGGGGATGGGATGTACGTGCTAGTCAGCCGTTCCCAAATCTACAACTTTTGCAACCAACCATGTAACATCCATAGTCTTTCCTTTCATTTTGCACCAGAACTTAACGTACTAATTTTTATATATTTTTATTCAGTAACAGAACCATTACCAACTCCATCAACTCTCGCACCTGGAACTTAAACTTTGAATGTAAATGTGTTATGACCCATGCACCTCCTTTTTGTGCAGTGTAGGGTGGTAACATACCTAAAGTATTATAACAGTGTAAGTGCCTCAACCGAGAAAATATTACACAAGTTAATGCACCAGAGAGCATTCTGACATGTTTATATTTCTTGTCCCATTACTTCACAACCGCATAATCAACTGTGTTCTCTTGCAACCTAACCACTGAAATTACCATTGTTACATAAAGTAAACGTGACTACTCAACGATGGATTACCGTGCTAGTGGAAGTGTGAGATGGCCCATAGAACCATCTCACCCTGCTTTACTGGTGTTGTGAGAGCACCTACACTCTCTGTATATAGGCATCAAATGGATTACTCGAGAACCAGCATCAACAGCAGAGCAACGAGGGGTCCAGAGCAGCCCCTTCGGGTGAAACTCCATCATCTCATGCTCTAAAGTAGATGGCACCCATTAAAAAATCATTACAGTATCTGAAAACCCTCAGTACATAAGTCTACCTGCCTTAACCACGCTCCTGAGGCCATTACACATAGTCAAACTTTCAAAGTATAATGTCTACATTGAACAATGTACAAGATATTCCTTTTTCATAAAAATTAAGGCTGGGCCTTACTCCTATTCAACATCAACTGTTATACTGATAAAGGAACACGTCATTCACTTATAAATTAATATATATTTTAGCTTACCAGACAAAAGAAAACTATTTCAACCAATATCCAGTACGCTAGAATAGACAATACAACACTATAACTGCCATCTGTAATCATCCCTAGAATTGTTAATATTGTAAGTCAGATATAAACAATATAAATATTTTAAATACATAATACATTAAAATATAATATATATATAAATAACAATACAAATAATAAAAGTTATTTAACTTATACAATAAACTTTTCCTTTTGCATTGACACCTAAACACCTACTAAAGTAACAATATTATAAAATTATCCAAACAATTTCTAGAGGGCTTTTAAAATAGCTTTAATTAGTACAAAAACCTTCACAGATATGTTAAACAAACAAATTGGCATTACAGAATGTATGTGAAGACCATATTATAAAAAGATAAAAGTATATGGCTGGGAAACCTAAACGTCAATGTGAACCCAAAAATTTTTCAGCTATGCATAAACTGATGATGCTAGTCAATAGCTGTAAGATAAAAACCGATATTATTGGTAATGTTTATTAAAAATACTTTTCTGTAGCTTAACAGCCATATATTAATGATTCACATAATTTCCAAAACATAATTTTAAAGCGTAGGCTATATCTACATCAAATTGACGCCGTCTAACAGCCAGTGGCACAAGAACCCCTGATGGCACTCACGTGTCACGTACGTGTGCAAATATGCCGATAATTTGAAATTTCCCATGAATGTTAATTTCAGGGTAAAATATGTTATATTGTCTTTACAGTGTCATACATATGTCTTAAAATGTTTGTACTAATTTTAATTGTTTGGTTATGAATATTCAAAGTGCAAGTGGCACCGAGATTAAGAACACTTAATTCTCCAGCATGAACGCCTTCACAAAGAGACATTAAAATAATACTAAAATTAATAAGAAAATTGTAAAAATGTAAAACAATATTTAATTTAATTTGTGCCATTTTATTTTCAATATAAAATATTTCACTCAGCGTGCATAGCACTTCTGCTTATGTGAACCCCGTAGGCGGCAATGGTAGGTCTGTGCGACGCTTGTATTTGGACAGTCTGCCGAGGAGAGCTGGCGAGGTAAGACACTGTCACGTGCATACTACAACTTTTGTTCACTGATTTAGGTTTCCATAGTCAATGTAGTTTATTGGTTAAGCTTTGCATGTGTATGTTTTTGAAAGACATTTTCCCCAGCATTATGCTTACGCTTCACTAATTCTTACAACCTTGTGGCATTTTTAACTTAATCGAGGAGAAGGAGGAGAAAAATGTCTGAGAGGTCAAGCGACCCGCGCATTTTGAATCATACGCCATTTGCCTATGTATATGGCATTTCAGTGTAACTTCTGCATAATTGCTATACGCAATTTTAAGAGATTTACTTTTATGTATGTATTTGAGGGGAACATTTGTGTTTGAATATTTTACGGCAACATCACACATAACCACGTGGCCGACTCAAGCCATGTCAGTATATAAGCAATCATTGCATTTTAAGAGCTTATTTATATAACATTGTATGTGCAATCATATATTTCAAAGTTCTATATCAGTTTTATTTAGGGTTCAACGTATTTTTCACGTAAATTGATTGATGCTTTCTATACTTGACCACGCGGTCACAGTAATGTTTGATTTCACTGCCATCAGTCATGTTAAAAGCCTGTAACGACTCTAATCATAAAGAGAACCACTTGCTCAACACAAGTAATATTATCTATGAATTTAATTTGCCGTTTCCAAGCAGAAATATTGTAATTTTACCTGCACCACGTGGTACGCTACGAACTTCATTCAGCAACACCTGCGGCACCTAAGCTTGTTTTCACACATGTGTGTGTTTATTGTGACTATTCATCTTGTGTCCCATCTTATTTCATGTATCATTCAAAGGTTTATGTAATTGTGCAGTTAGTGTATGGTGCAATTATTCCTGTCCTAGCCAGCTCTGTGTATAGGCAGTCACCATATTAACCACGTGCCGAAGGGCAAGCCCCGGCAAGTTTGCGTTAGTGATGCCGAGTAATCACGCGTGTTAATGTGTATTAAGGGTTTTCATTTGTAATTCACAGTGTCCTGTCTTCAGGGAAAACCCGTCAGCCCACGCTAGCGGCTGTCGGCCCTCTTCCCTTGTGAAGGCTGTGCTTTCACGCACCTCGGTGATATCATCCATTTAGGCGTGCACTAGAATAATTACGGGCTGGGGAGCACCCAAGCGGAATTGGCTAGTCATGACAGAGATAATCATTTCATTTGCACGTTGATGTGTATGAACAATATCAATAGAAACAAGTCTACAGTGAACTCAATTTTTTATTCAGTAGTGACAGTGTCCTAACCACATATGTTTTATCTATTGTTTATTTCAGTGATGTTTAATAAAAGTTTAGTAATGCCAACGTGTTTGTAAGTACGCAAGGGGGAGACGGATACACAGAACCCACAACATCCTTGAGAACCCTGAGTCTCAATAGTGCGGTGATTGGGAAGCACCGCTGGCGCCCACATTACCAGTAAGTATTTGGGTCATCATTCGTCTCGTATGTCACCCAACAGCATCAATTGGCGTTCCCAAGTGGGGCAAAGTGTGTTCATCAGCGTCGCGTTATCCGCGTCAACCGCGACAAAATGGCGGACACCATGCCTGATTGACCGCGAGAAGCCCTCAACACATCCGCGTCAGCAACCGCGACACCTGCGAACGCGAGCGTGAGTTACTTGGACATGCCGTTCAATGCGTGCATTGTGGGAGATTGAGTGAAATTAACTTGTTTGAGGGAAGAATGTGGGAGCAACCCTTATGTCAATGCACGTCCGACAACATCTCTATGCCATCAGAGCAATGCCTGTGCACGCGCACCGGATGTGACGGGGCAGGAATCAAGTGGGCGCAGTGCCAACAGTGTAGGAAAGACTCACATTTACGATGCATAGGGCCTGCAGAGTTTACCACCTACTACGATGGTGTTATAAACTGTGACGAGTGCCGTAAGATGAACTGTGCTGAGATCGTGCCACCGCCAACACCAGAGGTGAAACCCACTGCGCTAGTAGTTATTACGTACACGCCACAGGACTTAATCGGGCCAGATCACAATATATTACCGCCAACTTCCGCGGAACACGACTCGGAAGATCCGGGTACGTACCTAGCAGTGTGCAAAGAGAAATTATATAGGCATCGCGTACATAGGGATGACTGGACTGAAGTAACTGCCAACAGGTTAAAGGGAACAGCTGCCACATAGTGGAACTTGGTAAGGGACTATCGAGTCACGTGGGAGGAGTTCTGAGAGAGAGAGTGCTAGGTCAATTTGACACAGACGGAGATGCTATACATGCACATGTGCGACTGTACCATGAACCGCAACATGAATGTGAGGGTATTGAGGAGTTTATACAACATTAGCTAGGCTTGTACAAGCGTTTGAATCCAGTTCAGCCGACACGGGGCGTTTAAGAAATCATTGTTGTGTTGTTAACACCGGACATTAGGCCGTATCTGAGAAGGAGCTACAAAGGCCAATTGTCGAACCGTTTACGCGCGAAGCATGTTTGTAAGAACAGGACAGGACGTGCAAGCGGGACAGGCATACCAATCCCCGAGATCAAACTTTCACATGTCAACACCTACAGTGCTGCCAGATGTTATGCGAGCGCCGCCAGTGTTTACACCCGTGAGGCAGAACCGCGGACACAGAAACTTCCACCACCACAACAGGGGAAATGGATACCAGGGCAACAGGTCGGAAAACTAAGTCGGGAGGTTGGCGAAACTGCACCGGACCAATCTCACCAACAAGTCGCATCAATCCGCCTAATGAAAGTGCAAAATTGTTCCAGGTAACTGCAAGTACCATCAAAGCATTACGAGTATGTGTTGATCTTGATGGGAAAAATGTCACAGCTGTTAATGACACTGCCACTAGTCACAACTTTGTGCGTGAGGGTTTAGTACAAGCAATAACGACTAGGGTGCCACCGAGACAACTGCAATTCACTACCACCCACCACCACGGAGAAGTGAAAAGTGTGATGCATATAATGGTAGGAATTAGAGAGCTGCCTACCAAGTGCGATGTCTACATAGTGCAGGACTTGTGCGAAGAAGTGATTTTGGGACTGCCATGGCTCGTTAACAACCACGCAGTGATAGAACCACACCTGAATTATCTGCACGTAGGGACATGTGGCCAATGGACTGTTTACGTCGTAGGAGCAAAACCACCAACAACAACTGCTGTGCTGTTTGCTGACTTCGAGCACGAGGTGCCAGCCACACACCAGCAACGTCTGCAACATCTGCTGGACCAGCATGCCAGTGTGTTCCACACTGAGGGAAGCTGCAGCGCACCAACATCATGGACAATGCGATTGTCACCCCGCACGAGGACCCGGTGTACTCCAAGCCACGAGACCCAGGTATTTTCTTTTACCGTGTCATCAACCAACAGGTATGTGAGATGCTCAACGATAATGTTATTGAACCTACACAAAGTCTGTATAAAATTCCGGTACTACCCTTGCTCCAAAGAAAGATGGTGAATGGGGATTCTGTGTCGACTTTCGACCCCTAAATAAGATTACCATAAACATGCCGCCACCAATCATAAACATGAAAGACACTTTGTCAACATTAGGACCAGCTTCAGTATTCACGTCACTTGATTTTAAGTTTGGATATTGCCAAGTGCCTATCCGCCTACAGCACAGAAAGAAAACAGCCTTTACTACCCCAGATTGATGTAGATTTTAGTTGGTAGCCATGCCATTTGGTTTAAAGTGTGCCCCTGCAACGTTTCAGCACCTAATGGTTAATGTATTGGATGGATTTATTGGAGACTTTGCAATGTCCTATTTGGATGATGTACTTGTTTGGTCTAACAGCTGGGAAGAGTATTTTCACCATTTGAACCTTGTGTTTGAATGGCACGAATGTAATAAACTTACGTGCAATGTGGAAAAGTGTAAGTTGGGTATGTGTAAAATTGAGTTTCTAGGGCATTATGTAACAGAAAACGGACATGAACCAGAACAACAACACATACGGGACATTCAAAACAAACCCACAACCAGATCACGTAAACAAGTCAGGAAGTTTTTTGGTTTATTTAATTGGTTACGGGGAATTTGTCCCAAACTTTTTCATAATCACTGCACCCTTAACTGCTTTGTTGTGTGAGAAACGTAAATTTGTCTGGACACCTCAAAATGATTGAGCATTTCAAGACATTAAAATTGCATTTCAGAACTGTAATTCGCTGTCTAGATTAAATCCAGAATTATCTATTGTCGTCCAAACAAATGCCAGTCAGGAAGGCATTGGGCCGTGGGTTATCAGGAGGGAACACACGGGGAAAAACGTATCAGTTATCACAGTGCAAAGTTCGGAGACGCAGAACGTAAATATCACGTTAACGAACAAGAATGTTTGGCCATTGTACATGCATTGTGGAAGTACCGGCCGTACTTGCTAGGAAGGCAATTCACACTCAAAACTGACAACCGATACCTTGTATGGTTAGAGGGAATGCATAACGGGAAAAGTAAATATGCCAGCTGGATGCTGTTACTGCTGGAGTACGCCAGGGTAAACCAAGTGGCAGAAAAAACCAACGAGCTCGCGGACGCCTTGTCCAGGAGTCCTTGTCCGAATCTAATGCCAACTGACTATGCGGAGAGGTAAGAGGTACTACCGCCGTGTCGTGAAATACCAACTGCAGAAACACAAACCATTGTTGTACAAAACATTCCTGCCACACAACCTGGCGAACTTGTTTCGTTGAATGTACATGACGTGTTAAAAGAAGTACACACTGCACAAGAAAATTCTCCAGATGCTGCGCAAAGCCGACAACACTGTGCCACACGCTACACAGAACACTGGAGGGTAGTGGACAGGGAAATACAAATCAAACAACCTGGTAACTGTGCGCGATGGCGGACGTATGTACCGAGAGAGAATCGGAAACTTGTGTTAAAATACGCACACGACAGTTTGGAACACGGACATTCGGGATCCGAGCAGACACGAAGGAACGTGCAGAAATGTTTTCACTGGCCAGGAATTCAGGGAGATGTCAGGAAATATGTACAGAGCTGTGTCACGTGTAACACCCGTAAGCCACGGAGAGCAGACGGCGACGCTCCACAACAGCCAAGGCTGCCAACCGAGCCTTTCAAAACCGTAGCTATCGACATCATGGGCCCGTACCCACGTACGAAAACTGGGAAAAGATTTCTTTTTGTTACCACAGATTTGTTTACCCGTTGGACCGAAGCATTTCAGTCAGCAATGTTCATGCGCACACAGTGGCACAAATAATGCAGAACGAGTTTTTCCTGAGGTGGGGACACCCTGAATATTTGTTAACGGACAATTGAACACAGTTTGTAGGGCGAAAATGGAGGGAGTACTGTACCAGGTGGGGAACAGAACACTGTACTACCCCCGCCTACCATCCCAGGGTTCACCCAACCGAGAGACGAAACCAGGACATAAAAATCCAATTATGTGTCCGGTTAGGTGAGGATCATACTAGGTGGGCTGAATTGATCCTGGAGGTAATGTTTTACCTACGGAATAGAGTGAATGCGGCAACCGGGAAAACACCCGTCGAGATGGTACAAGGTCACGAACCCCATGGCCCCGGAGCACCCTGCGAAAATCCGCCCAGATCACCTGAACATATCACCGAACACCAGGCACAGGTACATGAAGAAGCCAGGGCGAACCAGCTCAGCTATTGTAATGTGTGGGTACCAGATAGCAAGCGGCCGCCCCCCGAACTTGTACCCGGGATGTACACGTATGTACGAGAAAACCCATTATTGGCAGGGGCGAAGCAATGCTGTGATGGATTGGCACCTAGATGGACAGGACCAGTGACAGTAGTGGAAAAGATGGGAAATTCCACATATCTAGTGAAGTTGGGACCCAGACGTGTAGCGAAACGGCATCATGATAACCTGCGGATAGTCCGACCGCCTGTAGGGAAGAGAGGCAAGGAGACGACGTTTCGCCCACTACCGCAGCGAGCTCAGAGAATTTCACCAGGGAATTCACAGGAGAGCAACAACATGTACACTGAGGAAAACAACACTAACAAGGGACCACCCAGCCAAAGTAGTGAACTGATGTTTAAGGGTTTTGCACCGACTGAACATTCAACACCTACTAGCGAGAAGGTGGAAATAAGTAGATCCGCAACACCGTTTCTGGGTTTTTCAGTTAATACATGTAAAAACACAACGAATCAGAGGGAGTTTAAGGGGTTTCCAAGTGTACATGAAGAAAGTGGTAACACAAGTGCACACGTACATTTCAACACAACCAGTGCCAGTAAATTGAGTTTTAAGGTGTTTCCCCAGGGCACAGCTGAATTCAGATGTAACCTAAGTGTAAACGTAAACCTTGATACCACATGTGAAGGCAAGATACCTTTTAGAGGCTTTCCAGTTCCCGTGGGGGAGAGCCTAGTAGGGCAAGAGAGTTTGAAAGGGTTTGGGGACACTAGTAGGGCAGTGAGTGTGATGTCAAGTGTCAACAAAGCACAACACAGAACTCGAACTCGCAAGAGGCGAGCCGAAGCACCACCACATACCCACATTGTTGTTCCTGCCTACAACCCTACCCCCTGCAAACGCCGAAGAAACTGACAACCTGTGAGACAATGTTTTCTTTGCCCTCAATCGGCAACCAGCCAGGCTGAGCCTGCCAGAGCACTGTTGCGTTGTTCACACCGTCTTGGCCTTCGAGGGAGGGGTCTTTTTATGCCGGCTAACAACCAGTGGTGCTAGAGCTCATGACGGCGCTCACGTGTCACGTGTTCCGCACGTGTGTAGGGAGGCAGATAATTGTGTAATTAGTGTACGGTGCAATTATTCCTGTCCTAGCTGTGTGGTGAGACATGAGACGAACAATGACACAAATACTTACTGGTAATTTGGGTGCCAGTGGTGCTTCCCAATCACTGCACTATTGAGACTCAGGGTTCTCAGGAATGTTGTGGGTTCTGTGTGTCCGTCTCACCCGTGCATACTTACAAACATGTTGGTAATACTAAACTTTTAATAAACATCACTGAAATAAACGATAGATAAACATATGTGGCTAGGCACTACTGAATAAAAAATTGATTTCACTGTAAATTTGTTTTTATTGATATTGTTCATACACATCAACATGCCAATAAAATGATTATCTCGGTCATGACTAGCCAATTCCGCTTGGGTGCTCTCCAGCCCATAATTAATCTAGTGTACGCCTAAACGGATGATCTCACCGAGGTGCGTAAAAGCACAGACTTCACAAGGGAAAAGGGCCCACAGCCGCTAGGGTGGACCGACAGTTTTTTCCTCCGAAGACAGGAGACGGTGAATTACAAATGAAAACTCTTAATACACATTAACACGCGTGATTACTCGGCATCACTAACGCAAACTCGTTGCGGCTCGCCCTCCAGCACGTGGTTAGCGTGGTGATGGCCTATACACAGATCCAGCTACGACGGGAATAATTGCACTGTACACTAATTGCACAATTACATCGACCCTTGAATGATGCATGAAATAAGATGGGACACAAGACGAATATTCACAATAAACACACACACACACGTGTGAAAACGAGCTTAGGTGCCGCGGATGCTGCTGGATGAAGTTCGTAGCGTACCACGTGGTGCAGGTGAAAGTGCAATATTTCTGCATGGAAACTGCAAACTAAATTCATACAAAATATTATTCATGTTAAAGAAGATATTCTCTTTACGATTAGCGTTGTTACAGGTTTGTAATATGGCTAATGGCGGTGAAATCAAACATTACTGTGACTGTGTGGTCAAGTACAAAAAGCATCAATCAATTTACGTGAAAAATACATTGAACCCTGAATAAAACTGACATAGAACCCTGAAATAAATGATTGCACATACAATGTTATATAAATAAGCTCTTAAAATGCAATGATGGCATATACGAAGACTTGGTTTCAATCGGCCACGTGGTTATACGTGATGTTGCCTTAAAACATTCAAACACAAAAATTATCCTCAAATACATACATAAAAATTAATCTCTTAAAATTGTGTAAAGCAATTATGTAGAAGTTACACTGAAATGCCATAAACATAGGTAGACGGCGTATAATTCAAAATGTGCAGGTCGCGTGACCTCTCAGACATCTTTCTCCTCCTTCTTCTCAATTAAGTTAAAAATGCCACAAGCGCATAAGAATTAGTAAAGCAGAAGCATAATGTTGAGAAAAATGTCTGGCAAAAAATTATGCAAACAAAGATTAACCAGTAAACTACATTGATTATGGAAACCTAAATTAGTGAACAAAAGTTGTAGTCCGTACGTGACAGTGTCTTACCTCACCAGCTCTCCTCAGCAGACTGTCCAGACACAAGCATCGTACGGACCTACCATGGCCGCGTGCAGGGTTCACATAAGCGAAAGTGCTATACACACCGAGTGAAATATTTTATATTGAAAATAAAATAGCACAAATTAAATAAAATATTGTTTTACATTTCTATAATTTTCTAATGAATTTCAATATTATTTTAATGTCTCTTGGAGATGGCGTTCATGCCAGAGTATTAAGTGTTCTTAATCTCGGTGCCACGGGCACTTTGAATATTCATAACCAAACAATTAAAATTAGTACAAACACTGTAAAACATTTAAAGACATATTAAACACTGTAAAGACAATATAATACATTCTACCCAACACCGTAAAACATTTAAAGACATATTAAACACTGTAAAGACAATATAACACATTTTACCCTGAAGTTAATATTTATAGGAAAGTTCAAAATTATCGACATCTTTGCGCACGTGCGGAACACGTGACACATGAGCGCCATCATGGGCTCTAGCGCCGCTGGCTGTTAGCCGACGTCAGGCTATACAGACCAACAAAGGCCAATTTCTGAATAAAAATATTAAATATTATATTTGGCTATACAGACCAACAAAGGCCAATAGTAATACCAGAATAGCTGCTTTGAAAAAGTAATTCGTATGTTGTTAGTTGGCGAATGAAAAGTGTGTTGTCAAGCAAGTTCCTAGAGTAACTTTTATTTCTAGTCTTAACATTAATACCCTATAATGTCCAAAGTGAGATAAGATCTACAACTAACATCTAACAATTGCTAACCCAAATTCTCTGTCTGTAATAAATGAAAAAAGAGTTAACAAATATTTCATTTTTGCAAGGTTCTCTATTTTTACTTTTATAACCCACAAATTTTTTAATAACATTTGTGTAGCATTACAATGGAAAGTGGATTAGCTGACAGCGTGTTAATAAAATAAATATACAGCCACCACTTGATGCACCAGCTGATGGCAAAAGAATACACAACAAAAACGTAAACAATGGTGCTACTTTCGTCGAACTGTCAAAATCTTGCCAAGTTAAATGAGACAAAGATTACATCTTCTCCACATTAAAACATCAACATAAAATTAGCTACTAAAATATTTAAAATCATGTTTTTTTTGTACTTTACCATTTACTAGTATTTCTGGTTTACCAGACTAAATCACCCCCCAAATAGTCAGATAAACTGAGGCTTTGCTGTATCATCATTTAACATAAGTAATTCTATTTTCTTAAATAAAAATTTTAATAATTCCATAAAAATAAGAATACTAATAATTATATTAATAATAATAAATTTTTTCTGAAACAAATGTAATTTACCATGAATATGATCCCAATGAACCAAAAAGACAGACAGAGTGGGGTAAACATCTCTATACAGACACAGTTCCTAAATTTACCGCCTAGGCTTAGCTACTATATCAACAATGTCACAGTTATAAAAAGGGGACAAATGAAATGTGACATGATGAAGTAATCAACTTCCCACAAAACAAAAATTACCACCACAAAAAAATTAATAAAGAAAAATTTGCAACAAATGAATACACACACAATACATGTTAAGAGCAACTCTGATTACAAACTGATATATCCTTTAACAAAAAAAATTATAATTTTAGTAATTGAAGACTTTATTTTATGAAAACACAAACCTTGAAAATTGACGATACTTTAGTTCCTCAATAAACATTGGTGTGCATGTTTGAACTGGCTTTTCATCTGCTGCAGCTTCTATAAAATTCCTTCTGTGTTTGTTAGTTTTACCTTTATCTAAAATGAAAAAAAAAAGAACATATTAGATTCTTCAAAGAAATAATGAGTATGTGTTTATAGTAATCAACATAATAATTTCAGTTATTTAGAGACTCAACAAACAAATAAAGACTGCAAACATAATTTGTAAACCTATTTTTGCTCTCTAAACAATGGCTGGAAACATAAATTGTAAACTTACTTTTACTTTTCAAATAATTACTGCAAATATAATAAGTATAAAATTATTTTCAATCATTGCCTACTGTTTTAGCCAGCAAAATCATTAAGCATATCAGCACAAAACAACTTAAAATACAAGCAAAAGACCCTGGTAAAAAGGTCTATAGCAGCAACCCCACCTGGTGGTCAAGCACTAAGGCTCTGATCAATAATTTCATAGACACTCTGGAAATTAATTTGTGCTGCAAACACACCATAGGTAGAAAAACAAAATCGGAACAGTTTTGTAAATTAAACACTGCATTTATTCATGGTAGATATATTATTTCTCTACATATGAAATTTGTTATTAAAGAAATTTTTTTTTTAATTTTTAAACAATATTACATGTTGCTGGACTGCATCACATTCCTTGCCCAGTCATGTTCAAACCAGCAAAACAGTGTGTCAAGGGCAGAGTGGTACCACGAGGAGGGCACAGCAATTTACAAAGCTGAACTGCCGTGTGTGCCAGATAAGCCTATCGAGACTCGTGTGATCCTGTCTTTCAGCAGATTGAATATCTGTGGTTATAACTGAAAGAACGTTCCAGTCATCGCCCTAGCTCCTATTGGTGAGACCGGAAAGCGGGGAACCTACTAGATTGGGCCAGGGAAAATTACCTAAACCACAATGGGCCTTAGAGCCGACAGCCTGGAGTTCGGAGGATTGTGCCGGGTGTCCGAAGACAGCAAAGCAACGAACCAGCGAGAGTCAAGTTCGTGAACTATGAGCACCACTACAGTGGAGAGTGAGACTGATGGGCGTGACTATTGTACTGGATGCATGAGTGGGAGACATTTGGAATGATGGAAATAGACAGCTTGAATATAAACGTTATGAATACAACTTAGTCTCATACTCATACATGAAAATACTCATACATGAAAAGGTTAGGGGCATAGCTTAATAATGAAAGAGGATTTGGTAGAGCACTACTGTGAATGATAGGGTTATTAACATGATGAACATACAGTAACATATTATGTGAATATTAATTACTCACGGGTGCTTATAATGAATTCATTATACAATTAACCTGTAATGAATTAATTGATGTCACAACTATGACAAACTAACTGGAATGTCCCCACCTTAATCGTGGTTCTGGAGGCTGTTCTGGTAGGCAGTTATCGACAATCAGACACACCCATTTCTGCGATCCTCTCTTGTTGATGGCCTGATGAGGAAAAAAGATGCGCCCAGCGTGATGTAGGCCTATATTGGTGCGTTGTTTGGCATAGTTTTCCCTGATTGCTGACCGGTGGAGGGATTTCTGTTGCCTTTTTTTTCCAATAAGTTGTTACAATCCCACTCGCGTCCTGATTTAATGCATAAAGGTGTGATCAGGCAGGCTGTCTGCTTAAGGCCTGATCACGTCATAATAACATCTCCAACATTCATTAGCGAAGTACTCTCATCTTGCCCTGGAGTCTGGGTGAATTTTGTAGTTGAATAGTAGCTGTGGGACTCTTGTTGAGGCAGTAGGAAGAATGATTAGGTTGACGACCTCTTCGCTACAGTACGAAAGTTTTTACAGGAAATAACAGTAACAGATGGATAATTGAGGTATAAGAAACTGTAGTGCAGTCTTCTGGCACGTTGGGCCATAGAAATGATGTGATTGTTTTTTTTTTTGCTGCGGCCTTATGGGCCTTGAACTTTAATTGTGCAGGGGTGTGCAAGGTTTCTTTGCTTTGGGGGTCGGAAGATTGATGGACTATATAACCAATGAAATATAATGATGGGGGTTCAGTCGGCTGCTAAGCAGCGTACCAGGGAATGGCTGTACTCTGCCGTATTTACAATAATGGAACCCTCAGTGTCACACACATCAAATCTGGTTCTTCTCTTTGGGTATTTAGTTATTCCTTAATGATTTTTTAAATGTTCTTTTTAGATTGTCTGCTATTTTTCTCGATTTTCAAATTCAAGGTCATTACAAGGTTCATACTCCAAGGATGAAATAAAATTCAAACACTTTTCAAGGGTGTCCCTAAAATTTTCTAGGGAGCTGCTTAACAAAGATTTTAAATTGTAGGCCTAAATATACATACGTAAACCAAATTGGCATAAAAATAGGCTTAAAAATCAATTAAGATAAAATCATGAACTAGTTATAACAATCTGACGAGTGAAAATATTTCAATGAAATACTGTAAAAGCAACATACCTAGTAATCCCTTGTGGAGTTTTTATTTCAGCAGAGTAAGATTCTGATTTTTCAGTCTTAGCAGCTCACAAACACTGACATCAATTAGGACACAAAATATTCTTCCAAATGAACAACACCAAAATGTAATTATACATACAAACACCTACAATATTAAGAAGTATTTATTATTTTATATTTTAGTGGCATTAAAAGAGGTTATTGCCTTTTTTTAGCTGTCCAAATGGGCAGCTTTTTATATTTCTGTCCAGTGAAGAGCATGTGACGAGGCTATCAAAGTCATATCCCCATGGTCCACTGCCTTCTGTGCCAATTCATCAGCCAACCGGGTTAGTGATGCAATATATTTTTCAATCTGCTTAAACTTCTTCAAATTCTCTATTTCTTCCCCATCCTGATCATTTTTTCTCTTTACTACAGTTTTGGCAGCCAGTTTTTGCTCTTCTAAGTAAGAAATGTACCTATGATGTGCATTTGCAGTACAACTTCTCAAAATCTTACTTATCCTTAAATTATGAAGTTCTTTTACGCCCCCTATGTCACCTACAAAGTCACAAATCACACACTGTACAATATAGGATTTTTTTTTTTCTTCAAGTTTTAGACTTCCACCTGCTTATTTATGCTAAAGCCTCATTCAACAGTAGCTTGCGCACGACTTAAAATTAAAAGAAGTTCAACAACTTTCCTCAGATTTTGATATTGCTTACACACTGACTAATTTCAAGCCTTACACAAACACTGACTAATTTGGAGGGACAACTTCATATAAAAACGTTGAATACTGAGCCAGGTCTTCTTTTACATCTGATTGACAAATCTACCTCGATTCAACCAAATACTAGTTCATAACAGTTTTCATTTTGTTTATACAACTGTTATCTTTCCAAGTTACAATTTCCTGAGGATCAAGGCAAGACTAAATTCTCACTGTGCTGTATGTAACAGGAAATTTCTAAAGCAACTTCTCTGCAAGAGAAACAAGCAGCCTCCTACAGAAGAGCATAACCGCCCACACATCACCCTGTGATACATTTGACGTTATTAAAGCTTTAACTTCCTTTCTGGCTTCATAACCCAATTCCACGTTCATAATATTGCACTGGTTTTTGACGTCTGAAATCAAAATGTACAAGTTTCTGAACTGAAGAGTTGTTCAACTTTAATGCATCTACTATCACAAATCACTGGAAAACACTAACATTGTTCTTAGGTATTCAAGCAGAAAAAAAGCATGGGTTTGCTTGTATGATAAGCAGTGAGAAAACGTTGCAGCAGTTTTGCTACCAGTACGAATGCTTTCAGTTTTGGAAAAATGAGCTGGTGTAAGATGTTTTCTCACTACACAAAACAATTTGCAGTTAGGTTCTGTTATTTTACCTTTATCAACATTTTCAATAAAACACTTCTATTTTGGTATCATCCACAAAGCCTTCTCTGCAACTGGAAAATTTTCCAGCCATCTATGGCTAACAAATTTTAGGGGAAAATCATTTACTGCCTGTTCTGGACTGATAATCTTCTCTCCTAGCAGGGGCATCCTTAAAACGTGTGTACAGGCACTATAGAAACTCATAAATATCACAGCCAGTAGCACTACAGCCTGTTTTGAAGGAATATGAACAACACGCAAACCACAGCTACCAATATTTAACACAGTTTTGTTATGTTCTCTTAGTACATGATCAGCAACAACCTATACACTTTCCAAATTACATTTACATATCTATACACTTTAAAATTTACATTTACAAACCTATATATGTGAAACCCTGTAAGATTATTTTAAAAAAAATACTGAAAAATATGTGCTTATTAAACAGGAAAACTTCTGAAAAGGGTAAATTATGTATTTGTAATAGAAAAAGTGCAAACTTTTTCAAGTTTATTTAACGGGTAACCTTCGTAACAGAAAACTTCTTAAAGAGGGTTATACAGCATTTTCCAATTTACAAATTGGCAAAATAATGTCAACATATCCTCACGTCACATGCATGGTTTCAGTTCATTCTACAGTCACAATATTAAGTTATAACAACTTTAAAAACATTACTCAACAATTTTAGGCTTTTATTTAGTCCTTTTTTTGTTTGTACTAACCTGATCTGACAACAGTAGTTTCTGTGACACTTAACATAAAGTATTTAATTCTCGCCTGAAGATGAAAGATAGTCATGTTACGAACACAGACAAAATATGTATTAAAACAGGTACATTACAATGTTCAATGACTGTTCTGTAAATATTGCCATTAAAACAACATACATTTTAAAAATGCTTTAATGCTACTTTGTAAATAAAGAAAACTTTGTTTCACAACAGTGCAACCAACAAAACAGCCGCCGTCTTGTCATATATTGATATTCGTGTAGATATCTCCATTATATGTGGCTTTCAATTAGGTATATAATGCTACTATCTATGTTGGTGGTCGCCGTCGCCACCGTGGCGGCGGCTGCGGTGGTGGTGGTGGTGGGGGACAGAGTATGGATACGAAGGCTCGGTGCTTGGGTAAAGTATGATGCTGTGTATAATTACGGACATGGAAGGCTCAATACAAGCGTGCGCAGAGACTGTTTCTAAGTACATGCAATGAAGGTTCGCTGTGCAGTCGCCTCGGTACACAAGTGTGAAGACAGAGTATGACTGCCTGTAAGTAAATGTAGGTCGGTGTAAGACCACTGTTAATTGGAGGCTCGGTACGGTACACACAAGTGCATCAACTCGTGAATCTGAAAGGTAGCTGGGTGGTCGACCGATAGTGTAGGCCGCTGAAGGAAACAACCACCATTTTGGACCAGAACTTCATGCTGTCAATTCGACCTGCCATCTCGGAAGTTGCACTGTCTAGCAAAATGGTGGCTGGTGGAAGGTGGCCATGTTGGTGGCCAGTGCGCCAACGTCCATTTGCAAAATGTTGGCAGGTGGCAGGTGGTCATGGCGGCAGCCAGTACACCAACAACTGTCAATGTGTTGTAAGGATGAAGTCTGAATGCTGAATATTGGAAGACACGCTATCCAAAAAAAATAGTGGTTGGTGGTCGGTGGCCATGTTGGTGGCCAAAGCACCGGCGATAGCCATTTTCAAAATGGCGGCTGGTGGTAAGCAGTGGTGGGTGGCCATGTTGGCGGGCAGTACTCTGACGATGACCATTTTTTTTGTGTGTCTGGAGCCATCTTGGACCAGAACTCCCTACTCTGTAAATCCGGTACATCATCTTGCAAGTCGTGCTGTCCAGCGAAATGGCGGCTGGTGGCCATGTTGGCGGCTAGTACGACAGCCATTTGCACAAATGGCGGCTAGAAGTCTGAATGCGGCCTGCCATGTTGGCAGCTAGCAGCAATTTGCAAAATGGGGCTGCCAGTAGCTGGCAGCCAGAAGGGCCAGCGAACATGTTGGTGGCCAGTACAATGACAGCCATTTGCACAATGGCGAGTGCTGCCTGCAGTGGCCATGTTGGTAGCCAGTAAGATGACAGCCATTTGCACAATGGCAGGCAGCCAGAAGTCTGAATGCCACTTTTGACCTGACCTTGGATGACATCATGCGAACTTGACCTTGATCTTTGGTCACCATTTGAAACTTAGAAAATTTTACTGCTTAAAATAGCGGTAAGTACGTTGACAAGGGGAGGTGGTGGGGATGTTAAAACCATTTCAACACACATTTGTCCACTTCTGGATTTTCTGGTCCTTGTGTTCTTTTCCTGTATTTTCCAATTGAATTCCCTGTGTTCAAAATTTTATCTCTGCTTTTCAAGAAAGTTGATGAAGTGTTCTGTAAAATTCCAAAGTCCTTGGCAATTTTGGATTTTTTGTTTAGTCTTTTTTTCACTTCTTTAACAGCAGCAATTTTCTCAGCCAATGTTATAGACTATTAAGTTGCACGTGCAGGTTTAGACAGTGACATGACTATGAACCATATATATACAGTATGCAAAACTAGAACACAAAATCCCTAAGCTGGACTTAGGTACACTATGGTCTGAGGATGTAAGCAGACTGACATGGCGAAAACAAGATCAGTTGGCCAGAAAATTTTAAACAAACAATAACTGGATTAGGACGGCTGGTACAGTACCTGAAAATTGGCCACTCGTGGTCGCTGACTACCATGCCTGCTGTATAGAAATGTCTCCTGTGCCACCCACTGTGCACCATTGCTAAGTCTCTCGTGCCTTGCGCTGCGCATACCTATGTACTGTATGACACGCACCCCACTTTGGAAGTGCTGATTTCGGGGAAAAAAATATGCTTGGTACATGGGTGTTAGACGTTCTGGGCGCATATTACACTTTGAATTATCCATGTAAAATTTGAATTATACATTATATTTTTACATTGATTTTTTAGAAAATTCAAGGACCAGCAAAAAAAGTTTGAACTATCCATGATTTTGAAATAAAGACGTTCAAATTAGCCAAATTCCACTGTATAAATTGTGATAATCACAAAGGTTCTTCATATTAAATTTGTTCCATACAAGTTTTGCATGTTCCTAGTCATCGTCAGTTATGTCGGATTCATTTAGTTTATTGTAGAATTCACTCTTTGGTGGAGTTCAGTTTCTTCTAATTTCTTCCGACAGTCAATGTAATTGTGTGGATAAATACCTTTTCTAATAACTAAACCTACTTTATCTTCTGGGAAATGCCTTTTTATATGCTTTATTTGTTCCTTGGTTAGATTACATGATAATTTATCTAAACTACTAGCCATAAATTTATAGGTGTCTATAAACCTCATTTTTAATTTTTTGTTCCTTAAAACTAATAAACTTATCTGCATTATTTGCAATTAAATCTATCTTTCCTTGTTAATATTCTAGACTTCTAATAAATAAATGAGCATCATATCAGACTAAGCTATGAAAATAAATTGGAACAAAATTGGGTACTTTTATTTGAAGGTTGCAATTGTTACATATTGGGTTAATGAATATTCCAGTTATATGATCACGGTGCTGTACTTTTATTCCCTTCATATATTCACACCGGCTTAAAACACATTTTTTAGATTTATTATATAATGCTATCTCTTCTTTTGTTAATGGGTCCATTGCTTCAATTTGTGAATATTTTCCCCCAATCTCTTCTACTTCTTTTGCCATTGCTTGTACAAAATAGCAATGTGCAAATGGACCTTCATTCACAACTGGAGGTTTATAGTCACCATACAATAGAATAAGGAAAACCAGAAGCTTCATGTAACTGATATATCAATGGTATTTATTTGCTCATTAATAAGTTAATATCTTTCTTTAATTACCTCCTTATAAAAGCCATTATCAATATTATCCTCTGTTAAAACTGGATATTTTGGATGATTTTAAATTTCTTTATTTCCCTAGGATTAGGCCTAACTATTGATATTTTCTTTAATATTGATTCAAAATCTGGTACTATTATAAAAGGAACTTTCATTGTATGTCAGTAGTTTTCGAAAAAACATTTTTTTCACTTTTTGAAGGCATACTGATTCGCACCGATTCTTTTTTTAGAGCAGTCGTCTACATGATTATTTCATCTTTCTTGAGAGTAAAATAATTGAAGGCACATACCACAAATCTAAGTTTTACTTTTATGATTTTTTGTTGTGCAGAAAGCAACATAGATAAATCTTTCATCCAAAAGTAATGTGAGTTTCTATCATCTTTAAAATTAAGTACATTTATCTGCTTATACTTTTTGTATTTTGTAACTTTTACTGGATATACTGTGGACTCGCCTTCAATAGAGTATACATTTATAGATATATCAATTTAATTTTCTATTTTTGGTATATCAAAAATTTTAACTGGATATTCATATTGTAGCAATTCCCCTTCCTCATATCTCTTACCGCTGTACTACAACTGCAATCTGAATGCTGGTAATGGGTTAATACATAAATATGTCATCACTGTTAACGATTGACTAATAAACCAGAAATCCTTTAAATACAACACTTTTATTATAACATTAATTACACAATTATAAACAAGATAGTTTTAACATTAAATGAACAGGATAAACCACTAACTCTTTCAACAAGTATACACACGAGGTTTACATTTACTGTCAATAATACACAAGTCGAGCTAGATCTGCTTAACCTTGACAGCCATAATTATTGTTTAAGAAAACTGGGTAACGGAGTCTTGAGAGATAGTATTACGCCTAACTGCCATGCGGATTTATGCTCACCATATAAGAATACTGCAGAATCGCCCAGAGCTCCTCCAGGCCTCGGTGTGGTGATGCCCTTGTCTTCACCGTCGGCTCCGACATCAATACGTCGCTATGCTTCAATCGTTCTCATACGTCTGGGGGGGGGGGGGGGTAGTGCAATGCGCTCAACTTATATAGTCCGTGGCAGTGGGTCATGAGGATTTGTTGATAAAATAACATTAGCACCTCGCTCTGTCGCTATATCCTGTCGTACCTTAGGTTAAATATATGCGGCCCCAGTAGTACCCGCTACACTGCTCCCTTCATCAAAAATAGCAGCCGTCCCGGCTGTTGCAGGAGTAGTAGGTGGCTGGAGCCTTCTAGGTAAATTTCAGTTTTACAGGAAGTGAACGGGGAGCTCAAGCCTGGTGATGACCATAGGTGAATGGTGGCATGCACGTATTTGTTTAATGGCAGTATCGAAGACGCAAGACTAAATTTGAGGCTACGTTTTACAAGCGAGTGGTAACTTGGTTAAAACTCAGGAAAAGTAATTTGAATGTCATGTTATTGGCAAGGCAGGAAAATTAAAAATGATAGGTG
The DNA here is from genome assembly GCA_029891345.1 of Dryococelus australis. Taxonomy (NCBI): domain Eukaryota; kingdom Metazoa; phylum Arthropoda; class Insecta; order Phasmatodea; family Phasmatidae; genus Dryococelus; species Dryococelus australis. The sequence goes on along the minus strand of CM057009.1, from coordinate 284,659,193 downwards.
ACATTAAAATTTATAAATTAGAATAAAAGAAACATATGTTATAAAGATGGTCGACCTGTATATAAGAATACCTATGCACGTTGTGTTGTACGACCACAGGATAGGACGTATGTCCAGCACCACATTTAACGTTCAATTTTAAAGATACCCCCCCAAGAGCTAGACAGTGAACAAGGGTAAAGGAAGTTTGAATTTGTGTGTGCATGGTACTAGTGCGCTTTATAACGTGCCAGGAAAATAATTAATCTTAAAGAAATTACATTTTCGCAATTTGGCAAGTCTGCTGGCTGAAACATTTATTCTTGAAAATATACTGACTAAAATAGCACGTTTGAAATTGATCATTGTGAAAAGTAATAGTGAAAACAAAAGAGAATATATTTTAATTTATAGGGAATGTTGCTACCTGTATGAAAGGTAGAAGGCACTCCACAGTTGGTAGTGCCGAACGGTCGTGCCGTCTTTATCTAGAATGGCAGCTACTATAACACATATGTTGCAGTTTTATTTGGCTATCTTGCGGTGTTAGCACTGTCCAAACAGAGTGAAATTTACTTACGTGCTAAGTGGTGAACGAAATTCAGGTTTACAGAATATAGATAAGTACACATGCTATATAAAATATTATAATCCTTTTCCAAAACATAAGTGGGAAGCATCTGTGATGTACATACTGGCAGTTGCCATATGGTAATTGGTAACTTGTTAGGAAAATTATTATACATACAACATTATGGCAAGTTATACAAAAAAGACTTCATCTAATCGGCCTAAGACAAGGAAAGTTTAAGTTAGTTACAATATTATAGAAAATTGTATAGTGGTAACAGGAACATACATCTTCATATAGCCTTCTATAACCTTTACACATTTGCCTATGGCATATAATTATTAGATATTTAGTTTGTGGATACGCTTCTTAATGAATGTATATCCCTTCGTATTAATTAATTCATTGAAAAGTGTTCAAAATGTTAGACGCACTGTGTTAATGTAGTAGTGTCTTTCGTAACAATTGTTCATACTCGGTATGAGTGTTTTTCATTGAAGCACCATTACACAGTCCACAATACGTGGAGTTTCATGTGCGTAGAAGTGTTCAACAACATAAGGTCATGGCACTTTGATGAAATACATAAAAGAAGTTAATGACATATATAACTAAGAGAGCTTGTTAGCAACGTTATTTTGACTCTAAACAAGTACAATGAAAACATTTTTCATAAAACATAACACAATTAGTCAATCCTGACTTACTCTAATATTGCTATGACATAACAGTTTTTGAGAGTAAGCTCTCCTTATGTCTAATAACATAATCACAAGTCAGGTAATGGTCTTTTAAACATAGGGTTTCAGAAAATTCTTTCCTGCATTCATTGTGTGTAGATACACTTGTAAAATGGAGAACACATATACCTGTTGGTATGAACTGAGTAAAAAAGACTGATATTTCAGTTACCTATAAAAGTATTATATATATATATAGACATGATTATATGGTAAAAGGAAAATTGCGAGGTATTATGCTTGTTACTTTATACTATACGACAATAAAATACACACAGTATTGCTCAATCATTAAGTATACTTCACTCCAGTCTGAGCTGATGCTTTCAACCACATATACAATTAAAACTAAGACTCAAATTTCTCACATAAAATAAATGCAAATTGACTAAACAGCTATTAATGCCAGAAGGCATTAATCTCAGGGTAATAATAATATAAATAGTTTGCAATATATCCTGACCTGTTGGTCTAATACTCTAATAAATTAGCAAAAATTAAATAATTATTTCTTTCCTTTGCTATCAGTTTTACCCTTGCTTGCCTAAGTGACTTGAATGCATGTAGCTAACTTAAAGTGCAAGAAGGAATCATTGTTAAGCACATGGGTAAAAATAAATTCTTACACTCCTTAAGCTGCATCGTACAGAAGATATCTGGAGTAATCTTTACGAATATGACATCAGGAGAGCGTTATATTTACGGGGGTGTGTTTACTCATGACAGCAAAATGGAGAGCTTTATAAGCTTGATATACACGGTGAGAACAGCAAATACAAGTAAAATATTACTCCCATAGAAATATAGTCATAGTGACCTGGATCCAACATGGAAAACAATTTGTTTCCTTTGAACTTACCATGTGAGTAAACTTGATCACCTGCTGGGAGTACTGGCAATGCCATATGATTAATCTGCCAGTTTGAGTCAAGGGCAGTACTAATGTTATAAAAGTGTATACCAGCTGTTAAGGATAATTGTTGCAAGTGAAATGATTGCTGGTTGAGCCAATGCACAGGTATCACAGTTGGTTGTAAAGGAACTGTAGGCGCACGTACATCACACAGGTGCGTGGCCTCAACAATAATTTGATCAGGTGTTGCAATGTGACATCCACAAAGCACATGTAATTCAACACTTCCTAGATTATGGTTTGTTACATTTACATTCCGGGAGGTATTCAGACACTGTAAGACTGATCCTTTAGGGGGGTTGGTCACAACATACTGATGTGGCAAAATATGTATAATGGAAAATAAAATGTTATGTGAACAATAGAATTTACAAGTTGAAAATAATGTAATAGTATCGGAGAGCAGAATAGCTGCTTTGACACATTTAGAGTTATCACATATGAGTGATTCTTTTGGGATGACTAAAACATCCGGTGGCATTTCTGGTGAGTGGGAAATGGATTTTACAATGTCCATATTAGGATCAATTGCAATGGTCGCAGATGGTATGTGAATTGTACATGATTGGTTGTCAAAACGGTAAGGTACTGGAATTGTATTATAAACGTGCCATGTGGAATGAACTCTGGTAATGGGGATTTGTAATTTAAACACAAGTTGGGTTTTTGTGAAGGAACATTCTGTCAGCTCACGAGAGTAATATTTTATTATATCAATCACACCCATGCTTAATGTTAAATTCAGTTTGATGAGTCCCACATTTAATTAAGTGAGATCATCTGACAGCTGAGATTCGTTTACTGCATTAAGAGGTAATTTATGCAGTTGGCAGGAGTGAATGTAGGTTTGTACGAGGTTATCAATAACAATGTTATTAATCAACTGCAAAAGGCTTGTGGATAGCAAGTTATACTGAGCCTCGATGTTGTCAATTTTATTGACTGTAGAATGTAGGTTTTGTAACACTTTGGAAATTCCATTAATGGTTTCAGCCAGGGAATTAATCTTACCTTCCACCTTTTGTTGTATTTAATTTATTACTTTAAAAGTCACATTAAGAGTGTTGTTTGTGGTGTGGATGTTATCTGCAAGTGTGTTAGTTTGGCTGTCCAACTGGGCATCATTGTCAAGTAACACACATAAGTGGTTATTGGTTAGGATATTACAACACCATGTACCCACATCGCAGATGAACAGAAAGCCTCTCTTCCAACAGAACTAGGTAATCACGTCGTCAAGGAATTCTCACAGTACTCCATGTTCTACTACTGGTAAAAAATCCATATATGAGTTTGCCATTTGTACATGATGTTGGATTGCGATCTGCACATGCTACATGCAAATACTGATCAAGAGATTCAGGGATTGTGGGAAAGTTTAGTGCTATAGTATATATGAGAGAAATGCTGTCTTCGTACACAAAGTTGACGTCAGCAGGGGTCCAATAGACCCCTACGTGTGTCCTGTAAGTGGCTGGTACCACCAGGACTGCTGGCAGAACAAGACACAGTGCAACCATGAGCTTGGTTCCGCGGTGAGCGAAGCAAACTCCCCACTCCTCTGCACGAGATTGGTGTCGCCATGGCAAAAATTTATGCATGCGCAGAGCGTAACTCGCACTTGCACACTGCTGCCAACAGTGCCTGGCAGTGCTAGCAGCACCTAGTAGCTGCTGGAGTGGCACAGCACTCTGTGTGAGGTTGGCAGCCATGAATCCCCTCTCCACGCCTTGCTTGTGCTGCAGTTGTACCCTGGCGTGGCGACAGCTGGGATGGCTGGGCAGATGCCTTGCACTGCCTGGTCCCTGCTGCTTACAAACGTGCTGAGTCCAGAGCATGTCAGCACGCCCCAGTTGCGGCATAACAAGCTGCATGGGCGGGTGTTTCAAATGGCTCCCCCAATGGCTCATGTCACTTGCTCCCCTCAAGAAGACATTGACATAAACTGTAACATATTTTAATGGCATATTGTAAACACTGGTCAAGCACCACTTATAAGGCCGTCACAAGGACACTGAATTAGTGTGTAAAGGCGGGCTTAGTATAATGGGTACACACTCTGTCGTTTTTAGGGGGTCCTGTCTTGTTTGTCTGTATGCGTACAATCGAGTCACCCACGACATCGGCTACCCTGAAGGGGCCACGGTTAGCGATGCGTGAGTACTTTCTGCCTGCCCCAATTGCGGACCCATATGTAATCATTAATTCTTAGAGTGCATGTAATAGATTAACTTTTGCATTTTTGCAGTCTTTTAACAATTTAGCACACCAGTCATGTGCACGTTCTGAGTAATGTGTAGCGATTACTCATGCTGATACGGCTGCTTGTACACCGTGGAGCAAATAAAAATGGGTGTACTTCATTGTTGTGTTGACACTTGCATTGTAGTTGAATATTATGAACTCAACATACAGGTCCCTGTTTGCCTCATCGATATTGGCGCATGCTGTTAATTGATCCCCGACAATATGGTTTGTCGCCTCTACAAGACCGTTGCAGCGAGGGTTGTATGCAGTTATCGTTAATTTCTTTATACCCAACATTTTAAGTTATTGACTAATCAATTCGTTCTGGAAACTTGTGCCAAAGTCTGTAAGGATCTGTTCCGGGCACCCAAATTTCAAAATTACTTGTTTGATAAAGTTGGCACAAGTGGCCACATCTATTGATTTGACAGCCTTAGCAACTACAATGACTTAGATATTTGGTCATAACCAAAATGTACCTATTGCCACATGTAGTGGCAGGGAGAGGACCTTTGGCATCAAGAGCCCAAGTTTTCAGAAGGGGTTGAGGGGGGGATAGATGTAACCTGACATGCAGGTTTACTATTGGGTGATTTTATTTTCTGGCATACTTGGCAAGCATGAACGTAATTTTTCATGTATGCTGACATTGTGTCCCAGTAGTAGGTTTGCTTTATTTTCTCGAGTATCGTGAACACTCCGAAGTGTCCTCCCCCAAAAATGGCATCATGATGCACTTGAATGATGATGTTCACGTATAGTTGGGGAACTAGTGTTAATTTATTGATGCCTTGTGGTGTGTTCAATTTAAGATCAATTTCGCCATTAGCCGCAATGCCATAATGGCGACTAAGTCGGCTGTATTTTGTATCAGCTTGGTCTGGAAACTCTAATGCAATCTTTAATTTTTTTATATGTGGGTCACACTCATATTCCCCAGCAAAAGGAGACATGTTGACGGTTATGGGACATAAATGTATAATAGAGTCATCATCAATTTTTACATATTCTTGTTCATGGTTGTAGGTGGGGAAGAAATGTGGGGTCCCATTTTTGTTCAAGATTACAATCGTGCAACTTAAAAGTGGATTGCTACAATGGGTTTCTATCTTATTAGGTATGTTTTCCATGATTGTAGATTAACTTGATAAAAGGCCATGAAAATTTTGCAAATAGCATGAATTGGAAAAATTCTCTCATCACCTATGGCTTTTGCTACTTTTGTTTTGTCTTGGGACTGAAATTCGTTTTTGAAAAAGGGTTTGATGTCTGCCCAGTTGTTGACGGTGTATTTAACAATGCTTGATTTAATCTCTGCATGTTTATTAGGATTTTGTTAAATACTTTCTGCCATAGCTTGATATAGAGAAGTTCAGTTTAACGTGTTATGCTTAACTGCGTAGTTTGTAATTGTTTGTGTTCCTGTGTCAGTGTTAGTGGTGATACGGCTTAAGTGTGTCGAGTTTTCCTTTTATTATGTGGGGCTCAAAGTCGTATTCGCTCAATGTGATTGCCATCTTCTGAATTCTAATGTTGTGTTCAGCCATGGTGTGCAGATATCGAAGACTGGCGTGGTCCATTTCAATTATGAAATGTCTTCCTATAACTATTCGTAAAAGTGATTGCAAAGATAACGTATCACACCAAGCTCTCTCTCTGTAGAATTCCATCTCTATTCGTTCAGAGATAACTTTTTTGGAAGCAAAGGCGACGATACTACGTTCCTTGGTGTTCTGGTTTTCCTGCATAAGCTTACCGCATCGTTGCTCATGTCACATGCTAACACAATGTTCTTGCCCTTAACAAATCTTAGCAAAACGGGTGCAGCTAGTATAGCTTTCTTAAGATTAAAAAATGCTTCCTGGTGGGTACCTTCCCATTTATAAGTTATAGTATGTTTTGTTACGTCTATTAGAGGTTGTGTGATAGTCGCATAATTCCTAATACATCTGCGTAGGTAAGACATCATTCCTAGAAATGTGCGCAGTTGTTTGACATTTGTTGGGGATGCCATGTGTTCGATAGCACGAACTTTCTCTGAATCTGTGGTAATGTCTTGTGTGATTAAATGTCCGAGCACTTTGACTGTATGTTCAGCAAACGTACATTTCTTAGTATTAACTTTTATGTTGAACATTTGTAATCTCTCAAAAACTTTCTTAATGTTGGCTACGTGTTGTTCGAATGAATCACCTACGATAAATATATCATCGATATATGCTATAGCTGTTGTCCATCTGATTGGACCTACTTAAGTGTTAAAAAACATTTAAAAGTACTGAGCAAACATGCTTAACCCCACTGACATTCTTTTATACTGGTACAATCCTACTCCATTGATTGTAACCACCAATTTATAACGATCTTGCTCTCCGACAGGTAAGCTATAAAAGCCAGAAAATAAATCTAAACTGGTTATGTAATTGGAGTTGTGTAGAGCATTCAAAATGTTTTCTGTGCGGAGTAACGGGTATGTACCCTTGTTAAATATTAAGTTTTCAAAAGTCAGTTAATCTTAACCCGTCGTTTCTCTCAGAGACTACCAGACTCGGCGCAGAATAAGGTGAGTCAGCTTCTTCGATAATTACCGCCTGAACCATGTCGTTAATTTGAATTATGAGCTCATCACGAATTTTGGGACTGATTCGTTACGCTGGGTAGCAATGGGCTTGTCGGTTGTCAGATCTAACTTTTAATTCAAAGTTTTTTTGCTTTAGTTAGCTCTATAATAGTGTTTGCAAATCTATCTTTGTAATTATCAATAATACGGGTAATTGTCACCGTCTGTTCATCAGTTAACTTCTTCTTAATATGCGACATCTGTGATTGTACTGATTCAAAACTATCTAATGCATTACAAGACTTCTCTATAGAATTAGTATCATCGTGATTTGTCCTGCCTGAGTATAGCGGTATCTCAACAATTTTCTGAACGTTGTGAGAACTAATTAAAAGAGTATTATATTTCAACATCCGGATGACATCATACTTCTTGATGAAGTCTACACCTAATATTAAATCTTGTTATAAATTATCTACGACTAAAAAACTTTGCAGGTAAGTGCACCCTGGTATGCATAAGTTAAGGGTTGTTTGAAATTTGGGTGACATCAGCATAGATGTACCGCCAACAAAAGTTATTTGCTCATTCAATGGTTGAAGTTACTGTGTGGTAATTAACGTGCTGGTGACACTACTGCGGAAGCACCTGGTGTCAAGCAATGCGTAGTATTTCTTTCCTTTAATTGTCACAAGTACTCGCGGTGTTGACATGCAAAGGTCTGTGTGTTGACAAACTGCTTGCGTTACAGGGAGTTCATGTTTATGTGAAACAGATTGAGATGCAGGCCTGCTCAGTATGTTATTAAACATAGTATCATCATTGCGGGCCTGGCTCAGTGTGTTATCAAAATAGCTCTTAGTGTCTACGGTGTTGTTTCGTGGCTCGTGCTCTACATAAACAGTACATGGTATCAGCCTGAATTTTTTTTAAATCTCTTAAATCGGTCACTGAAATATGTTGAAAACTCAAAATTCCGTTTGGGAAACAAACTGCATTGAGGACTTTTGTGTCCAATGTAAAAACACAGGGCACACATATCCTGAGTGAGGCTACGGGGTCCGGCGACTTTCTGCGTGTCGTCGACAATTTGCGTAGATTCTGCACCATCACATTTCTGGGCGCACGCCGGCGGTGGTTTGACAATGCTGACCTGGTTCGTGCGGGGAGAGGGTGTTATGTGCCAGGGCCGGTGGTGCATATACAATCTGCTGAGGCAGAACTTTGCTTGACCTATCTTCTGTAGCGCGTTTTGCCGGCTTCATGAAATTAATTGTAGACATGGAGTGTTGTACTGTATTTAGTTTTGGTACGCACATTTATCTTTGAACTGGGGGTAGGTTGTTTGATTCTGTAAGATTACTACTGGAATTGAATTTTGCAATATCTGCGTATGAACGCTGCGGCACAACTTTATTGAAAATAGCCCTGCAGGCGTCATGAGCTTTGTCGTACTTTTCCTGGGTGGGGGAAGACACTTTTTCCTTGTAATTTATTACACAAATTTCTCCCTGTACGTGGTCGTAATATCTCAGTAGTGCCCTGAAGGGGCCTGCCTGACTATGACTTGTATATTGATGATGGTATTGGTTCGATGTTGTTCTGTCATGACTCCTAGTCTGTCTCCATTCAATTACTGTGGGCCTATTTAAGCTGGTCTGAAAATGTGTGTCTCTGTGGATGGTGGGTGGGGTGGAAATGTAGGTTTTTGAGCATAACTCACTGGACGTAGGCATAGTGTGGTATATTTGTTTGTGTTTTGAGGTTTTGCAATTACTCTTTCAATATATTTATTTCTGCTTGTAGTTTGACATGTTGTCAACTTTATGTACCTTTGGGCACTTTGTGTACCTTAAAACTGTTTCTATAATACAAAAGAGAATAAAATGGTAAGGATCTCCGAAACACACATAAAACAATTGGAGATTTCCTTGTTTACAAAGGAACAGATTGTTCCACATGCAGAAACAAGCAGTGTGCATGCATTACGGAATGAAAGCAAAGAAGCTTCTGTAAGGCAGCTAGGGTGGGCAACCGTGACGTCAAGCTGCTAGGCTGGCAAGGCCTGCTGCGCAAACTGGACCTGCACACGTGGCGAACGAACCTTAAACACTATCGCTTAATGCGCTTGCCCTGATCTCGTGGGAGGGAACAGCTGTGTACTATGCTGGCTTAAATACAGTAATTTCAGTACACGCAAATGAATAACTATAAGGCAATATATTATACTATGATTACTGCTTATTACTAAATGTATTCGATAAGAATATAGGACACGAAAACCATGAATGTACACGTTAAAAATTGCTGAATTACTACGGATAAGTGCGCTGTGGGTAGTGTGAAGCGCAGCCATGTTTTAATGCTCCTATCAGCGTGAAGCACAACTATTCTACGAATTCCTAATTAAAGTGATTCGCCTAAGCAGGAGGTAGGGCATGAGACAGTGTAGCGATTCTCCTTCCTCCTATCTCTTACCGCTGTATTACAACTGCAATCTGAATGCTGGTAATTAGTTAATACATAAATATGTCATCACTGCATGAAGGGGAATCACTCAGAGGAAGCATAGCTGTTAACGATTGACTAATAAACCAGAAATCCTTTAAACACAACACTTTTATTATAATGTTAATTACACAATTATGAACAAGATAGATAACCTTAACTGAACAGGATAAACCATTAATTCTTTCAACAAGCATACACGAGGTTTACATTTACTATCAATAATACACGAATCGAGTTAGATCTGCCTAACCTTGGCAACAATAATTATTGTTTATGTAAACTGGGTAACGGGGTCTCGAGAGATAGTATTGCGCCTAACTGCCAAGCGGATTTATGCTCACCATATAACAATACTGCAGAATGGCCCAGAGCTCCTCCAGGCCTCGGTGTAGTGATGCCCTCGTTTTCGTTGTTAGCTCCGACAACTATGTGTTGCTATGCTTCAATCGTTCTCACACGTCTGGGGGAAGGAAGTGATGCACTCAACTTATATAGCCCGTGGCAGTGGATCACGAGAATTTGTTGATAAAATAACATTAGCGCCTCACTCTGTTGCTATATCCCGTCATACCTTAGGTTAAATGTGTGTGGCCCCAGTACTGGCCGCTACAATATTTATCTATTCCTTTATCAATATTACCAGCTTATCCTCTACAGTTTGCATCAGAGTAGGTATTAAATGACTTACGCTCAGCACGGTAGTATCAGCAAAAGTCGTAGAAGGGCCCTCCGGACCACAGTAAGTGAATTAATAAATTTAACGGGTAGTATCAGCAAACATCGTAGAAGGGCCCTCTGGACCGTAGTAAGAGAATTAATAAATTTAACACCAGTTTAAACTACCCAAGGTGATAACACATGCCACTACGTTCAACCAACTGTACTATTATTTGGACCATTAATAAAACTCCTCACTAAAGAACATATGTCCATTGAGGCCATCCGACAGGAAGGAGACTCTCCTGGGTCTTGACTGGCCCTGGCATAGGATAGAACTACCAGAGCATCCACAATGGATTACTTCTCATGACACGTACACTGTGCCTCCACGGCATGCAGAGTCAACTTCAGCTTCACCGCTCACATGTAGAGTGACCATGGCAGCTGGAAAGATCATCCTTCTTCACATTAAAACTAGGTTCCAAAAAGACGTAGGGTAGTAACTGCAACTCTAGATTTTGAACCCTCCTGTCAACACACCAGGGCAACTCTTTGTAACGGCCAGGCACCTCGGAAAACTAAGGTCCCGGTCTAGTTCCCCAAATTCTCCCCGTGAAACTGGCTTCACTTTATTTGACCTCTCTAAAAGTGAACCGAACCAATGTTTCCTATCAGGAAACCTATCTCGTCAAGTTTACTTTAGGGTTTAAATACCCCTCATCTTTGGTTGTATCTTGAGTAAAGAAATCCCAAATGTAAGTATATCCAATATGGAGAACTCTTAACTCAGCCAAGCATTTTTATATTTTGCAACTCTGTGCTTGTCCAATATTGAACCCCCTGTTGTGTGCACCAAAGAATAGAAGGAGAAGTTTCAGAAATTTGGTGTCCAACGTGTGGCCTGACTGCTATAGTTTGGACTAGGCAGTTAGACCAAGCCAGACACGCCCACCTCTACACTAACCAAGCTTCAATGTCCACGTTGAGCGTGCCTATGAACTGTAGCAGCCCCTTCAAAATTTGGCACCCAACAGTTAAGACTTGGTAGTTGGGATTAGCCAGCCACACCCTAACATCATGACCCTTATGGTCAGCAGCTAACCTTAAGTAGAGGCCGGGTCCCCCTGAGCCCCCTTCCCCATATGCATGGCACATAGGTCTACACAAAACAATACTTTGTCACAAAATGACATGGAAAAACTACAACTTTGCATGCAAGAGTTAATTCAGACAATTTAGACAAAGCTTCAAAGAGTGTTGAGCTAATGTGAACACTGTTATGAATAATGAAATAGATTTTATATACATGGTGAAATGTTAAAATACTGACCAAATATTCTAAGAGTTTCACTTACATTCAGTTTCTCCATGTATTGTCTCACATAGGAAGCAATGAAAATCAGATATATCTGTTAGATGACTCTGAAGCAAACCTGCACAGCTGAAACACAATAAATGATAGATAAGGGAAAACATGTTTTCTTAATTAACAACAATGTAATTATATGAAGATACATATCACATTTAAATATTTGTGTCAACAATGAAACACACATATTTCAAATTACAATCAACTGGATAATTTGAGTAGGCTAATTTTAAAAGTAAATAATTCTAGTGTGTATAATATAAAGAAAAATTGTTATATGCTGGAGAAGTCACAGATATTTTTAAAAATTCAACTAGGTACATTTTTTTTATAATAAAAGCTTCTTAAAGTAATTACATAATTTTATTCCACCCTTTCCCAATTATTTGGAAAAAATATTCAAATTAGTTAAAGCAACTGAAGATTGTCTTGGATACATTTACAGGAACAATGCTCTGACAATTCAGTTCACTTATAAATAAATTTTTGTTTAATTGCCCAACACTTAAGTCTATACTCACATATTTTCAAAATATTACACTTGAGTTTTCAATAATCATTTCATACAAATATTTTGCATTAACTCTATTTCCATGATTTAACTAATCAGAAGCTATTTAAAAGTTAGCAGACCTCTCAACTTAATTATCACCCGTACCATTTAAATTTTATTTTAATCACTCCTCACAATATTCAAGCTCAGCCTGATTTACAAAACATACCCAAAATTATGGTAGCCATTTTCACTTAGTTACTCACTGCTATCATTTCATATTGCTTAATACATCAAAAAAAATTTTATACTAAGGCAACAAAAGTATTTTCGCTAAGTTAAATTCCTGTTAGCCTAGTAGTAATTTTACTTATCTTGTAATCATGAACCATAAGAGTTCAACATAAAACATACTCACTGATTTATAATTTAAAATGACAGTTCAAAGTACTGGTTAAGTGTTATTTCTACAGCATCCTAATTATATTACACCCAAATTATTCAAAATTACTAATAACCCAAGTTAATTATGCTTTTATCAACCATTTGTCTGCTAATAAATTAAATGTGGCTTTGTACAATTTATATATATATATATATATATATATATATATATATATATATATATATATATATATATATATATATATATATATATATATATATATATATATATATATATATATTACAAGATTTAAAAAAAATTAAGTACAAGTTTCTGGTATGCTGTAGCAATGCTGCACACGTTAGTTGTGGCACAGAATGTTTGAGCTTTACTAAGGTTTTATTAAATATAAACACCTGAAAAAAATTTCACAAAACTTGTAAACACCTTGAAACATTGTAGGCATTTTGTTCATAAAACCAAACAGTTTCATTAGTGATTTTGCTGAAAATGCTTATGATATGCTAATGCTAAATCTTATGTAAAATCTTACACTTGGAAGGAAAAATGAATGAAAACCACAAAATTGCAAAACAGAAGTTCTATAATAATGAAATGGACTAACATGATTATAACAAAATCACTAAGACTGTATTGCACAATATGACTAAACTTAGCAGAGCAACTCCACAATACCCAATTGAGAATGTGTTTTCTTTAGGCAACACAATTACTGTAGCAGTTATAACATGATATTTGAATGTTTCTTACAATGGCAGTAAGTGATAGAACAAACTATTATTTTGGACATACACACCACTAAAGAAAATTGTGTTGCAGGAAATCCATAATATGAAACAAAATTAATTCCCATCTTCAGTGGGCCACGATGGTGTAGTTGTCAGACTAACTGCCTCACACCTAGGTTAACCAGGTTCGATTCCTGGTGGGGTCACTCCCAGATTTTTACACGTGGGAATTGTGCCAGACAATATCGCTGGTTAGCGGGTATTCTTGGGGATTTCCCCCACCCTTGCATTCCGGCGCTGCGCCATATCCACCTCACTGCACCCTCATTAGCCCTGAAGACCTCTACAATAAGAGCTGCACAAATCTCTCCACTCCCTCCATCATCACACATAAAGACCAAGGCAAAGCTACAGACTGATGGTAGGAAAAATAAAGTTTTATAGATCACTATTCAATTTCCCGTTTCTTATCACAACCAATGAAAACTGAGCACTCCTTTGGATGGCCATGCAACAGTTGTTGATATGCTATTATTTTATTATTCTTTTTTTTTTTTTACATCAGTTTTCCTATAACCAAAAAAAATGCAATGTTCTGTTAATTTGTTTTTAAATTAGGGGTACTTCCATGGAAATTGGAGAAACATTTTTTACAGGATTTCCAAGCATGTTAGCAAGTCTGGCTTTTCAATTTCAAACCATCCTTAGTGTTATTTTTGTATTCTTTAATATTTGTGGAGTGTTATAGTTGAAGTACACCTGAGCCTTCCAAATTAATCTGTGTTGTCTTTGTTGTGTTGTTTACCTTCTGTGCATACATCTGCTTTTGCCACTGTCGTGGTCTGTTATCTCCATTGTGGCATTCAGTTACTTGCATGTATCTGTTTATAATGTCCTTGTTTGTTTTATTATTTGTTTATTCTGGTGATTCTGTCTCGCTTACCAAGCAAAATCTGACTTAATTCCTACTGCAGGATTCTCTGTATGTTATTTTTGACCATAGCCACCCTTGGACATGTTTTATTTAATTTATTTTTCCATATTTTTACATCATATTAATTTTCCTGCAGCACAAAACAAATCTCTTAAATGGCATATAACTTGTAGAACTGTCCATTCTATTAGCACATTAAATTAAAATGATTACCCATCCATTCATTTATTGACTGAAATGGGAAAAAACTATTTACAGTGAAATAATTAAATGTACTGTAATAGACAATCTGGTTAACAGATAAAGATAATTGCTAATAAAGATAAATTTAATTTCAAGTCTGGTCCAAAAAACTTTTGGTTCTGTTACAAAATTACCATTAGAAATTTTGTGTACTACATAAAAAAAAAGAGTTAGCAGCAGGACTTGACTGCAGGAATGAATGCAAGGTCAATGCAGAAAGGAAGTCCTTGCAATGCACTTGCTGACTGTGCTGTTGCTCAACCAACTGTTTAAAAAGGTGAGATGCACATGGAGCAATGACTGTTTGGAACACGTTGGTGGTCTACTAGCATAAGTAAATTTTAATGGTTAATCACTTATCAGCTATTTGAGAAAATAAACCCTAATGCCTGAACCACTATTCAACTACTAGAAGTCATGTCCATAAGTTTACCACAGTTGGTCCAAAATTTTGCAGAAATTCACAGGACATTTCCACTCAATACAGTAGCCATTATACATATTTGGTTAACAGCAGAAGCAGGTGTGCCAACTTGTACTTTTCTAAATATTATATATATTGCTCACAAGTATGTGAATCTACAAAATTTTCCTATTTTAGGCTTTATGGTCAAACTACTGGTCCATGGTCAGTTACTGGTGCAGTAATCCTATATGGGGCATTTAAATCTCCAAATGCAATTTGCCCAACCATGTATGATTGTTATGAAATATGGTGACAAGCACCAACCTACTAAATTATAAAATAATTCTTGTTATGATTTAAAGAAATATACTCCTTTAGAGATAGTCTAACTTACTGTTTACAGCTTTGGCAGATAAAAATGCTATTTTCGTGTTACTTTGTAAAATAAGCATAAAGTTTATTTTAATAAAGTAGGACTTCAGCTAGAGATCATTTGAAAGTAATAAGGAAATATCTCTGTGAATTCAATCTACAATGTAACTTGAGTTTCCATGGACACATCCTTATGTATTTAAGCAGAACATGTTGTGTTAGTGTTCCCGCCCTCATGGATTGGTCATCCTTTTGTCACAAAGTGATAATTAACTGGTGTATGTGTGAAACAAGGGGCAAAATTGGAGGGGTGGACTCTTTTGTAGAAATAGACAAGGCAAAATATGGGAAAAGGAAATATAATACAGGATGTATAGTCCAGGGGCAGAATCAAGAGGAGAAATTATATTTTTCTCATTCCTGACGAGGATCATAATTTAGTAGACTGCTTCTGAACATGATCAGGGAATACATATTGCTTAAACATAAATTATTAACAACTGTTGGTGCACATATATGTCTCTCCGACCATGGCTATGAACACCTTTGGGTGAATCATAGTATGAATTTTGTTGATTATAAACAGGGGCAAATACCCAAAGAATACATCTTGTGTGGCAGGATGTGCGGTACTGTCAGGATATGCAGAACTGTCTTCCACTACATGGCAGGTTACCATACTTTGTCGGGTACTTGGGCATTCATGTTTCACTGTTCTTACCCTGAAGAATGTGTGCATATGCACTACTTTATTCTTGCACCTATGGATTTGTACGAGTGACTTTGTGTTATGAAGCAAAGTTTGTTGTAGAACATTGAATTAAACTTTGGCATGGAAATTGCTTTGTCTGATTTTGTTTTGTGCCATTCCACATATTCTGTCATGTTTTTCACTGTTTTTGCAAAATATAGCTCACAATCTCCCTAATATTCTAATATTCATAGCCCTCCCCACTAACACAATTCATAGTAACTTATGTAGGTACTGTGAATTTCATGAAGCACCTACCTGTAGGTAATGTCATTTCATACCATTTGCTAAGTATTTGTTTAAATTTTTGAAAAAGTCAAGATTCTTAACCAGTATCAATGGGATTTTTCTTCTTCTAAAAGTACACTTTAAGGACTTCCCATTCTTTTGTTTTCCAAAATTTTGATCATCTGCCCAACATGCCTTATTGAGGCTCAAAAAAATTCAACTTTTACATTTTACAATTAACTAAATTATCTTAGGTTGAAGGATAGTCAGAAACAGCTCAATTTTTCCAGCATGTAAGCCTTATACTTATATATAAGTTTATTGTAACAAAGAAATTTATTAGCACACAATTTTTAAAATTATTTAAGGCCAACCTTCTAAATATAAATGTAACCCCAAACATATCTACTCTGACAATCTGACCTAATTTTGGAAAAACCAAATAAAGGTACATTAGGTACTTATTTAAACTCTTAAATGAGCCCTTGCTAACTTACTTCCTAATTCAAATTAACTTTATGCAAAATTTAGAAGATAGAAAAAATTATAAAATAAAAGACGGCACTTGTTTTACCTGTCCATACTATAAACAGGACACTATATCTATGGGAATAAATTCTTTTTGGGTCATTCCATGGAAAGCGGCTGATAATTACAAATTATTTCAACCACAGAAGAAAACATGTTAGTTTAATTTTAATTTACATAAAATTCTACGATTCTTGTAAATTGATTTCACAAGACACCTGTCAATACATAATTTACAGCAGATTTAACTCAAAATGCCAAATAAATTACTAGGTAGCATAGTAATGATCAACAATAAAGTTAACTTTATTACTACAATTGAATTTTTCTTTTTCATCTTTGGTCACCTACAGAAAATAAAGTGATTGAAAAAACACACAGTGATTTTAGTGGTGTGTTAAGGATCACAATGGCAATGTTTTGCCAAATTTTCAGAATTTCTGCACTTGCCCATTTTTTTTATAGCTTCTCAAAAAATTGATTTTTTCCAAAAACACCAAATTTAAGTAATTTTTTCACCCAGAAGGGTTTGAGTAAAATCTTTCGACAATGTATAATTGCAAAGTACTCCATGTAGACTTACTTGTCGCAAGGTTTCACTGTGTTTTTTTTAATTTGGGAAGAAAGTAGGAGGCGTTGAAAACAGAAAAAAAGTCAGTTTCAAGGTCAACTTTCATTTTGATGTAGAAGACATATACAATAATATTCTGTTTATTTTTAGTGACATTCTAAATAGCCCTAAGTCTCCTCTTTGCAATGAAATCTCACATGACTTTGTAGCTAGTTATTACGATATTAAACAAAAAGTAAAGGCTCAAAAATGTCTTTCGCTAAGCTGCTGAAGCCATATTGGTCTGTAAAAGCATATGGTAGCTGATAAAAATCTATATCGCTGGGTTTGCACTGTTGGAATATGTACTTTTCATATGACAAAATTTCAAATTTTTTTCAAAATGGGTCAGCAACAACCCTTGGGTGATTTTCCATGGAATGACCATTTTACAATATATACCAAAACTGTTTTGGAGGCCTAGTCGAAGTTTAGTGGCACATAACTTTCCAAATTTCATAAAAATGAAAATAGTGGGGCAAAAATGCTATTAAAATTTGGTTTTATTACATGGGAATACCTATATTTTGTTTTTTTTTTCGAAGCTCACTTACTTAAAATTTCACAGTATGATGTATAAATTACTGTAGTTTATGTAAAAAAAAAATTTTTTATGTCAATGTAGCAGCTGTAAACCCTATTGTTGATAGGATCCACCATGTTAATTTATGCTTGATAATGGCAAACTGCTGTGAAGAAACGTGAAGCGAAACTCCTAGATGATACAGGCCTACTCAATTCATTGTTTTTTTTCCTTAGTGTAGATGAAGTTATGGAATGTGTGATTCACGCATGTGGAGTAGTGTTGTTTGGTTTGATGTTCTTTTTTGAATTTGAATTTGAAAAAGTGAACATTTATAATACGACAGTGTGAAGAATTTAAAGCGTTTTGGGGAACTGAGAATTCCTAGAGCTGTGTGTGTTCCCTGACTGTGTAAGATAATGGGGTTAGTGACAGTTTTTTTTTTCTTCTATTTTCAAGAATTTGTTCCACGACTATTACGGTAATCACATTGACAGCGGAAAGTTAATTTTTTTTCCATGGCTACCAAATAGGTCCAGAAAAGTAACTTCATGCAAATCTACATCACTCTGCTTTCTGGAGCATACGCAAAGTGATGTGGATGGTCACACAAGTTGTAGTAAAGTGATTTTACAGATATTTGTTTACTTCTACCCATCCAGGTGTTGACCGTTTTATTTATGTTTTTTTTTTCTCTTCTTTCCCTAAATTGCTCTTGTTGTTTGAATTTACTTTAATATCTTTTATCTGAAAATTTCTGCTAATTTAAATTAGGCAATTATAATTTTATTTTAAATATATATTTATATGCAGTCGAATATGTAAACACAATGTTAGTTGTTTGCAAGAAAGACAGTGATTAGTTCATACCTTAGCACTAAACTTTAGTTAGTCTCCATGCAATCAGTGGTTTAAAAGTTTGTAAGTTAGCGCTGGAGTACTACTTATTGACAGAGACTTTCTTTTTTTTATAAGTGGTTAGTACCTAAGAAATTTGTTTTGAATGACAGAAAGTATAATTTTAAGTTGTGCTAAGCCTATCGTGGTTATAGGCCTACGAGAAAACAAATAGAACTTTTTGTCTTCTTGCCTCCATTCTTAAACAGTTCAGTCAAGAAATTTTCATGTGTCATTATGTCTACAAGTTATTAGGGAAGAAACGAGTCGGGCCATAACTCAGATGTGGAGATGAACCCTGGACTGTGGGCAGTCAAGGAGGCCAACCAAGCTGACGATTTCTACGGGAAACGGTACCCAGATGTGTAATTCTCTCCAGCCTCAGTTGTGGTTCTGCATTACCAATTAAGATGGTTTTCAATTCCCTAATGCTCGCCAAAACAGGCTGGAACTGTAGACGACTGTTCAGCACTAACTCAAGTAGATTGATTTGCCGACTATGTCTGCTGTATGTGCAAGTCTCTTCAAGGAAATATTAAATTTTCATGTGTGGAGAATTATACTATCAAGTTATTAAATTTGTTTCACCTCGCCGAACATGTACACTAGTGGCTCGAGAGAAGTCTACAATTTGTTAATACTAAAAGTTGTGCTCAAGTTTGCCAAACAACCTTTTAATAAACTTAACTACTCCACTTATAACGATATGTCGATAACTACGATTTTAATTCTCTAAGATGTTTGGTGCTTACAGAAGTAAATACACATATATTAATATCTCATTTTAAGGAATGTGTAGTGTTTAGTTCTTGTAATAAAATTGGTACTGTCTTAGTAGATGCTGATCAAGGTGAAATTTAGTTTTCTTTGTCAGTTCATAACAGGGTTATTTTAACAATGTTCCTATAGTGATGGGAAATTCCCATGAGGTGTGTGTGTGTGTTTATATGTTTTATATGTGTGTGTTTATATATATATATATATATATATATATATATATATATATATATATATATATATATATATATATATATATATATATATATATATATATATATATATTAGAATAAGTATGGAGTAATCCTGGCATTACAATTTTATTTGATGTGTGACTTATGAAATGAAATATTCTCTTTGGCAGGCGTACGACTACTACACTGCAATTTCTGCTTTCTGCTCATTCGTATAAAAGTGACACAGCTAACTCTTCCTTACACTATCTCCTATCCATTTTTTCTACTTTAATGAAAAAAAGTCTTTCTCAGGGTCCCAAACTTGAAAATATATTCATGTTTCGAAAGTTATGTAGTAAAAAGCTAGAATTATTACAAAGTAAACCTCCTTTGGTCGTGCTCCAGGGAGAAGTGGGGTTTATTTTTTTATCTAATCAGATGTCTGGAACACGTGCGTTTTCAAAGCCCTCGCCACTGTGGAATTTAATCACATCAGTGTGGAAAATAATGAACCTGCCATGGGTAATGCCGGAAAAATTGTATTTCCGTAACAGCCCCTCTCCCAACACATAGCACTAACCTTACATTTTACCAAAAATTTCGTAAAGTGAATAATTATTATTATAATAATGGGTAGTAACATAATAGCTGATTACAAAAACTCATATTAAACATGTTAGTAACTCGCTTCCAATTAACACGTATTCAAAGTACGTAAAAAGCTACCTGCAATGCTGAATTCTATCACAAATTGCACAATTCACAATTCCTACACTTCCTTCAATTCTCTCACTGCAAATTTCACATAACACTAACTCTTCCATTACACGCCGTTATAATAAAGTCACGTTGCAGGACAAATCTCACATTCAAAATAATTGCATAGGTCTGTTTGTAAACTAAACACAGACAACACCATACACGAAAGAAGGTTATACACCTAAGCGATTAGGTGCGTTTCATACAGCTATAAGAAAACGAACGATTTTACTTCAAATGGTCGGGTTAAAATTCTTTGGTGCAGATTTCGCAGTACATCATAAACACGAATTTTTGTGGCGGTTTCTTCTTTGATCAATTTCTAAATTGAAGCGAATGACGTAAAAATATATTAATGAACTCCTATAATTTTTTTTGCCAATCCTCCTCCGACATACTCGTAGGTCATCGTCGTTCTGCTGAAACAGAAGAAAAGGAAACGAGAAAAACTGGAACAAGAAATGCATACAAAGATATGTTATACAATAATTTCTTAATTTTTGTAGTTTAGATAGTCATCTACACTATAAAATGTTAAATTAGAAAAAAAATTCTTTCAGCTGTTTTTTTTAAGAGTTTTTGGTTAAAGAAGCAAATTTCTTGAAGGTATCGTGGTAACTTATTGAAAAGTTGGCTACCAACGTAGGATGGCGCTTTCTGGACAAGTTTTAAGTTAACTGAAGCCATGTGTAAGAGTTTTTTTTTTTAAATTCAAGTGTCATTCTTCTGAAAGGTCTCATTTTTCTGTAATAAATGGCTGTTTTTGGACATGACTATAAGTACTGAAAACATGTACTCACATGCAAATGTTAAAATCTCTGAGCTCTTGAAAAGAGCTCTACATGAGTCTGACTTTCTTTTGCCATTGATTATTCTTAGAGCTCTCTTTTGCATGTGAAACACTTTTTTGCTGTCAGTGGAATTATCCCAGAAAGTTATACCTAACATATGGTGGAATGAAAATATGCACTTAGTTTATGAAAAATATATGCAATGTGAGATTTCAGTGAAGTATATTGTCTACTTTTAAGCCGAAAAACTTAATCACTGCAGTTTCATAAATTTTGTCTCTCGTACTGCTAACATATGAATTAATGTTTTTTTCTGTTCTTTGTGAGGAAATTCATAAGATATGTTTTATCTATGTTGAGATTTAATTTGTTTGCAGTAAACCATGCATTTAGCTCTGTAATTGTGTGTCGGTTTTTTTGCGTAAAATCATTTACAGAGTCTCCAAAGACTAAGATGCTAGTATCATCTGCAAATAAAATTGGTGTAGTTTCTGGGGTTAAGGCACATGGAAGGTCATTTATATCAACTAAGATGATTTGGGGGCCTAATATTGACCCTTGTGGGACACCATGCTTGATTTTTCCTGGTTCTTCGTGAGCACACAACCATGACATCAGCCAACCACCATCTTGGATACATGACTGGCTGAGAGGAAATGCGCCACCTTCCACTATCCCTCCTTCCACATCAGATTCATATAGGAGGAACCACCCTTACCATGCCGTGCCATGTGTGTGTGGCCACAAACCGAAAAAGCCATGTGGACTGGCAAAGCAGATGTCATGGATCCCTCGCATCAACCACAGCACATTAACAACTGTGAGTGCATGGACTTTCACATTGCAAATGGCAAATTGTCAACCTTGTTTCACAAGTGTCTGAGATGTGCAGACAATTCCGATCCGTTCTCACTTGTCGAGTTGTGTGGGAATACCTTCATTTTTAAGGATGCTACATCAGTGCAGAGGCTTTGGGCCACAGTAAGTAAAGTAAACATCGAACTGCAATTCAAGGCACTGTCATGCACTCGTGCTGGCAGACCGGACTATGTATGCACCAAATGATTCTGGCCACGGCAAACGAGAGGATTTGTCAACCCACTTTGTGTACCAAGCCTGTGTAGTTGTGACAGCGCACAGTGAGTCCGCCACTGTCAATGTCAAGATTTCAAAGAAACCTTCAGAAATGAGCAAATGGCCTACTCTTGGTGGACGAGATGCTCGAGACTGTATCATAAACAGTGTGTCACGCTGCAGGAGATGGCTACACGACAGGACAAATTCTACGTTAACTGCATGGGATTTAAACTGGTAATGAATGAGGGGCTGCAACATCAGAGCAAAACCACTTCACACCACCTGTTCGCCAACTGCCGAGGTAATGGGCATGGAAAAGATGCAGGCACAACAACAACAGCACGTGTCACTGCTCATGCTGCCACACTTTCCAACTGGTGCAGCACGCATGGGAATGGCACAATTTGGCACCCCCGCTTATGCCATGCTGTCTGTTACTCCGAACCATGCCAGCCTGGGATCCGGCGCAGTTAGCAACACTGGAGGTGTTGTACGACAGGGGACACAGGAGGAGAACCCATTCGCTAACAACCCCAACAAGATTTCAATTCATCCCAGGATACACCGGCTGCTCAAATGAAGATCCCGCAGCATTTATCCACGACTGTGAAATTAGATTTACGAGGTATGGAGTCGACCTGAGGGATTGGCCTGATTCTATGGGTGAGTGCTTCAAAGGAGATGCTCGCTTGTGGTGGCGAGGTGTGAATTGTTATGGGATCACATAAACTGAATGCTGCCAATCGTTCTTGAGCCAGTTGGAAAATACATTCGCCTCCCTGCATTCACAGAGTCGAATAGTATTAGAGGAGCAGCAGGAAGAGACCTTGTACTACTTTGTGATGCAAAAGATCAGAACTGTACAAACATAACATCCAGAGCTGAGTGCGCAGCAAGTGTTGTAGATGGTGGCGAGCTCAGCGTTCCCAGAATGTAGAACAGCACTTGTACCTGTCACCCAATCTACTGAAAGAGAATTTCTGCAGACCATCATGCTACTGGGTACTAGTATCACTGCCGAGCTGCGATGTGACCGCGAATGCGAGCAACTGTGCCAGGATAATGAACACTCAAGATCGCAAGATAACCGAGAAGAAAATGGAAGAGGACCAATGGTCAGAACGTGTCAATGAGATCGGGGCAATAAGTAATGGATGTGCCATCTACAGCACACAGTAATGGGACACGTCAGCCATGCCCACCAATGGAGCCATGGTATCTTGCATGTTAATGTTGCTGGTGTGATAGGCCGCACGTCGACAACAGTTGCCTGCAATGGACTGGAGCACTGACCACTGCTGGACGAGGAGGTCGGGGTAGAGCGGCCAGACGTCATTCAACCCTGGGCAAAAATGTGTCCCACTGACCCGACCCCGCAACAAGTCCTACTTGTGCAGACAATCAGTGACTTAACTGGCTTCATTCGTATTTCAGTTACTAATAACGATCATCTGTGCCGAGCACTGAAAGACACTGCTGCATCACACAATTTCATGAGGTGTAGCTTCGTCAATTGTGACAAAATTAATACAGTTGACAAAACAGTTAAACTGGCAACACCCCAATATACCGGAGAAATTAAAGGGGAAGCTAGTATTATTGTATGCATCCATGACGTGGAAACAGTGACAGGACCCGACCAGTGACATTGTGATGCCGAGGAGATGCCAGCATTTGTCAAGACAGAGGCCAACAACGTTCGTGTTTGGGGATACCAGCACACGTACGTAATCTACATCGTCCATGGCAGACTGACAGCAAGGACAGTGAGAACATAAAAAGCGGCAGCAACGAATTGGGGGCAGAGGTGATGTCTTCCCCTTCTTGTTGATCGAAGAGGCCACATTCAACGGGTGTGTCGAGGGCCTGTGGATGTCAGGATACACCCATCGCAGCTATTACAACATATCCGGCCATGTGGAAGCTGCCGCCCCACATGCTACAAAGTAAAAAACAGAGCGGCCCCTACAATCTGTGGCCGCGGTGCAGACTCCACCCATTGCACACATGTTGTGGCTGAACCAGAACCTGAAAGTGACGAATGAACTGTCTTCATAAGGAAGACATGTGGCACGTGGAATGTTTCTGACCCCTAGACCATTCACCACATCTGGAAGAACCCACGTGTATGAGTATGAATCGAATAGGTGTGCTGTAGTATATGTAGTTAGGGTTATACGTTTGTGTTTCTTGTGTGGCGCTGCTGTGTTTCTTTAATTTTATTTTTCTTTTAAGTATTTTTAAAGTGTTAAAATATTTTCATGTAAATTTCCCTGCCGTAAAATGTAAATATCAGGGTTTGTTGTCATGTGATCACGTGATCCGGTACACGCTGCACCGGGTACACTAGTGCGACATCAACGGAACACATGTTGTGTTTTGCAATTTAATATATCGTCCATGTTATGCAGAGTATGCGTTATTTATTATTGTTGAAGGTGTTTAATAGGGTTTTATGTTTGGCATGTATGTATGTGTAATAAATATGTTGACATGCGCAGTTGGCACTAAGGTAAACAAACTGCTCAGCTATTGTTGGAACACTACACACACTCAATATTTACACAAATATTTTCAGAGTGTTTTTCTTGTTTGCGCTGGCATGCATTTCTTTGGTTTAATATTCTCTCCAATTGAACAGAAAGAGCCAGCATTGTGTTAAGTGGTTTGTTGGTTTGTGCACGAGGGACACCATAACGAAATTAATGACTACATGCCAAAAAGTGGCCTAAATATAATAACTGTTCTTTTTAAGTTGAATTTATCATGCAGTGTTTTTTGATTGTGTTGTAATAAATAAATAAGGGTTGTTTAAATTAAGGTAGTGGAATCCCGACATGAATAGGCCATGCTCGAGGAAACCGTAAGGCACCAGTGTGAGATTACTGTGCCTTACATGGAAAGTTTACGTTTATGTTTATTTATATTTTCTCTTTCTTTTAATACTCAAGTGAGATTTATTGTGTAATGTTTTGTGTGTAACACATTCATCAAGTGCCACGATCGCCCACTCCATTTCATTAATTAATTGTGTTAATGTAATTTTATTCTCACGTGACACAGCAGCGGGAGTTAGCGCCAGGGAGCAGACACCCCGCTACCATGTTTGACAGAAGCATCTTGCGTACAGTGCGAGATGGATGTATGTCGCTGTCTTCCCTGGGCACTTCGCTGTTTGTTCCAGCCATGTAGTTTATCAATAGTTAATGTAATTCAGGAACCTTTCATTATTCTTTAGCCAGGGGAGTAAACCATCTCACATTCCAATCCATCTGTATATGGCTGTGTTGTGAATACTCGTAATTTCCATTTAGGCACTTTGCCACCTTTTCCAGTTGTAGTGATTACCCTGTTTAAATGGGGCAACATGTGTAAGTGCTTCTTCAGATGGTAACGAAATAAATAATTATGTCACCTGACCTGGCAGATTATTATTTATTTCACCGACCACTCCATGGCAGTTTCAATGGTAAACCATATTTTTCTTTAAGTGTAAGGTGGGTTATAACAGCCCTGGGAGTGAGTACGAGTGTATGAAGGTAGTTCAGATAACATTCACTAGCCCAGAGAGTTTGATATCTCAAGGATGTACTTTCTGCAATTTATATAAGTTACGTCGTCGGACATCGAGGGAAATATGTGTAGTTTGTCGGCCACACTACCTCATCTATACTTGTGCTCTCTGCTGAGAATACTGGCGCCCACCTTAAACAACTAGGGTAGTATTCTTTACCCAGTCTACATAACCTTGTCTACTAGATGGTCCAGCTATCTACACGACATCAGGTCGAAAAGTCTGTGCTAAATGACCCTGCACACCGAGCCTTAATAATGTTTTGACAGTGTGCAGTGGCATGGAAATGGGATAAATTGGATACTTATTGCAGTGAAGTGTGAGGTCCGTGTAATATTGGACTTACCCGACTAGGCACCAGGCATCGTCAATGCAACACCATGATAGTGGATGATGCTGTAGCACTATGACTGTCAGTGATCTTGGGGTGCTGCAAGCCGTACGCCTGGACGAAAACTTCCGTTAAATTGTTTACATCTGTCCTTCTACAGCTGTAGCTATAGGGATGCTATTGTTGGGTGTTTACTAAACAGTCATCCGTGGCATGACTACACGCCGTACTACTGTAGTGACATTTGGCAGCAATCTGTTAACTACTGTTACATCTTGCGATGTGGATTATCGGGCTATCAACACACCATAGAATTATGATGCAATTAAAACAATGTACACATGCTTACATTGAGCCCTCCTGAAAACACTTGCAAATGAAGGCAGGTATTTTTAGGGCCCGTCCCCTTTATTGCCTTGCAGCGACCAAAATAACTTACTCTATGATCAGTTCTCAGAATATTTAATCGATTTGAATGAACACTGCTCTCAGGAAGACATTTACATGCGTAGATTACTTAACCAGTCATTGTGGCAACACTGCTAAATAATGACTTACGCCATACACATTACTTACAATAACTTAAGCTTCCCCGAGCAATGCAAACCACGGGAAAGTGTGGGTGGTGTACTATGCGGTGAAAAACGAGACTATTATTAAAACATTAAGCTATAAAAGTGAAGTGATAAGTTCAAGAAAGATGCATGGCACCCAGTGTGCAGGAAAACCCTGAGCACACGAACACATGCAACCACCCTCATTTAAGCCAGATGCTTACTAAACCCCCACCCCAGCACATGAGCGGGCGAAGACTGGCTTGTGTACCAAGGTGGGGACTACTTCCTGCACTACATGCTAACTTCAGCTTTACCTCCAGAAACTTAAGGCTATGTGCTACATTAAATCGTATAAGAAACCTGAATGATACACGAATACATAACAGTGATGAAATGAGCATGAACAGAGGGTAACAATGAACATGGAAAATACATGTTTGCAGAAGAACACAGCAAAACACTGACTGCACAAAAGGACAACCAAATAAAACTCTTTATTAACATAACAATCAACAACTGAAACATCATAAGAGGTAAGCCCTTAGACTCAGTATCTTGTATTGTTCTCTTTTGTATATCGCTCTGCCATGCAGAGTCCTGGCCACTTGGCCTGAAAAATGCCTGTTATGCTGCACCCGGCGTGCGCTATACTGCACTTGAATACGTCACACATTGCGAACTCCATGTGCGCCCTGTATATCTGCAGAGTGCGCAACCCAGCTGTGGTTGCTGTGGGTGCTCGGCCAGAGAAACTGTCTTAGGGAAGGGGAATGTGGCACACATCAGTTTCATGAGAAATTACAGGCTGGCAGCTGAATACGCGATGTTACTTACACTCAATAGCTGAGGTATTGTGGTTGCGCAGCATCATCCCAACATATATACACACTAAAATAATTACATGCAAATACATTGGATTTATGTGATTGTAGAACATATGGAAGGTAATAGACAGATTGGAGGGCCATCGCCCTTATACTTACCAGGAGGTGGGATTGTACTGGAACACATTTTGATGCCAGCCATAGCTAGCAGCCTATTCCTTGTCGACCAGAGCACACTATCAAGCAGTCCATATAAGAACTTCCTGCAGTAGAGGGCTGGCCATGCAACACACTACTGGAGGCTACCACCAGCCCTACCATTAACTGATTCTGTGCAACGACTATTACAACAAACAATGTGTAACTTCTCTTAACAAGTGTTGTTTGCAGTGATACATTTAGCCTCACAATAAAATAGCACCCAGTAAACGAATGTGATGAATTCCCTATTAAATCCATATAGCATTAATAGTACTAACTGTCGACCACACGGGAACATGGATCTCAACCATCACATATTGGTGTATAAAAGTGATTAGTGTAACAGAGTCACAAAAATAAGGGAACTTAAGGACTAACAGTGAGCCCTTTTATTGCAACAAAGTAATATATTCCTAAAATTGCCATGTTGATGTTGCTTGTGTGATGCATACTCTTCGAACTGCGCAAAACAAAATTACTGTGATTATTTTTATAAAATGTCTACATTAACTTGTAAGCTGCCAAATTAATGCAGAATATTTACTTTCAAATGACAAAGGTATTTATAAATGTTTTTCTCTTTCAACTGAAAGAAAGACTTGAAGTACAACAATTATTTCAACTATAAAAAAGAGTGAAACAAAATTTTTATTCGTTATCCAAATGATTTGTACAAGTGTCTTACATAACATTCCAAGTGATATGTCTTTCATCAGTATCATTCATGTAAAATATTTTGCATAGGAATTTCCTGTTCTGTCACGGTGTTGGTTACAGGCATCATCAACGCCATGCCACCCTCAGCAGTCTTGGTTTGACGAGTGTTAGGGCAGGTCGCATTCATACAACTAGGATGTGCAGCATCTTAGAACTCGTCTTGTAACTACATTATTCTTAAATTTCTGTAACGTTTCCTTATTTATTTCGTTCACCTCAGAGTAAACCTTCCATCCAGAGCAGACTCACAGCCCCTCCGGCATATGATTATTTGATTTATTTTCGCCACATCTCAGACGTTTTTCACAGCTTTGCCTATGCGAGGCTTTGTGCCACATGCCCACTTACGTTTTTAATCCTGTACCATCATGTCACAAGTGGTGAATAATCATCAAAGTTACTTCACTTATGTGTTTGTGTACATTTACTCTTGCTTGTTGAGGAGTTTTAAGGCCGATGGACCTTTCTTCTGCCAGAAAAGTGCCACATGTTTGTGACCACTTAAGTTTTTGAGTGCTGTATATGTGACTGTTTGAAGTGTATTTCAGTGTTGATAAGGCTTGTTGGAAAGCCAGAATATCCCAACTCGAGTGCAGATTTGACAGTAAACCAGTCTAAGCCACTCCCTAACATTACTCTATTCAGATGCCAAGGGACAAGGGGTCTTTTCCCCCGTGCATTTCGACCACCGTCCACCTCAAGAGTCTCGTATTAACCCTATCAGATTCCCCTTGTTGGTTATCTGGCTCCCACCAGACATTTATTACTCACATTTGAGACCTTGTGACCACCTTGTTAGCAGTCAATCGGCCTGCCCGCACTTGGGCTTCACCACGCCGATCCCCACTAGGCATCAATTGGCACCCCTCTTTGTAGCTAATTCAGACTTGTTTTTCAGACACCAATTTTCTATCCGTCAATTGGCGCCCCTCTGTTAGGATAAACGACACTGCAATGTTGTGACCAGTTGTCGAACCTCAATTTTCAGTTGTTGGCAAATGTGGAGTGCGCGAAAAAACCTCCAATCATTGAAATCGGATTCCAGCAACTGCGATAGGAGCATTTCTTCTTCTCCCCACTGTTTTGACATATTTTCCTGGTCGTCCATGCTGCATATCGCAGGGAGGAACTGAGCACATGCTCGACCGGCCTCCACACCAGCCATGACAAACACCGCCGTAAACAATGTCCATGTGCGTGGGACAAGAACGTGAATGGGCGGGTCGTAGTCCCTGTAAAAATGTCTGTGCAGACACGTCGTGTAACCACGAACGTGAATGTGTTCACGACAGTGTGTTGGCATGCAATTACATGTAGAAATTTTGGAAAAGTGAAGGAGAGTGACCCTTTTGCAATGTACGAGGCAACAACTAATATCTGGAGATGCCTTCTAAAACACACTTCAACAGCATCTATGGCAACACCATGCAACCAACCAACCAGATATTCATACAGAGTGACAGACAACCGACAGCGATGTGAAGGACCAAAACAAGATCTGGCATCTTGCACACATTGCTGGAACAAACAACAGGTAATGGCCCTTAAAATTGCTGAGAGAAAAAGCATGCGTGGACAGTACAGTTTGTGTGTTATCAGTGATATATTGCCCAAGGGCGGACTCATGGTAATCGCTCAACACCAGTAGACTATATGCTGTCATGAGAGATTGTACAGTGCCAGGTACGTGCGATACAAGGACGTGTGGACAACCATTGGAGTTCCAGACATGTCATGACAGCCACAACATATGCCATGCTCTGCACACCACAACATATGAGGGGGGAAACTCCCGAAACAACCTCTCAAGTGTCGGAATTGTACGAGGAAACATAAAGAACTGAGTTACATAACTGCACCACCACTGGTGTAAACAACTGTGACATGTGAAGCGACGGAGCCTATAACGCAAAGAAATTCGGTACACTTACAACCACCCACACCTAATGTGTACGACTACCGACCAAGCAACCTACCACTGCATCCTCACCACTTGTGCCATGCTTTCCTTCAGTTCATCATGTCATCCCATTAATGACACCAGTACGATTCCAAACTGTCCCAAAATTTGCAAGCCAGAACTCTGAATACCCATGGATATTTATCGAAGAGTGTGTGCAATGACGGTAGAGGTATGCAGTTCATATAGAATACTGGCCGAGTGTCATAGGAGCCCACCTGACAGGTTATGCTTGAGTATGGTGGAGGTTCATTACCGAATACCAGATGACTTGGGAGTAGTTCGTCGCTAAGTTTTCCATGCGGTACACCAGCACGTTAGCCACAATACAAACACAAGTTAGTATCTTCACCAAGCAGCAATGCCTACACGAAAAGTTAGAGATGTTCGTCCAGCGAAAAATTAACTTAGTCACCAGAGTATACCCTCATATCGCCACCACAGATGTACCAGAGGCAGTTATACAGACATTGCTGCCAGAATACAGAGCTGCTTTGCGACCGACCATCTACCATGGGTCCGAGAACTTTGTGTGGACAGCTTTTGGAATCTCACGTGATACAGCTGAGTTATGTCAATGAGGAGCAGTGCCACGTGGTCCAGTGAGTATAAACACAGCCACCCCCACCCCCTCCCAACATGGCCATAAAACCAACAACAACATGGCACCTAGATGTCCACCATCTGCAGACCATGCGAGCGGTGCATACACCAGCAGTGATTTCAGGGCCAAACAGACCTATGTGTCAAAGCAACACATTTGCCTGGACAATGCGAGAATGGCAGGTCTGACTGACCACCGCCTCGCTCATGTAGATTTTGTCTCTGTGAGCTAATGTACTAGCACAGAGACTACCCAACCCACAGAGAAACACAGAACACAGAGTCGGGAAACTGTGGACAGGGGTAGGGGACACGGCCCCTATCCCCGGAACCACAACAACAAGCTTAAAGAAATCAGTCTACATAGGCCAGGATTTTTCAAGACTATGATAGTTGCTACACATTCCTGTCAATGTAAACATCATTTCAACAGTGTCACTCATAGACACAGCAGCATCACATAATTTTATCAATGCAAAAATAGTAAATTCTGAACACTGCAATGTGGATAAAAAAGGGTGCAACTCGCCACATGTCACTTTAATGGATATGCTAACTGCACCACAACAATGAATCTCAACATTTGGGATGAAAACATGATTGTTCCTGTACTTATCTTGCCAGCCCGCAGGTAAGATATAATTCTGGGAGTGCCGTGGCTCGATGACCAACAAGTTCTGATTCTGATTTCCCATGACAACATTCACTTCGGCAAGACACGGATAAAAACGGTACACCACCTGGGATACCATCAGCCCACCATATTGGAAGACGTCGACTTACACGACTTCGATCATACAGAGCCAGAAAAATTACAAAGTGCCGTGGAAACCCTCTTAAACGAATGTATATGTACATTCCCCGTTAGCAAGCTGGATCACCTGTCCGGTTGAGGTTATGTCATGTTTATTGACCAAACTAGGGTGAGAAATGTTGTGTGTGACAGTCGTGTCAACAAGGGCATGACACAAAATACAGTTTATATGAACAAGTTCACATAAAAAATTTTTACCCTGACTACTGACCTTTGTAATTAGGGCTTGTTGTGGCGTCCCTGCTGTGCTGGTGTTGCAGGAAGGGGTACAGTCAGCAATTGCTGGCTCTACCCCTACAACCTGTTTCCCTGCTGGTCTTTGCTGCTGTCTGGTTGTTAATGGGCGTTTCCTCTGCTGTTATTTTGCTGTATCTGTTGCGGGTTTCTCGGGCAATCAGTGTGACAATAGAACTGCCGTCCTGAGGAATACCGGCACGGCATTGGTTGCAGTCTCATACTGTCCCTCATAGCCTCAAAGCGTTGGTCAAAATGGTATGTCAGTGCGATTGATAACACGGGGCGTAGCCATCGTGGTTCTGTTTACATCTGTAGGTAAATTTGGAAAAGGCATTGAGATAGGAAACTGGTTCTGTATGGTTGGCAATACTCTTCTACTTGTTGATGAGTGGTACCAAGAATTTTAAGTTAAATACCAACTAGCAAGCATAGAGCAGACTCTTCTGCTCTCTGGGTTGTGTGCCGACGACCTATGGGCAGTGTCCTCCCGGTGCTCCGAACATCGTGATTAATGCAATAACAATTATGTTACTGCAACCCTACAAAGTGAGATCTTGAGGCATCTCACACACCCATAATTAGTTTTATGTAGATAAAAACTATGAAAGGTAATACTAAACACTGATACATACCCCTTAATGATTTGCGGGAAATGTGATGTGGGCCCGCGCCCCAATGCCCATAGGCAACCTGAATGAGAATTCATACCATTTTAAGTTGAATCATTGGGATTTATTAAGAGCTCCTCCATTAAGCAAACATATACACTATGCCGGGTTTAACCCCCCAGGCAGGGTGACACTGTACAAATGGCCCAATGGCAACAAGGAACTTATGTGAAAACTCAAGCCTTCCCAGACGATTCTATTCCACGGGAAGGGAGAAGTGAAGAATTTTGGGCAGGTGCGAAGTAAGCAAAGGTTCCAGTACATTAATGTCTATTACTGTGAAGTGATTAGTGAACAAAGATGAAGTGCCACCCAAGCACGCGACATGCGACCCTGTCGATCAGCACGTCCAATTCCTCGAGACACCACAGTATGACTAACTGTCCTGCGTGGCAAGTCGGCGAGGTTTGGCAGGCAGGCCAGCCACACTGACTATTTTCTTACACTCTCGAACTCCATGAAACACATCCGTGTTACTTTAAATGCTACAAACCTTACAAAAAATATTACCCTTGGCACAGGAAGCCTTTAATTGACACATTACACTTTATGAAACGAAATGGGGATGAAACATGTGAAAATTATAAATTATGAAAAATACAACACACTGTAATTAAGGCCCACGGGGCATCAAAATATTAAAGGATGTCTTGTTTGGCCATTTCGTGAATGGGCATCCTTGAACATTACTTAATTAAGCTTGATTAAACTTAGGCCCAAATTTGCAGGACCACTTTTTAAGTTATGAGTGCATGGGCGCACGTGGTTTGCTCAACATTTGCACTTTCCTGCTCACGTCACGAGCGCTTTTTTCGGCCCCTGTAGCCACACTCGTAACTGAGGTTTTCGTGGTTCGACCACTGAAGTGCAATCTGCAACGAGTGTGCACGAGCACCCGGTTTAGTGCTGGTAGCTGCAGCATCTGCTGGCGATGGCGGGCAAACGGGCTAGGGGGAAGCGGATGGCATCAAGACATCCTAGGTGATAGTATGGTACGAATACAAGTCAATATAACCGGAACTACCAAATTCGACACTGTCTGTACCCTGCACACTAAACCAGCCTACGCTCGGGTATCCCATATTATGTTACTTCATGTATATTGTGTATGTATAATTGGATAAGTGTTTTATGTTACTTTGAAATGTGTTGTAGTGTTGCATTGGTAAATATTGAATGGAAAGGGCATGCCAGAGACTGTGTTGCTGCCTTCTGAGACAACGCCAGTGCCGAAGTTACGCATCACAACGAGGGCGAGCTTACATCGCCCATAGCTTAGTAAGTGTCTGCCTTGATAGTATTCAACCAGTACGAGATGCTGGACTGCGTTTCCTGCCGCTGTCACACAGCTGAGAGACTACAAGGCTACAGCGACATGGAGTGGATATCCACAGCCGCCAACCCCTGCCCGAGCATCCTGTCCCTCAGCTAGGAGATGCGCAGCACTCGGGCAACCTGTTCCAGTTCGTAGCAGTGCATGGGTATGAGGTGCATTCAGCACATGCGCTGCGCTGCTGCAATGGCAACTCCAACAACGAGACGAGCTTCTCCCGAGGAGTGGGGAGCCAGCCGGGGCTGCCTGGCGGCCAAGGTCTTAGCCACTGTGTACATTGTCCAGCCTGCAATCATTACACTGCCTGACACCTACAGATCTCATGCTGGTGTTTATTGGACACCCGTCAACGTGAACTTCATCTATGAAGAAAGCTTACCACTTGAATACACTGTTCCACTACAAATACCTACTACACCGGCATCCCTTGACCAATATTCACACATTGTATGTAATGATCAAAAATTGTATTCATCTAAGAAAGGCAAAGTAATTTATTAATATATGCAAGCAGCATGAAGGCAGGATCGACTCCAGAGAAAGGTAAGGTGAAAAGTCTGAAAGTTCTATAAATTTCCGAGTATTGGCACCAGGGCTAGACAGAGTATGAGAGTTGATCTGAAGTCGTGATGGCCGACGGCCCATGTGGCCTTCCTGGTAGTACCTCACTGATGGACGAGAAGAGCAACAAAAGTGGTTGCCATGCTCCCCTCCAAACTTATGAAGATTGACATAGATCTAAATCAAGTACTGCCTTGTCTAGTGAGGGTTGTCGGCCTCTCCCAGACACCAGTACACACGAATAAGTGGGCTGTTGTTGCCTCCGAATGCCATTAGTAGTTCAAAACATTTTTAGGTTAGATACGTATTATGTGGTCGAGAAGCAGCCGAATTAAATAATACATGCCGAGTTATCCATCATGTGGTTTTATTTTATTTTATTTTATTTTACACAAAGAGAACTTACATTGATTATTCGCTGTTAAAGCGAGGCGAGCTCTGATGCTGATTAAAAAGGTGGCATGCTTACATGATTTATGGTAAGAGTAAAGTTATCCTAGCCGTGTAAAAGATGGCTGGGGTGTGAGGTGGCACTGGCTCCGGGCGAGCAAAAGACAACAGGTTCAAGTAAACTACACTATATGTCAGAAATTAACTGTGATTAGCACAAAAATGTTAAATGCATGGAGCCCCGCAAGACGGCGGCCACCTCACGTCGAGCCAAGTTCAAGACTAACTTGGCGTGGGTGCAAGGCCCTCTCATTGGCAGCGAACTGCTGCGAAAATGTCACTTCACTTGTGCAGAGTTAAAAAATAAATGAAAAATGAATGAAAACGGCTATCAGGGTGGCTGATGAAATGGGAACTGTAGAAAAGTCTTATATAATGCACAACAACTTAGCTTAAAAATAAACCAGAAAACAAATCGTCATTCAATCAACTTACACACAAGGCCCTCTATTCTCACTTTAAGATGTCTTTTTACAAGCAATTTCTGGGTGCTGTAGCTTTCCCCCCTATTAACTAATTCTTTTAGAATAAATAAAATTAATAATAAAACATTTTAACATTAGACATAACCCTGAAAAACATTCATGAAAAGTTTAATTGCTTTTTGAAAATTATTGTTTACTTGGTTAACACACCATATGCACCTGTCGGCTCTGCTATCCGCACATTCAAATATTGCCAGTATTTGCCAGTATTGTGATACTGACTTTTAGGTTATGTTTGGTTCTTTCTGTTCCCATGACGTTCAGTCACGTAATTAGCATATTATAAATTTATAAATAATATTCTTGTTTGGAATATCAATTCTGTTTACATTTTATGATAATCATTTCTAAACGTGTTTTATAGGTGGTGCTCTTGGCACATCAGTAGTTATGTCATATTTTCTACATCACTCTTAAAACATAGTACACACATGTACAAATAAAAGAAACCACAATATTAAATGCATAAATGAATAAATATAGACTATTTGCCTCGTACTTACACATGTGTTACATGGTATACATATGTTGACAATAACAATAATAATAGTAATAAAAAACACATGTCATTTACACTGTATGAAATGTAAACAAACAACCCACAGCAAATGCACGTGCGCAGAATCGCACAATTGACAACATGGAACATTTTCAATTTTAATAAAAATATACACTCAATGAAATACCTTTGAAAAAAACATAACACTGCAAACATGAACCCTGAAAAAAATAACCAAAAACATGTGCATGGATAGCACAGGCGAACACATACATTGCACTCACTGACTATTATTAAAAGTACACAATACATTTACTTTGAAGAAAAATAATAAACAAAAATAGAACACTGCACTATGTCGAATTAAACACACTCGTTCACACACGTGGACAGTGGGTTCGGCTACAACGCCCCCACATGTTACAGAGTGGTCATGACGATTCCTGGATGATGTTCTGTTGAACAGGATTAAAGACCCGGGGATGAAGTCCATGTCAACGATTATATAGGGTAAGATTGTTTACAGCAATGTAAAAGCAGGCCCGATTACTTACTGCCATCTATTGGCTGGAAGTAGTAGATGCTACTTCAACAAACCACTACCACTATCTGTGACCAGCTAAGAACTATTGCTGGTGCTGCCATATTTAGGGATGTATAAAAACTACCTAACCCCTTTCCTTGGCGGGATATTCTAAATTATTTAGAAAACTGTACTTCAACCAAACCCAAGATTTTGGGGAGAAATCTTTGGCCAGCTAAATTTTTTTTTTTCAAATCATTACCTTTAATGCATGAGCATGTGGCCAAATATATATTTTTGGAGTTAATAGTTTTCCATTATTACAGAACTTTTCGATGAATTTCATAAATATATTATCAAATAACCAAATTATAGTTGAAAATGAACACTTATGAAGCCCCAAAAAATTTTAATAGTCAGAGGTGTTTGAATCATGGGATAGTCATGTAATACAATTTCCCAAAAATATTGCTCTACTGGTAATTATAGATGCAGTGATGAATGTAATAAACTCTTCTGTAGAGCGAAATCACAGGAAGAGTGAGGTGGCCTCTTGATGGCATTCAAAAAGTTTTAATGTTCATGATAACTGGTTGCCAAGTGCATGTAAAATGGAACTCTTAAATACTGGAACTCGCTGCACCATTAGGAACCAGGCTTTCTTCTTTAATTTTTTAGTCACTGACCACCTGAAAAGTTGTATTTACTTTCATATATAGCTTTTTATATTTAGTTTTAGTAATTTTCAAACAAAATTCTTGCCAGTTATGTTTACATGTAAAAATTTATTGTAGGCATTTTGGTAAATGTCGGTATAATTTGGGAAGTTCAAATATAATGAAATTATTATAATGATACCAGTTATGATTCGGTATAGTTTAAAGTATTCCGAATACCTTTTGTAATGTACAAAGATTTACCACCCATCATTTTTTTCACAAAAAAAAAACCTTTAATACAACTTTCTTTTATCAATGCAGGCATGTAAAAAAATCCGCTCACACGCCAGCATAATGATTGCATGTAACAAATAGTACAACAGTAACAGTATGTGTTTAGGACCTACAACAGAAGATCAAATGCATTTGAAATCGCATATGTCAATCCATTCCATATGATTGCTATAGACAAATGTTTTATATTGTGTATTTCTGTATTCCTAATTAGCATAAATTTCCTCTCACCTTTTTGTGCTTTTGCAGGGAATGAACATATTTCATGTGCACATGAAAAAACATTTAAATTCTTTTTTTAATAAGAGTTCTTAATACTTTGAAGAAAAAAAAAATAAAAAAAAAGTTTTGACATGTAACTCTTACAAACAAAAAAGAACAGTTTAGAAAATAATATTGAGACTTTCACACAAACAGGCCAATTGAAATAGTTACACCAAAAGTCATGTATTAAAAAAAGTATGGGAATTTAAAACAAAATAATATAACATTATTGTACAGATAATTAAATCAATTTTTATTATTATTACACACTTACAATAATGCAGTGCAAGGGCAAGCAGCTTTCTCTTTGCGTCCACCTCCGACGTCTGGGCTCACCAACCTGCTCCTTGCATCTCCACTTGGTCATGCTGTAAAAAATTTCATGTCATTACATGAAGCTAACTTGACAAGCTTCTTGCTCTTCTCATGAGTTTCCTTCACTCGATTTCTAAGACGCCTGTTACTTTCACATGTTTTACGAGTCAACTTCAGCATTTTCCTTTCCTTTGGAGTGATGTCGTCTTGCGTCAGCTCAAACTCTTTGATGAAGGATATGTCTGTATGCTTCCATCTAAGCCTGAAAAAGAAATTCCATTTGTTTCACTCTCCTTAGGCATGTTGCTACATGGAAGTTGGCATATACATTCCTTGGCATGACAATTCTGCACTGGATCTGAAACATCAAATACATTCAGAGAATCAGTAAAATTTGAATACCTTATCACACTAACATCACAAGTCTCTTCCGCTGTTCCTGAAACAAAAGACGCATTTGAAAAATCTTGGTTAGTTTTTTGGTTTTCTTGAGCAACAGATACATTGGGTACACTTGAAACATTCAAATCTAGGTTAGCTGGGAAATGAGGTGGAAAGTGGAGTGATGGTACAGCACAGTGAATCAGCTTGTCATGATGAGTGTTCATAAACTGATCCTTTGTGAAGTGTACTGTGCACACACATAGATTGTGGAGAATTGGCAGGGGTTTTGCAGACAGGCGAGGTTCCACATGCTGCACCAACTAAGTGCACCGGCTACTAAATTATAACGCCTACTATACACTGCTCGTGTTAAGTAAGCTACTAAACATACACAATTCCTGTATGCATACCAAGCATGCACCTTTACATAGGAACATAAAAAATACAATACCAACAAGCATTATATATAGTATGAGTCATAAGCTCTGTGACAAACAGCAAGAGGACGTTCCTTGCAAAATTTCAGTTAGAAAATGTCTTACAACTAACGCCAGGAAACCTCTCCTAAGGGCAGGATTCCCTTGTAAATAAAAATATTTTGCACTGTTAATGTAGTAATGTGTTGCCACGAGTGCTAAACAAGTAACAGTCAACAACATCCGATTTGATACCTAACAAATCATGAATTTAGAAAATAATGAAATTTTTCAATTGGGCTAAATTCATCCAATTACATTACCTTGCAGTATCTTTAGGAAACAGGGCGTAAGACACTGGCGAAATGCACTTCCAAGTAACGTTTCCATAGCCAGGAACACAACACGAAGTTCTGTTCACCATTATCTTGCAAACAATATCATTCGCGGCTATGAAATCCCTTACAATCATATTGTTGCAGCGAGCCTACAAGCAAATGTTACTATACATTCAATGTCACACACAACAAAAAAATTTTATTTAAATAACGAAACAGAAAAATCAATCAATATTTACGTAACAGAACAAGAAAGCTTATGCAGTCTAGTGGTAACCACAATGATCGTACTTTGAAATAATTTATTTCCTAAAAATTCTATCACTTAGCGCACTAAAATAGAATGTAATATGAATATTACATAGATGACTCACATGAATAGTAACACGCGGAACACATAGAAATAGATGCTGTTTGCAGTGCTACCTAGCGGCTGGAAGTACGAAACACTAATCGTGACTTAACTTCCTATTGGCGTTGACAGGGACTGGTCCACGTCAAGTTGAAAAGGGAATAAATACTGCGAGAGTACCTTGATGACATAAATACAAAAACTCGCAGCAAGCGAGGAATACAAATGATAGACGATGTTACTAGCTGGTGCTGTAATGTTCTTACATACAGGCATCTGCATGCACTGTTAGTCAATGACCAACAATTACAAACTCTGTCGTTTCCAGGCACATTTTGATCGGGTAATCTTGTATTCGCCTTTCGGAGAATGTTTTTCTCATTTGTGGCAAAACTTTGTGAATTTTGTGCACCTAGATGTGTTTATTTTATTGTGTAATGCTATATGTATCTGTAAATCAAAGTTAATTTCCTGTAGTCATTTTGTCTGTGACTAAAGCCTCGTGCATATGCTTGTGAATAGAATTTCGTCAGATTTTATTAGGTTTATGTGGAATAATTCGTTTGAAGTACCTTACTTTAGTTTTTACTTAAAGCTTTGAAGTTAGTGTAATGCACAAGAGGCTGGTATTTAGTGCCAAGGTGTTGGTCAATAAGGATATTGGCTAGATGAGGAGCGGTGACTATAGTTATGGAATTTTGGTGGAGATAATTACCCAGGGCACCAGATATTGTCGGTTTGACAATGTCGTGAACTCGTTCCTCAGGGTCGTTCGACCAACGACCACAGTAAATCATCCAAGTGCAGTTGTCTAATCGTAGAATAAAAATTAATACTGACTGAATAATTCCTTTACTTGTTGTGTTGTGGGATATCTGGGCTCTCCACACGCCCATACTTATTATGCCGACTCGTGACCATTTCATTCATACTTGCACAGTAAGTGACACTTTGAGAAAATTGGCTGGAAAAAGCCCATACCTTAAAACCTTGTGTCGAACTGGTAATAAACCACACATGGTAGCTCGTCACTGCTGCGATTTATTCAGTACATGATTACATTCCTGTCGGGGAAAGCTTACATTTGGTGTTGCTTATGAACCCTTCAGCTCTGGTAATACTGTGTAAAAGACACGTGGTCACATGAAATAACTAAAGTACAATTTAAACCAACCCAGGCGATGCAAGTACCGGATAGGTGTGAGGGGCTGTGTAGTCTCGGGCAGCTGAAATATGAAAAATTTCCAGTATGTTAAAGTAACTATTGTTGCGAAATGATTAGTCCAACATGGTGATGGCTGCCCGAGTGCGCAAAACACGAGTCCAAACATGATGTGGCACACCTCTCGCAAAGACGAACGGCTACTGACTTTCTCCGTGCAGGTACCGGCCAGCATGGCAGGCTGGCACCCCATGCTGAGACTACTTCCTTGCACACAACATTTGCAAATAGGACACATACCCTGATGCTGGTTGTTGCATATTGCTCCTAAAATTAACCCTGTAAATATAATTTACTATAACAAAACATTGCACTACATGGATGATGTGGAGATGAAAGACACGTGAATGGACATTACAGAAAACTACAAAAAAGATACTTTGAAAACAATGAGGGCTTTAGGGCTGCGAAGGCAGGCTTCTTTATTGGTTGCATCCACTTGCGTGATCTTACCTGGCCCTTTCATTGCACAAATTAAATAACAGAAATTTCACAGTGTCTATTTTCGGATTCCTGCACCACACACACACACATGGTCACGCTCGCTCTGCTCTGCTCCTGTGTCGTTCCTTGTCACACAGCACTGTACTTGTGCTCATAGAGCATACACACACACACACTGCATTACGGAACCTGATGCGGCGGAACAAACAGGCTAAGGGTTAGGGGTCAACATGTGTGCATGTCAAATGCCCCCGGCCCTCATCACGAGACTGTTTGCAGCAGCACACATCACATATGACAGACACACCTCCTTGTGTCTGCCCATGATGGACATAGTACGTAGGGTATCTTGCCCACCCCCTATGTTGTGAAACTGCTGGCTGCTGCCGTCTTTCCACATGTTCTTGCCGTCGCTGTAGCGTTCCCATGCTTATACATGTGTGGCATGCTGCAGGTGGCCGATGTCGGCGTGCTGAGTGGCGGACCTCGTACAAGTCACACGATCCTCCATCATCACTGCTACTGCTGCAGTCCTTGTGCGCAACCCCATGTTGCTGCCGGTAGCTAAGCGGACTAGCGACTACTGGGTTGTTGGAGTAACCCTTAGGTGATTACACAGCTGGTATTGACACCGTTGCATCTTCTTTCGTGCTGTCCTCCTCGATGATCGGCGTCCCTTTGACAGACGTCACGTTGTCTCACGATGGACCTCCTCCCAGAGGTGCCACCTTTGGTTGCAGTTCTGAATCTCTTTGGGTTCCGCTGGTAGCCGCTGCGCCGTCGATCTCTGCGGAGCCGGCAGTCGGATGCATCATGACTGGCGCCTATGCACTAGGCGACATAGTGTCTTGGGCACCCACTGCTGATGGTCCTGGGGCAGGTACTGACGCACCTTCCGTGCTTGTTGTCCTCCCCTGGGGCTTGTACTCGACTGCGTCGTCATGACCCTCCAGTTCTTGTGTGTCTCCTCCATACTGTGCATGCAAATCCCCTTTCGCTTGCTGTGTACTGTTTCCAGTAGATGTTGGGGTGGTGTTGGCCCTTGGTTCAACGTGCCCTCTGTCATTCGACCCTACGTTGTTGTGGCATCTTGGGGACGGTGCTTAGTCCGGCATCGGCGACATTGTGTCATCTGGTGGGGAACCTCCTGTGGGAGGTGCCGCCTCACTCTTCTCCTCTCTCCCTTGCTCTGCGGGCTCGGCAGATGTTGTGCCATCGTGGGTTCTTCTGTCACCGGCCTCGTTTTTGCCATGGACGTCTCTGGATGACAGACATATGGACATCAAGTGATACTTGCTTGTTTTTCTTCCTACACCGAACAGGTAGGTGGTTAATACTAGCCTTTTGATAAACCGGTGAGGGCCTGTACATCGCGCAGCAAGCCCAGCACAGAAGTTTTGGCGGGTTGCCGACTGTGGATGCACTTTCACGTACACTAACTGTCGGGACCCACCCAGCCGTTTACCTCTCCTGCTTCTCTCTTTGCTCTCTGTCTCTCTGCTTCCTCTTTCATCTTGTCGTGCTGTCCTCCATACTTTCGCTAGTGCTGATCCTTGGGCAGTTCCTTTCGTCGGGAAGCTTGATGTTTTGAACTAACAGGACTTCCACAGGTGGCCGATCGGTAATGTTGCAGCGTTCTCACTCCAGCAGAGGATGAAGAGGGCAGCGGGCAGGTGATCTGCCTATCTGGTGTACCTCACCAACACGGAGCCACAGCTGTACCTTCAGATTCTGGTTGCAGCACTCTGTGGAGCTGGCTCTGGGGAGGTACACCATCATCTTCAAGTGTTGCATCCCCCACCAAGTGCACTTTGC
Organism: Dryococelus australis; assembly: GCA_029891345.1. Taxonomy (NCBI): domain Eukaryota; kingdom Metazoa; phylum Arthropoda; class Insecta; order Phasmatodea; family Phasmatidae; genus Dryococelus; species Dryococelus australis. The sequence goes on along the minus strand of CM057009.1, from coordinate 284,616,104 downwards.
TTGCCACTTTTTCCGATACACTGTGGTCCGTTGTCCGTTAGCCCTTTCTTGGGGTAGTCCCAGTGAGGGAAAAATTCTCGCTCCAGTAATTGTACGATGTTGGTAACTCTTGCACTGCTTATTACACAGACCTCCACCCACCGCGAGAAGTTGTCGGTGATGACCAGAATAAACAATTTCCCATTGGAGGTATGTGGGTACGGCCCCATTAGGTCCAGGCTTATGGTCTCGAACCCTCCTTTCGGTAGACGGGGCTTTTGGTGATTTATCCCATCTGTCCTGCATGATTTGAATGTTTGACACATAACACATTTTTGCACATATTTCATACATCGTGTGAGAGTCCTGGAGAGAATAAATGGTCTCTGATATTTCGAATCGTCTGTTGTGCCCCTGGGTGCCCAGCTAAGTTACTTGTGTGTGCGTGTTCCAATACTTTCACCCTACATGTTGCTGGTACAAACATACACCATCTCGTGTTGTTATTTGCAACCTCCCTTTCATTACCCACCACTGTTCTTCGGTCTCTCTCATAACTTCTGCTTTCTCTCTGTCATTACCATGCAGCTGCCTTGCGCCTCTACTATTTCCTGGTAGAGTGTGTATACAAGGATATCACCATCCACATCTCGTACCTGGATTAGTTGCACCTCATGGAATAACTCGTGCTCGGCCTGTGGTTTGATGGGTGAGGGGGAGAGAACTTCATCCCATTCTACATTGTCTGTAACCTATATGCTTGAATCGGGCGTGCTGGATAATGTGTCTAACAGTTGATTCTCCTTCCCGGGGATGTGCTCTACCATGAAATCATATGACTGTAGGAACAATGCCCACCGGGTGAGTTTGCTGCTACCTTCTTACATCGCATGTAGCCGAACGAGGCACCTGTTGTCTGTTCGTAATGTGAAACGTTTGTATTCCTGGTAGGGCCTGTACGTTTTCACTGCCGACACTACTGCCAACATTCCCCACTCGTTTACATTGTAGCTGTGCTCTACTTCTCCCAATTTAGCAGTGGCAAAATCGATGACTTGCTTCGTGTAGTCCTTCGCACATTGGTACAAAACGGCGTACAGCCCCTCCTGACTGGCGTCCGTCTTCAAGTAAAGATGTTTGCCTATCTCTTAATGTGCTAGTTTGGGCAAGAATGGAAACTTATCTTTATTGCTTGGAATGAATTTTATTCCGGGTCCCCCACACTAACTGCTTCTGGGGCGAAAGTAGATCTGTGAAAGGGGCAGAAATTACTGCGAAATCTTGAATGAACTCCTTCAACCTATTAACTATGCCAAAAAACTTGCAGAGCTGTTTGCATGTGAGTGGTGCCAGGGGGTTCTCTGTTAAATTCAAATGTTCTGGATTAGGTGTGTTTCCGTCCTCGCCTACAATGTGCCCCAAAAATCCCAACTTGCTTTTACCCAAATGGCATTTATTCGCATCGCTGTTAAGTCCAATGACTGCGAGCCGCTCTAGTACCATGCAGACATTATGTATGTGCTCCTCCCAACTGTTCGACTAAATAATCACATCGTCCAGGTACCCTAGCGTAAAGTCGTCGATGAACCCGTCCAGCACACAGAAAATCATTGACTGAAAGGTAGGGAGTACTCCTTTGAGGCCAAAAGGCAACGCACAAAAATGGAATCGCGGCCCGTCAGGTGTCGTGAATGCGGTTTTCTCCCTGTCTTCCCATTTAATGGAAATCTGCCAATATCCGCTCCTGAGGCCTAGTAATGGAATTACTGTTGCCTTGCTGAGTGTTGTGAGTGTGTCTTTTACGCTGATATAAGGTGGCAGATATTTACATGGGACTTGGTTTATCGGACTGAAAACCAAGCAGAAACACCAACTCCCATCTTTTTTAGGCACTAATGTGATGGCCGAGTTATATTTACTGCGCGTCGGCTCGATAACCATGTTTGCTAGCATCTCTTTAACTTGCTCACTAATTATTTTGGTTTGAAGAGGCATGCTATTCGGCGGTCCTGCGTATATCGGCCTTTCTTGCGTTAACAGGATTTCTTGTTCGGCTACAGTCGTTCTTCTGAGCGCATCGGTTTTGGCAAAAACCTCCCTCCTCTCGCTTAGTATACGCTGGAATGCCGCCTGATGTTGCAGGATCCCATGATCGAATTTCTCTAATTATACCGGGGGGTAAATCACTTGCTACTGCCCTCTCTACAGTGTACACTGTGCGTCACTCTTTAGCGCCGAAACTATGGTATTCTGTTTCTGTAACATAAGATAAGCATAATATTGCATCTTCCTTAACATCTGCAGTTACAATTGCACTCGTTATTGTCTCTAGGTCCCTGACTTTCACTGTTACAGTTGCTTGGCCCAGTGCTCCATTACTGACTTGGCCAGTAGCAAGCATAATTACGTGATTGCTAAATGTTATGTCAGTGGGATTCACGAAATGTGGCTGTACAAAATTGTGTGACATGGTTGTATCAATTATTTCTTGACAGGGTTGACCATTCATGCTCACAAGCATGCGAAAAAAATTTCGCTTGACACACACTCACCTGCTGAATGAATGCCTGCTGCGGTGGTTTGCCGGTTTTTGTTGACATGACAAGGGCGAAAAGAAAACAGACTTCTTCGCCCCTACTGGCCGTTTCCCAGCCCTCTTGGTGTGGGCCTTTGTAGATATCCACGTGTGGGTTGTTGGGCCATGCACTATGCCAGTGGAAAACAATTGCTGGCCAACAGTAGCGACACGGGTTCGTGGGTGGCTGGCTCTTGTAAATCGCACGCGGGTAAGCTTAGAATTCCCACGGATACTGTCACTTGGCTTATCACAGTGGCGTGGATTGTTTTCACTGCTCACACATGCACTGTCCCATTCCAGTTTGCTCATGAACTGTTTCGTAAGACGGTCAGCTCTGTCCCGTTGTGTGTTGTTATGACTCCCATTTTGCTCGTACCTCCATAGTGCAGTCCTGTTCTCATGACGTGATGAGTTCTGGTTTCATTTCAGGATGATAGCAGACAGACAGCACCACACCACTTCCTTGCTTCTCCTTGAAATTGACAGCAGATGCAACTGGCCCACTTGTCTTCATTTACCCCGTAGTGTTTCAGATGTGATGTACATCACTTTAAGTAATCAGTAGGGCCTTCGCTTGCCATGCCAGTAAATGTCGGTAGGTGTTGAAATTGTGTCGGTGATTTTTTCGGTTTACTGGCGGTGTCTGGACTGCTTCTGCCTTGTTTTGCTTCTCGTTTCTGTTCACTCTCTGGTTGCCAGCTGGACGCAGGTAGCAGATTGTAGCTCTTTGTGGCAAAAGATGTTAGAGGCGCCGGTGCCGGAAAATATGTGGGAAATATGCTGGGTATTTGTTGTGGGAATAATGGTGTTGGTTGATAGGTAGAAAATTGTGGTAGGTAAGGTGTCATTGGTGGGAGTGGTAGAGGTAACAGGGGTAGGGTTGGCAGTGGTTGAGAGCACTGGTAATGTGGTTCTGGATGATTGACAGCTGTCATCGCCACAGGTGACGTGTGGTTGCAGACATTCTCGACCTTGCAGTGTACTTCTGAAGCTTGTGCTCCCTTTTCGTCTGTTCCTTCACTCTCGACGTGACATACTGTGTTTACCATGGTGATGCAATCTCCGACCATTTGCATTGATTGCATATTGTTTGCTGTGCTGTCTTCTGTTTTGCACGCTGAATCACTGGGCTGGTCGAACGTGAGTAAGTCGGTTGAAAGGTTAGTGATCACGGTCGGTTTCAACTATCAAACGCACTCGTCGGGAATGAATCGCAATATGGTTGATGTGTATAATTCCGTTGTACTCATGCATTCCTGGTGTAGATGTATATGGAACTGTGCACACGTGCTTGGTGTGGTTCCTGATGCTGTGTATAACAATCTTCTGCACAAATGTAACTGGGGTAAATTTTGGATTATGTTGATACTGTCCGAATGTTGTGTCACTTGCTCTTCTCCGTAGTTGCTTGCGAAACAGTTGCTTGCCGGCATGGTCTTTCGATCGCACTTGCAAAATCGGGTCCTTATTTCGTATCTGTCTACCCCATCCAGTGATTTTTGATGCAGACACTGCATACACAGTGGTGCCGTTACACCGTACTGCATCTCGGCAGTCATGGTGGTTTGACAACACTACCACATGTACACGGAAGCACAGTAAGTGGAAGCATGGTATGCAGAAGCATATTGTGGTTGTGCGGCATGGAAGTATGGCAGGAATGAGGCAGTCCTGCATGGTGCGGGCAGCTGTCAATGGATGGCGGGCTCTCAGCTGTTGAGTTCGGCATGCAGCAGAGAACATGGGGGAGGAGTGGCTAGATATTCCTCCCTATTCTCGTTTCTCTTTCTCCCTCCATGCGATGCAGCACGACGTGGGCGGAGGTGTGGGTTAGTGCACTCGACACACCCTGTCCTTTGTACCGCTGCTGCGACATCACGTCACTGTGCCAAGATGGCGGCTCCTCGCCACTTTCTCGCCACTACCCCCTTGTGTTGAAGTAATTTTAGCACTAAGCTCTTTTGACTTGCTTTCCTTGCCGGCTATGTGCATCTTCCCTGGTGTGGTTGGGGGAGTCTAGAAGGTGTCTCGATGCTGCCACATGTCGTGCTGGTCGCCTGGTTGATCATATTTTTCCTTCATTGTGAGTAAACCAGGGAAAATAAGGGAAACTTGCAAGAAAAATTTTGGAAAATTTTGGAAAATTTTGGAAATATTGTTTTGTTTATGGAAAATAGTAGGAAAAATTGCTCAGGTTTAAGGATGAGGGTTTGCCCCACATTGGGCACCATTTGATGTTTGTCTAATGTGCAGGAGGCTGGCAATTGGTGCCAAGGTGTTGGTCAATAAGGATATTGGTTAGGTGAGGAGCAGTGACTATAGTTTTGGAATCTCAGTGGAGATAATTACACAGGGCCCCAATATTGTCTGGTTGACAATATCGTGAAGTCGGAGAGCAGCTGTGGACTCGTTCCCCAGGGTCGTTCGGCCAATGACCATGGCAGATCCTCCAAGTGCAGTTGTTTTCTCCTCATAGAATAAAAATTAATACTGACTGAATAACTCCCTTACTTGTTGCTTTGTGGGATATCTGGGCTTCCCACACTACCATGCGAGGCACTGTTACTTATTACGCCGACTCGTGACCATTTTAATCATACTTGCACAGTAAGTGACACTTCAAGAAAATTGGCGGGAGAAGGCACATACCTAAATGACTTACTGCGAACTGGAAATAAACCTCACGTGGTAACTCGCCACTGCTGCTATTTATTCAGTACATAATTATATTCCTGTAGGAAAAAACGTACATTTGGTGCTGCTTACGAACCTGTCAGCTCGGGTAGTAATGTGCAAAAGACACGTTGTCGCATGAAACATCTTAAATACTATATAAGCCTACCCTGGCGATGCAAGCACTGGGTAGGTGGGAGAGGCGGTGCAGTCTTGGGCAGCTGAAATACGAAAAAAGTTCCTGTATGCTAAAGTAACTATTTTGTGAAATAATTAGTCAAACATGGTGATGGCTGACGGAGCGTGCAAAATGCAAGCCGCGATGTGGCATGACATACCCCTCACAAAAGCGAACGACTACTGACTTTCTCTGCATGGCATGCCGGCCGGCTTGGCGGACTAGCACCCCTCACAGCACTACTTCCTTGCACACAACATTTGCAAATTGGACACATAACCTGCATGCAGGTTGTTTCATATTGCTCCTAAAATTAACCCTTTAAATATTACTTATTATACCAAAAAATTGCACTATGTGGATTATGTGGAGATGAAAGACACGCGAATGAGCATTACAGAAAATCACATAAAGATACTTTGAAAACAATGAGGGCCTTAAGGCTGCGAAAGAAGACTTCTTTATTAGTTGCATCCCCTTGCATGGTCTTACCTAGACCTTTTATTGCACAATTTAAATAACAGAAATTTCACAGTGTCTAATTTTAGTTTTGTGCACCACATGCATGTGGTTGTGCTCACTCTGCTCTGCACATGCATCATTCCTTGCCACACTGCACAGTACTTGCGCTCATAAATTGTGCACACACACACTGCGTTATGGAACCTGGTGCGACGGGCAAATGGGCTAAGGGGAAGCGGTCAACTTCGGCATACATCAGCTTGGTTTTCACGAGATGAATTTCTGAATTCTTTTTAACAGTTACAAGCAATTCTTGCTGCAAGTTAATATTTTTGCGAGTTTGTTTTTTTCTCTTATTTTACTTTGCTTATGAACCAGTTTCACTATAAAGTTTGCCCTAACAGTTCTCGACAAGACAATTTATCAGTTTGAAATATTATTAAGTCATAATAATGAAATACTGTTATATTTATCAGTTAAGTAATATTTAAAACTTGTCAATTTAGTTCATGTTTTTGTAATTTTTTGTCCTGAGGAAAATGTAATTTTAGTCTGTATTTATTTGGTAATACTGAAATAGTGTACTTTGTTTCGATTGTCGACTCTCCGAATCGATTATCACTAAAGCACTACTTCGTCAAGGTCACTTTCGTCCTTCTCCAAGAACCAAATGGCATGAACACTTTTCTTCACATATAGCTCTGGCTCTTCTACTTTATTTAATGTAATATCCTTTTATTCACCACTACGGGTGAGTTATTCTTAAAGGTTAATTTTACCATCATGTTTTCCAGTAATTGGTTTTGAATGATTATTTTATTTCGTGTGTCTTTTTTTAAATTGTGTAGCGGTTCCCCGCTCGGCACCTTGTGGTTTGGAAATAGCTATTATGAAAGCATGATCTGTTGCCAGATGTCCCTGGCATGGCATTGAAAATGTCGTTAAACTTCATCAAATGTTGTTCTGCTTGCTTTAACTGCTGTCGGTAGCGGATCGTCCCATCATGGGCTACTTTCTGACCCCCAGGCCATGAAAATTTACTTTCTGTAGTTAAATAATATTGTGCATGTGTTGTTTCCAGGCCTTCGCGAACTCTTGAATTACTAACATTTTAAAATTTAATGCCCTGAAAAGTTGGTTTCAACACTAAGGGTGGAATTCATAGTGCATTTATGAGCAATACTTGAAACAAGAAATGCTTATACTAGTGCTTAGTATGATTTTCAATTCATAGTGTCAGGTACAAATATTGCTTATTTTGATAGCTGTAAGTAATGCTTGATGAAGTACTGCTTATAATGTGTTCACAGTAACACAATACGTTTTACTTATTTCTCAAGTATTCATAGTCAAAGAAGCATTGCTTATTTATGCATATAAGTAGTATTTCATCAAGTCTGCTTCGTCGTGAACTTAAGCACTGAATATTTATAATTGATCTAGATTATTCAAAAATAGTTTTATTACAAACTACGTTTCCTTAAAATATTTGATGGAAACAGGAATAGGTATAGGTACTTTAGATAATAAAATGGAACAAATGGGAAAATTATAATCCTACTATTTGATGTAAAAACACAACCTCTTTTCTTAACCTTTGTGTGCAATGGGTTTTGGTTACTAGGACTATTTTTAACAATTTTTTATGAAGTACGTGACTGTGCATAAGTATTAGCATCAAATAATTTTGAATGTTTCTTATTTGTAATGTATATTAGTGGCTGATGACAAGAAAATAACCAAACGTTTTTATGTAAAAATGTCACACATTCAGATTCAACAGAAAGAAACAGCCTTTCATTTTCAAATAAAAAAAAGTTGCAAATTAATACTAATCACGAAAACCGACATTAACAATAATTAAGATAAAATATTTATTACACTGAAGCGAGCCGATTTTTATACCTAAGAAATATCTAGTTAACATTTTAGCTTTGATGCTAACAAAAGGCTAATTAAAAAATCGCAACATAAATTTTAGTACACAAACCTGTGCCACAGTATCATTTTTATTACATAAACACAAACAGAATGTGCCCAAAACCGTTTGGTTACGTTCCTACATGTTCGCCGAACGACTACTGAAAGAAGTTATGTTGGTTGTACAGTCTATTTTTGTTACTGGTGCTCCCTTTTATTTTATATTTCGGGAGAAATATGCTTTTGGGTGTTGGGGACATTTATTTTCGACGTATTTCATGAGATGGCATTGTTTTGCAGTTCTTACAAGTGTTTCATTTTGAACTGCACAGTGATCGAATAATAAACACACTTTTACCAAAGTTAACCTTACACTCATTGGCTGTACAACACATGCATAGTAAACAAATATTATTTTTACAAGACAAAAGCTTTGGTAGTGTTGCCTTTTTTTAGCATTTGCATTTCAAACATTATAGTAACTGTTTTGAAATACATTATTTACAAAACACGTTAACTTACTGTTTGTAATCCGCAACTCTCGAACATGTGTTTTTATATGGAAATCCTTGCACGAACAATTCACTACAATAATGTTTGTCCATCACTGATATTAAATTTATTTGCATAATCATTCAGTAAAATCAACACTTTGCCCATTCCCTGAAAACAACCAACTTAAAACCTTGGAAAAAAAGTATATTCTTCGAGCATGTAGCTTCATGGGGACCGGCGCAGCAGTTGGAAAATGGCGGAACGAGCCGTTGTGGTAAAACATATACCGATAATATTGTATATCCCTAAAGACTACTAATATGGTACCTGCAACCAATCACACCTAATGAAAGCACATACAAAAATAATTAACTACCACAAACATTTTTTACATCAACAAGGTACTCGAATAAAGGTGATAAAAATGAGTACAGATCACGGGCACTGGAGTACTATTTTCTTCCATTATTGGAAACTGTATTCAAATATTCCAATATTCCCACAGCCCTGTGTTTGTAATACGTGGTCTGAAACACAGGTTATGTCGTCTGAACGGTAGCATGAGATATAAGCAACCACTTTTACGATCGATAATGTCGTTCACGGAATGGCGATTATTGATGCTCGACGGAAACGCCCAGAATTATATTATTACAAGTTATTGTAGATCTTTAATTAATTGAGATGTTATTAAAACGAACATACACTTGATATAATCGTCGAGTGTGCATGTCAACTAATTTTTTTATTAGCCGGGCAAACAAAATTCCGAAAAAATTATTATATAACACATGAAACAAACACATTTTTATTGCACATACGATTATTTTAATTTCAAATATGCGAAAAAAAAAAACTAAAATTATTCGAAACACCAGTAAAAAATAAAATAATAACGAACTAACATACAAATTCATTTTATCAGGGTGACTACTGTAAATAAAGTGAAGAATTTGTTAATCTTATGTTGGTATTGATATTATAGAAATACCTATTTCCATATTTCATCAAGCACAACTTGGCCCAAATAAGTCGTGCTTATACAATAATTATTTCATCAAGTAACAATTTATGAATTAATTTATCAGATAAGTCGTGCTTGAATAAGATGCACTACTTCATGAAGTATAGCTTCTTTGCCAAACAAATCTTTGACTCTGAATTCCGACCTAAGTCATCTTTCGGGCAGTTGCCAATAATTCGAATATTTAAGCATCAGAAAATATGCTAATAAAGAAAAAGGGTATCATCATACTGACCTTGTATGCGAGGTCAGCTATCCATCTTGTTTTTTGTTCAGTTATAATAATTTATTTGTAATGAATTTTTTTTTTATAATTAAGGGGATCCCAAGCAATAGTTTTGCAAATAAACTTATCCTTTTTTAATGAAAAACTTTCTGTTTAATATATTTAAAACAATGTCTTGTGTAAGAAATGGAGTGGAATAGTACATTAAATGATATTAACTTGTTATTGAGATATTTATTTGTTGAATATCTGAGCTTTTATCTTTGTTAATAATTGAAATACAATAATAATGTTAGTCATGCCTCCGAAATATTATTTTTATTATGTACATTTAAGTGAACCTCAGAATCTGAAAGTTTAGAAAGCTTGCTTAATATATCTGGAAATTAAATGTTTTTTATTTTAATTTTTTTTTTACCCAAATCACTCAGTAAATAATTTATAACATTTTTGACACACACACTTTGGACATATTGTGATGCATGAGATCTTAAGAGTTCGGCCTGGTTGTTACATTCCTTATTGAATGTTATGTGTAAGTAATTGTTACGCACTCAAAACCATCAAGCTCCACTATCCTGACGACTTGTGCCTGTGCTGGGGCAACATTTTGAAAGTGAGGCTTTGGTGTGGCCCAGTCTCTGTACCCTGGCACATGGTAAAAGAAGTCTTCGCATTCGCATGGCCTTATTGCTACAGAGTAATTAAGACCACAAGAAGTGGTAGTATAGCTAGTGGTTGGTTGCGAGTGTGCACTAGTTTGCATGCTTTTTGCATGTTGTATGCATTTTTTCGCTTTCTCCTTTGTGCTGTGGCCTGTGATTTGTATGGTCAGCCTGGGGCACAACATGCACACACAGTAGGTTCACTTTGTGGTTATGTTTAATTTGTTTCCCCTTTGTGTACCCTACTCAAATGTTTGCTTGTTTGTAAGATTTTTTTTTATTGAATCGACTTGTGATATTTTTTTTTGCTTGTTGTGTTTAAACTTGTGTATCACGATTTCTTCCATTGTCCCAGAATTTTTACTGAAGGATGCTATCCTTTATGAGTGTTTAATAGGAGGGTTTCAACCCTTTGAGGGCACTGTTATGGTATGCATGAATTCATTGCATGCAACCACCAACACTCATACCCCCTTTAGTTCTGATGCCATGTCTGTCCTGGATGTTGAAAAGGTATATGATGTGTGTGTTTCCGAAATAGTATCCCTTAAGGAGATTTTCGAGAATCTAGATGATGACCCCAGCCCTGTAAAGTACATGCATTTCAAAATAGAATCACACACCTCAAAGGTAGAACACACAATCTGATTAGTGCTTGCTCTGAGCAGCTTACTGACATACAAATTCAGTCCTTGCAAAATGTTTTGGCTCAGACACAAGGGTAGTTTGAGGCCGTTTGTAACCTGGAGACAAGTGAGTCCCAAAAACAACATACCAATGTACAAGTAGACATTGTTGGGGAACAGTTTGCTATCCTCTCACTTAGTAATTCAACCACCACTTCTTCGTTTTCCATACCTACTCATGACAGCCTGGTCACTTTCCCTTCTACCTCCAAAGCCGTTACCCATGTTGGTGCCCTCCCTATCTCTGCAAACATCCCTGTAACATCCTCCACTACCGTAGCTAATTCCCTTTTTGCAACAACTCCCTTCATGTCATCTGCAGCAGCGCCAACCTCTCTATCATTGGAAACCCCTCCTTTTGGCAGAATCATCCATCCCCTTGAATGCATGCTCCGTGATTTCCCTTCCACTGATGGTTTGCAAGTGCAAACGTTTTTGGAATTTTTGAAAGAAATGTTATATTGCAGCAGAGCAAAACTGTACTTTAATCACAACCCTTGGAAATAATTTACCCTTTCACTCAGGGTCACTTGAGCGAAAGGACTAGACACGCCATCTCACATAATTTCAGTTTTGACCAGTACCATGGTGACATCCACCATTATTTTGTCCCTTCCAGGCTGCTGTCACAGTTATAATTTCGAATGTTTAACAGATTTCAAGAATTTAATGAACCTCTGCCTGTTTATGTCAGCAGCATTAAGGAGGCTGCTGTTATTTTGCGCCTACCTTTGTCTGAGTGTGACATTGTCAACACTATTCTGGAGGGTTTGGAGCCTCAGAAACGGTCACATTTTGTATTCATGGGCAAACCCAATTCTTTCGAAAATCTTGGCCGTATTTGCATACATTCCCAAAATATTCGGTACTCCAATGAGAAACGAGATAAGTTTTCTACACACAGTAGGTACCCGAGAAAGTCAGGGCCTGTTCCGGAAAAAGAAAAGTAAAACATACAACGCAGGTGTTAACGTGTTGGCTACTGGTATGTCAAATAGGGTACGCAATCACAACGCCAACATAGTAAAAACTTCTGGCGCACACCCACGAGCATGTTTCTATTGTAAAGAAACTGGGCACCTTTTTGCTATGTGCCCTAAATTGTTAGAAAAAAAAAACAAGTTGCACAGGGACAAAGAGTGAGCTATCCTTCCCGCTCCTCTGGAAATGTTGCCCACTCACAACTGTATGCTCACCAACTCCAGTCAAATAATTTTAGTAATTGTTTCTAGCACCTTTTTGGCCCATATGGCACTTGTGAAACAAGAAATTATTATAATACTTTTCAGGTGAATTTCCCTAATGGTGTTGGAGTACAGAAAGTTGCCATACCTCATGTTTACGTGAACTTAGGACCTTTGAGAGTCAATGCATTGGTAGATTCTGGGTCTGTCCCCAGCATTATTTCTGCTGAACTTTTTAAGCAGTTGAAAGAGTTAAAGTTAATTAAGGTCATTGGGCCATGTGAGGTTCAGTGTTATACTGCTTCTAGCAGAGCATTACCCATTTCGCATTGTGTAATCTTTAAGTTAAAAATTGGGTGTTTCACATGGATGAATAAGTGTTTAATTGCAGAAAAACTGGGTTTACCTTTCATGTTAGGAGCAGATTTTATGGCATCCTCTGGAATCATTTTAGATATACCGGCACAACAAATTTTCTTCAGATTGTCCCCCACTGAAATTGTTTTTAAAACTCTAATCAGAATCAGCCCCTATCATCCGAAATTAGCACTGAGTCCAAGTCCATTGAAGATCCTTTTGCACACTTAGAGACTTAACAGCATTGTGCTATTCGAAAAGTTAGTGGGCAATTTCCCAAAGTACTTACTTCAGAATTAGGCCTTACTGACATTTTGGAATATAAAATTAAATTGGTGGACAAGGATTATGTAATTAGCTGTCCTTATATGTTAGCTCCCCCCCCCCACCAAATTGAAATTTTGATAGAACAGGTTCAGGAATAAATGATAAGGTCATAATTGAGCCCTCTACCTCACAGTATGGTAGCCCCACTTTTCTAGTTCCTAAACTGAACAATAAACAAAGAATGGTCATTGATTACCACAAACTTAACAAAAAATATAAATAGAGTCTGTCTCACTTCCTGACCTTAATTCGGCATTTAATTGGTTTGGTAAAGCAAAATTTTTCACCACAATTGATCTTAATTCAGCCTACTACCAAATTTCGTTGGCTAAAGAATCCAAACCAATTACAAGTTTTTTTGTTCCTTGGAAACTGTATCAGTTCATCCGTGTACCTTTTGGATTGGCCACTGGTGGTTATACATCTTTTGGTTAAAATATTTTATGATGTCAAATTTAAGTTTGTTTACAACTATTTGGATGACCTAGTTATATATTCTAAGTCATTTGAACAAAATTTAGATAATTTAAATAAGTCCTATCATGTTTACAAAAGGCAGGTTTAACAGTCAACCCTGGTAAAGTCAAGTTTGCTGTCCAAGAAATTTCATTTTTAGGGTATAGAATATCCTCTCAATAGATCTCGAGCAGATTAGAAGTATAAGAGAATTTCCTCCGCCCCGGGATGTTAAGGGTATTTTCCTCTTTATCGGTATGATAGAACTTTTTGGAAAATTCATCCCTAATTTAGCAGAGAGAGAGAGAGAGAGAGAGAGAGACCACTTAATCGGCTGTTTTAGTGTTGCTCTCTTGGTGAGGCATGATGCTTCTTACCTGTGTCAGAGTACTGGTTCTGGTCAGTGCCGCCTTTGTATCGGTCCCCGTCACCACTCTGGAGTCTGGTGTACTATTCGTGCGTGAGGACGATGTTATATTTTCTGACGGTACTTATTCCATATTTTTAAATTTTTACTTAATTTCGCTTGACTCTGAGAGTAGTGAGTTGCAAGAGATGCTCAAGATATTGTGGCAGTGCATGAACCAAAAAAAGGAGTCTTGGAAACGACTCGTCGTTTGAACTGAATTTTGATTTGACTGGCACCCAGTTGAAAAACAGTTTCATCGCCTTCAAATCAGAAGTACAGACTTTAACCTCTTTGTTACCTTCCAGAGAAAAACAATCTCTCTTTGACTTCGGTGGCAAAATTTTGAAAACAGTCTTTGGAACCCTGGACACTGACGATCTCGCACTTTTGGAACAATGCTTAAACTCCTTACAGTAGAGTCAAGATGATATTTCGACTAATGTTGCCAATAGCATTATCTTAATTCGAAATTTGGAAGACAGCATAACCAATAATACTATTTATATAAAGAAGCTTAGTCAACTATATCTTGATCACTATCACATCTTATTTTAGAGCCTCTCTTTTGCACTTTATGATACCCTCGATGGTATTATTCTCCTCAGTTACCATATTGACTTGAATGGGGTTCTCCTTAGGGTAAGTGAAGCTGTCACAAATGCTAGGTTAGAGATTTTTGACCTCCGACATGCTATGGAAACTAGTGCACACAGGAACTCAGTACCACCCTTATGAGCGCCAATGCTTTCTTGAAGATTTTTAAACATATTCAGCAACTTCTCACATTACCTATGTATATGTTAGCCCCTATTGTGATTGAGAACCTATACTTTTTTTATGGTATGAGTAATGTTCAAGCTATTATTTACAATTCCTCTCTTATGGTCGTTATCAACATCCCTTGACCAACAAGGACAGTTTGTTTGAAAGATACCATCTAATTCCTTTTCCCTTCTTGTTTTCCAAATTGGACAGATATTTGCTTTTTAATGTTCATGAGTACCTCATTATTAGTCTGGATCGTAAGTACCTTGCTACTGTCAACCACATTTCTTGGGAGAATTGTAAAACACATGGTATACTCTGTCCCACCAACTTCCCTTTTTTTGATGCCCATGTAGATAATTGTGAGTTTAACCTATTCACTTGGAAGAAATATTTTGAATCTTGTGACAAAAACCATTATGCATCTAAGACCCTCCTTTTTGCACAAGACCACTTCACATTGGATTTTTGTATCAAGCACATCTGTAGACGTAACCTTTTTGTGCAGGTCCACAACTGAAACATTTTCCCCCTTTACCTTAGCCCTATCTGATTCTGCTTTAATCAACAATGCTTTACATGGTGTCCTGATGAGCCCTTTCTTTAAAACCTTTGGGTCAGTTAATTCTGCCCTTCACTACAACCTTACCTTACCATTTATTCATGTGTCTAAATTAGTCACTAAACTATCCCATGTCAATGTTCCGTTACTTCCTAATGTCGCCATGAATGATTCCCTTATCAAAGAATTAGACTCCCTCTTGGCTGCTCATCCTAAAGGTACTAATTTCCATGACATCCTGCACCTCTTGCGTCCTCGTCCATCGACACCTCCTAGTAACTTAAATTTCATCGCCATCTTAGTGTCCTGCATTGCAACCTTTTGTTGCCTGCTTATAGAGTTCTTTTGGTTAAAATCCAAGTTTTGTACCAAACTCAAGCCCTCGCCTCCTGCTCAACCTGCGGTTGTGCCTAAGGCTGTGTCATGCTACATTTGCCTACTACTTCTGCATCTACGGAAAGTTAACTTTACTAGTATTGGGGTAATAAATATTTTTTTTTGGTGTGTATCTGTGTCTTGGCCGGGTTCCCTGGATTCCAAAGCCTCGCTTAAGGGAGGGAATGTGTGCCATTTCTACGCACATTTTTGATTGGCTAATTTTGTATCACCCTTTCAGAGAATATTTTTATCCTTTGTGGCAAAACTTTGTGGATTTCGTGCACCTAACTGTGTTTTTTTATTTGGTTTAATGCTAAATGTATCTGTAAATCAAAGTTAATTTTCTGTAGTCATTTTGTCTGTGACTAAAGCCTCGTGCATATGCTGGTTGACGTAATTTTGTAAGATTTTAATTTTGTTTATGTCGTATAATTTGTTTGTAGTGCCTTACTTTCGTCTTTACTTAAAGCTTGGTTTTCACGAGATGAATTTCTGAATTCTTTTTAACAGTTACAAGAAATTCTTCCAACAAGTTAATATTTTGTGAGTTTTGCATGTTATGTGTAAGTAATTGGGTACACATTCGTAACCATCAAGGTCCACTATCCTGACGACTTGTGCCCGTGCTGGGGCAACATTTTGAAAGTGAGGCTTTGGTGTGGCCCTGTCGCTGTATCCTGCCTGGCACGTGGTATAAGAAGTCTTAGCTATCGCAAGGTCTTATTACTACAGAGTAATTAAGACTGCGAGAAAACCCAGGTAATTTCACTTGCAAATAATGTAGTTTCCACCAACAAAGCTGTAAATATAACCTATCATGTGATCAATGAACTGAAACATCAAGTAGAAACGAATGTTAACACTCTTGCAGAAACTATTAATAAAATCACACAAGCCCTAAATAATAATGGCAATGTTGCCATTAGTAAAAATCGGCAACGTCGAAAGCCAAATAAATTTACTGACCACCAGTTTATTCCACTTGTTGAACAACCACGTTCTTGAGAAACTTATCTGTGGTTACATCATCTCATGTCATCCCAACAAATTGCCTTTAACTGCAGTTAATAAAACATAGGTTGGTTCAGACCTTGAAAAACTTGATATCGTCTTGCGGAAAATCAATTTAATATTTATCATAACTACCAAGGATATCAATAAGTACTATATACATGAACTAACAGAATGTTCATTTTCTACCACTCAAATGGTAATTAACATACAAATACCTCTGTACAGAATCAATTCCCAATGGCTAATCTACACAATCATTCCCATGCCTTATCATGTTCGCAATCAAAAATGCAGAATTAAAATCCCATTTTCCACCATTTCAATTGATCCGAAGTTGGATACCATAAAAGCCATCTCCCCCTCAACCGAAATATCGTCGTATATCATCAGAATTTCAAAGGAATGTATTATTAGTGATAATTATATATGTCTTAAAGAGGCTATTTTTCTGGTAAACTCCACAAAACTATTTTCAAAATGTAATTATTACTGCACTTCAGACACATCATTTACGATTAACCCCATCCTACCTCATCAGTACGTCCTTCATAATCCCTCTGAGGGAACACATCTAAAATGTATCAGCTCTTCCTTGGATCTCAATGTCACCAATCTTAAATTGGGTAGTATATACTTGTATGTACCCTGTGGATGCTAGGTGGTCACACCACACCAAACTGTAATTGAGTCTACTCACCTTTGTGATATGAGAGTACCCAGCATCCCTTTACAACAAACTGTGGTTCCAATTCACTGGTTATGCCAGCAATCATTACACCTTAAACAGTTGTCTTTGACTGCTGGAATTCAATTTTACGATATTAATTCTATCTTGGATACTAATTGGTAGATGAATAGTACAGTGCAGCCACTGCTGCCTAATGTCGACATGTTACTAACCCATATTAATATGGGAAGGCCTAAGTTATTTTCATTGATTGAACCTGCACAACTGATTATGCCACCTTAGGTGTAATCACTCTACTCGTAATTACTGTTATTTCATTATATGACAAACTAGTAAGTTATCGATCCTTTTGGCAAGGATTCAAGCCACATCCTATGTACACTATGTGTTTACATTCCTAGACCAAGGAGGTCTAATGCTACAAGAATCTACAGTAAAAATGCCTTTAATTATGGTCTTAAGTATGTATGTTGCACATATTGTATTTAAAAAACACCATGGTCATACATAACAGACGTTCTTTTCAAAGAATTCGAATTAGCTATGAAAGCTCATGGCTATATGGCCCTGAGTTCTGGACTAGTAGAGCGGTCCTTAATAGGACATTTTAGTATACTGCTACTCTACATGTGAGTTATTGAACAAATTTACCATTATAGTTGGAGGTGTGTGCCTCATATACTATATAAATTAAATAATTAATTATCACCCAACCTTCCTTTATTTTTGTAATTATGTTAGGGCACTAAGACCTATCTATAGTATTATCTTTATAAAGTCAATATGTAACAAATAATGTAATGACTTTGAACTTAAAGTGAATATCATGTGATCTTTTATTACTCAAATTTAGTGAAATTGTAAATACAAAATACTTGTACATTATTATAAGAATAATAAATCAAAAACTTGCTCAACAGTGTCAAAACTAACATCTTGTTTAAAAGTGAAATAAACACTATCTAAGTGAACGAAAAGGCTAATGACACAAAATAAACATTCATAAACAAATATGTGACTGCGAGGACAGTGCATATCTTGAAAAAAATTTGTTTAAAGTGAACAATTGTGCTACACAAAATAGACATGAAATACAGATGCCTAGCGTGCGTAGTGTGAAAAATATATAGACAATGAAAACGTGCAATCACACTGTCGAACAGTTAAGTTATTCCATGAAAATGTACAAATAATTCAAAAAATTTTTAAATGCTCATATCTTTTAGTATTTTCTTCTCCTGCAACTAGGGTAGGCTGTGTCATGTTCTATATATATATATATATATATATATATATATATATATATATATATATATATATATATATATATACACATACTTGTAAAACAGGATTTATAATCCTAAGAACTCACAAACCTGGCATATGGCAATAGCCATAACCTACTTCACATTCACAAATTATTGTTGTACGTAACATCGCTAATATGTGAAATATGTAATTTCAACACTGTATATAATTTTGTATTGAAGGGTGTCAAGTTATGTAAAATGAAAGGAAACACAAAACCTAACCACACCGTGCTGCTATTCTGCATGCTCACTGTTTTGCTGGCATGCCAAGTAAACAAATGGTGGCACACGTATGCAGTTGTACTGATGTGTGCCATGTGGTCCCACCTCTAAGACAGTTTGTCTGGCGTGGCCTGCAAAGCCACCACAGCAGGGCTGCGTGCTCTACTGACGGGCAGAGCACCCACCCAGTCGCAGGAGAGATCAGGAGCAGCACAAGTGTAAGGGCACACCCGTACAGAGTAGTCGGTGGTTGCCATGGCGACCAGAGACGCCGCGAGGCAGAGGATAGTAAAATATGTCCTAACAACTGAACTCATGAGCTCAGGGCCTATGTTAAACATTATTCAGTGTACTTTATTAAATGATTTATTGACTGTTGTGTTTCTTGTTATTTATAGTGCATTGTTATTTGTTATCATCTTTTCCATTCCACATCTAGTGTTATATACATTTCATTCACACATATCTTATTTTGCAGGGTTCTTTTGTGATTTTTGTAATATGTTTGTTATTAAATAGTATGATGCAAGGCAAGGAGTAGCAAGTTGGGACAAAAAGTAGTGCCACTTTGGCGCTTGGGTATGCCATGGCGAGCCCGCATATCAGGTGGAGGAGTCAGTAAGCAAGTAGCATCTGATGGAGGTGGCATGCATGTCATGAGCTCCTGCACTTTCCCACGCACGCCGGGCGGTCTTCAACTTTTGCTATGGATATTCTCTACAATAGACTTTAATGCAACTTTGGAATTTTTTCTGCATTTCGACTGCCCGGTTAGCCACCTCCTCTTCCCATGGGAGTAGCATTGCCCCAGGAAGCTTAAGTCTTGCCATAAACCTTAGCATGTCGTAAGACTCTTTTACAGTTTTACCATAGTGGCCAGTAAAGTCACCCAGTGTAATTTTATTGCTATCCTAGAGGGAGGTGTAATTAATCGAGAATAAATCTCTTTGTGAACTGTTCAATACAGCATTTATTTTCTGATCGCTACATTCATGTATGGGGATGGGCCCTCAAAATTACCCATGCAACCAAGCTTAACACTAATCAACTTGTTGCAAGTGTCAGTAAGTATTGTTCCGAAACTTATGGGCGTGCTGTTTGGCCCTAGCAATCCACATATGCGAGTGTCAAATGTTTAGGCAGTTTTCCCGCCAAGATCAACAATGGTATGTATTCGACAGACCGGCTACCATTTAACAAACATCATCATTCATCTGGAGCAGTAATCAAAAGGGCAGAGATCATCTTCATCATCGGCGAGGAGTTTGGTACTGGCATACAGCCCGCATCACCGAGGTTAAGAGAATCAACATCCACATTGACGTCGCCTTAACAGCGTCTGGCACCAACCGGGTATAATCACATCCTAGACCTCAACTTCATGGCCCCAAAATCTCATTAAACCCTTTACCATACCACCATCAGGTGTCAGTTGTCTGGCCCAAGTGGGGCCATTCTCTTACCACAGTTATTTCCTACCTTAGGTTTGAATGGCCAAATCTCTCGCCAAAATTTAGCTGCCAAAAATTATTCCAAAAATTTCAGAAATATTTCTGCAAGTTTTCGTGAAAAGCAGAATTTCCTGGCTTTTTCCTACCCACAGCGGCGAGAGAACAACAGAAAGGTACCGGCAAGGGCCACAGTAGCATCGGGACACTAAGGGATGCTGCACAGATGCTTGGGAAGCATGTCAACAACAAAATTATGCCATGCTGCTAGCCACGCCACGCCGCTTGGAGGGATGACCAGAGGGAAACTGCGAGAAGGAGAAGTGACAGGGTGAAGGTAACCATCGCCCGTCCCCGTTCGCTCTTCGACCACCGACAGCCAGCTGACCTCCACGTGCTCATTCCTCATCAGTTGAGCGTCGTGTCAACAACCCTGCCTGGGGTAAGCAGGCCAGTTGTGCTGCAAGAGGGTCGGGAGATCCCTCTTCCCCAACCCCGGGCGACCACATCGGTACAACCACATCTCACGCACACATGGCTTTGTTTACTAACAGAGCATGGGTGGCCGGATGATTGGCAGCTTGTTGGAGCTGTGGTATCTGAATTGGTTGTGCCCTGTGGTAAATACTGGTCAACCCACAAATGAAAATAAGACCTATTGCCAATGTCGTCGCAAGACCAGCCTTATGAGCACCCAAGCCGGTGATGCCCATGAGAGGAAAAAGGACAGTAGCAGTGAAGTGATGCAGGACAGTAAAAATTTTCCAAATTTCCCAATGCAAGTAAAACTTGAAAGTGAACATTTTACAAAGTATGTGTTTCCGAAATACTGTGACAACTTGTGTGATGGGCAGGGTACCATTGTACTCCAGTTCGTACAGTGTGACATACAAAATATCACCAAGAATTCATCGGCGATACAGAACACAAATCTTTTGCAGGGCTTACATTCCTTTGCTTGTCATGACATGCGACTTCAACAAAAATAGGCAGGGGATAAACCGAACGCAAAACATAACTGCAGACACCCTATGTGATCAGGTGTTGGACTTGCTAGGACAATGGGACAATGATGTGGCTGTAAATGTAAACGGTAACCTTTCACAAGTAATAGTGGCACAAGATGGTAACAATGTTACAGGTGGAATGGAACAGAGCAGAGGAGGGCAGTGGCAACAGAGTAGAGCAGTAGAGAAGCGCAAAGCACAGATGCCGCATGCTCTTGCCACGCATGTGGCTAATGTAAACAAAACCCCGCCACCCGAACCTACCACAACACCCGCACCACATATATTCCAACCACCCACGCCATTTTTTCCACCACTACCACACATGTTTTACACACCTGTTTACCCACCAATTATGCCAAACTACCCGGTAAGTTTTCCAAATTTCCCACTCATCAATCCTTATCTGACAAATTGCACAATGACAGCCATGCCACAAACAGTAGGACTAGAAAATGCGATGCGAAGAGGAACCGCAGATTCCAACTCACTTCAACATCCGCCAGGACTGATCATGGCTAAAACACAGTCCAAGTTCTAAACTTTGCCCACATTCACTAGTACGCTGACGGAATATCCGGCGGCATTTTTGGAGGATTGCGTAACCAGCCTCACTGGATACGAGGTAAACAGAGATGAATGGGCCAGCTGTGTCGGAGTGCAACCCCATGGAGATGCACACTCTTGGTGGACATATCTTAACCACTATGGACTCCAGTGGGAGGAGTTTTGGCATCCATTCCAGTGCAAATTTCAAGGCATCTTTACCTCTGTACAGACCCAGAGCAGAGTGACTCTGGAGGGTCAGCAATTGGGTGAGTCTTCAACTGCTTTTATCACCCGTAAAACCACCTTATCAAGCGATTCCATTCACATTTGCCAGAGCGGGAAGTACATGAAGTAATTGCAGAAACTGTCAGACCTGAATTCAGGGCAGCCTTGATATCATTACTTAATGGAACATTAGAGAACTTAATGCATGCTGCAATAATTCTGGAGAGAATGCATGAGTCTTTATGCCATGATGCAAGCACCGTAAAATGATGGCACTAGCAAAGGGAGGAAAATGTAAACAAACCTCATTCTGGTGCATCACAAAATTTTCCACCACCATCCAATTGTTATAAGGAACAGACCTGCGAGAAAGGATTTGAAATTAACCAACATACATGCCTAACTGCAAGGAAATAACATCAACACAGCATGCAGAGAGCACATGTACACGCTTTTCTTTGTTTTCATCATTGTTTGTAATATTCGTTTTGAAAGTGTGAAGGAAGTAATTTTACTACTAATTTCCCAAGGAATAAGAGCGTAGAGTCGTAACAGCAACATTCAAAGCAAAGTTAACCTCATTTTTATCACTTCACTCCAGCAAATACTATCGCCCGTCATGTTGTTCCCATCATATAAGCAAGTAAGTGCAGGCTGTACATAGCATGTAGGAGGGCATGTACACAATATTAGCGAGTAAGTACGGGATGTATATAGCATGCAGGAGGGCGTATACATACCACATTAGCAAGTAAGTGCAAGAGGTGACGTAGGAGTGTATGTACAAAGTAGGAAAGGGGAGTATCTACATAATCAGCAAGCAAGAAAGGAGAAGTAGCACGTAAGAGCCAGCAAGTTGGAGGAGTAATATGTACATACATCAGCAAGTAAGGGGGAGGAGTAGCATGTAAATGCAAGTGAGTAGGAGGAGCCACATGTAAATAGAAAGTAGGGCGAGAGAAGTTTGAGTGCACCGAGTGACCGTCGACGATGATGTCGGTCACGTTGTGTCCCGACCCCTGGATGGCGAAGGTTGCAATGAGCTCAAGGGAGGCCAGGAGGTAACATAAGGTATGGCAGCACCTAAGGGGGGCCCACGAGGAAGGGGACAGCCAGGGTCATGAGTCAGGGAGCTCACTTTGTTTTCGGCTGTCATGTCAGTGGTCACACCCGCCAAAGCAGTGACACCAGTGCTGGCAGCCGGAATTGCCTAGCACGAAGGGGCAACCACTGGCAGTGCATCGCGCAGCAGAGCTACAGGCGTGGTGGTACCACCTGCAGTCATGCAGGCTGTTCCACACCTGCAGCTGCTGCAAGTGACATCGGACGTCCTACAAACTGTTTCGAAATGGGGAGGGGTGTTTGATGTGTGTCACGTGCTCCCACCCCTAAGACAGTTTGTCCGGTCGTGACCTGCAATGTCACCACAGCAGGGCTGCCCGCTTTACCAATGGGCAGAGTATGCATCCGGTCATAGGAGCGTTCAGCAGCAGCACAAGTTGTGACGATCTGAAAATCGTCACCAGAAGTGGTTAGGTTTTAATTACCGTTGGTAATTCTGAGTAACCATACTGATCAATCATTTATTAAACAGTTTTTATCTGTGTCACTTTGGGTTACAGTTGGTACCTTTTGGTAACCGTAGTTGTTACATATTGGTTTCTATATTTTACTATGTATATTTTATTAGAAAAGCCCGGCCTTATTCCTATAATATCTGTATTTATGATTGTATATTTGTGTATCATGTATATATATATATATTTAATATGAAAGTATGATATAATCATTTTGGTGAGATAACCTTTCGCTTTATTGTGTGCAAACAAAATGTACGATTAGTGTGAAGGATCGCCATTAGTCTTTGCTCCTAGTGGGCATGTGATGTCACCTGGTTGCCTGTGTGGGCGTAGCACCTGTCAGTGTGCGATAGGGCAGTCAGCTATGCGTCGAGCAGCAGGCAAGTTGCGGGCTGGACGCCGAGCGAGAGACATGTGTAGTATGAGTCGGGGAGTTGTTATTGCTGTGAGGCCATGTGGTGTGTGAAAAGTAAAATGCAGACAGTGCCGATTGGCGTGAGTTCCTTTTTGAGAAATATAACGCGAATTAGACACGACTACTTAAATTACGCGAATATGTAAGCAGGTCGTGTGAAAAATATTTATATTTAGAAGATGTGCATGGGACTTACTCAATGCCTAAGAATGTTTAATTACAAGTTCGTAAAAATTCACCGGCGTGATTCGAACATCAGCGCGGAAGAACTGTCGCCGGGCAAAGCGACCATGCAGAGTAGTATTGCTGGCGAGTTCCAGGCCACATTCGATGGCAACTGAAATTCACCATAGCTGTCCCCGAGGTGTCGCTTCTGGATTTCTGTATGTAAGGCTACAGCTGGTCTACTCACTGTCTTGTTTCTGTGTGCACTTGTTGACGTACTTCTCCATAAGGTATGTCCAAGATATCCTTTCGGTGTTGGGGTTTGCTGGAACAAGTTCTTATATTGCCATCGAAAGTCGTCATACTCTGTAAAGAAGACCCATACGATTAATACTGAAATAAACTGTAGTCAAGTGATAGGCCAAAATATGTTAAATAGTATTCATGCTGTTAGAAGTGCAAATTAATTCATGCTTAGTGATTTCGATGGTGTTATGTGTGCGAGCAAATAGAGTACTTTTTTGGTTAAAATGTGTTTTCATGAATTTAATCATAAGAGATTAAAATATTATTTTTTAGAGGGCCCAGAAATTAAATATGCGTTTTATAATAACTGTGAAAAGTAATGTATTGTTGATGGAAACAGTGTATTGGCCTACTTATTATTAAATGTATGAAAATCCCTGAAAATGGGCCTAAGAGAACATTCTTTCTGAACCAGCCTGAAGTACTGATAACTGAATGCTTTGCAATAGTTATTGTGCAATACTAAATTGAGTGCAGTGACAGTATGTATATATGGGCTGCAGTATATCGGAAACTTTAAGACGAGATTGCTTTCCACCCCATCAGGGATACTGTGCAGGTGTTTTGTAATTAAGGATGCGTGTGAGGCATGATTGAAACTCCTGATGCCACCAAGGGGCTGAAGGTGTCTCAAAGTGCAAGGGCACTTAGGTGCAGAGCAGCTGGTGGTTGCTATGGCTACCAGAGACGCCACTAGGTGGAGGAAAGTGAAATAGGTCCTAACAACAACTGAATTCATGAGCGCAGGGTTTATGTTAAAAAATTTTCGTTTTACTTTAATAAAGGATTTATTGATTGTTGTGTTTATTGTAATTTATAGTGCATTTTTGATTGTTATCATCTTTTTCATCCCGCATCTAGTGTTTTGTTAATTTCTTCACACATATTTTATGTTGCAGGGTTAATTTGAGATTTTTCCTATATGGTTGTTATTTAACAGCATGATGTAAGGCAAGGGGACAAAAGTTGGGACAGAAAGTAGTGCTGCCTTGACGCGTGGGTAAGCCATGGCGAGCCCGCGCATCAGGAGGCAAGTAGCGTCTGATGGAGGTGGAGTACGTGTCATGAGATCCTGCATTTTCTTGCGCATGCCGTGATAACACGTAACCACACCCCCGAGATAATTGTAGCTGACTGATTTGCATGCCGTGGTGCGCTGGTGGGCCACGTGGACCTACTTTCTCAACATTGCAAAATACATATTAATACTCTGTGTACCTTATCTTGTGTTGGAACATATGTAAATAACTCTTTGAAATATCATAGAATAAAGAACACTGTTTGCATTTGGGTGAATGAGGTGAGGATGGCACATGTTGTAAATGGTACATAATGAAATACTGTAAAACAGGCTTTACTCACTCTGAAATGCACTGGGGTTGTTTCCTTTCATAAAATATACAAACACGGGGACACTCATGTTTACAAATCATGCCACTATATATCACTGAATACAAAGATCTATTTTATATTCATGCTCTACAGTGGGTGCTATGACATAATGTGCTAAGATTTACTTGCATTGTGTCCACACTTGCACTGCACTGCACTTAACTGCCCTGCTCGTCGAGTGTGCATCACAACGGCGCAGCTCCGTGGCGCTGCGGTTGTCAAGAGGGCTTCGGACAGGACACATGGCACATGTCAAATGTCCCCCCCCTCATTGAGCCCGTTTGTGGTGGCGCAACGTCACACACAGCAGGGGCACTGCTTTCCTGGCTATCTTCTGGGTCATAGCTGGTATGTACTCCTCACCGTCTCCACATGGTCTCGAAGTGCTCGCTGAGTTACCCTTCTTCTACGACGCTGCTCATTGTGGGACGCGTTCCAGCCCTCACAAGCTGTAGAGGCCACTGACGGTCTCCTCTGCCGATGTGATTCACAGAGACATTGCGAGCTGACCGACCCACTGCCCTCGCTGTCACTGCTGCTGCTCGTGCTGTCTTCTTGCTTGACCCCTCCTTGCAATGATTTTCCAGTGTCAGATGCGACCCGTGCCACTGGCTACCCACCCCTGGTGCAACTCTCCCACCTCCTCCCCTACTCATGCTGGCTCTTGCACTGCAATTACCCTGTCTCCCAGCGGTACTTCTACGACGGGTGTTACTTCATCCCTTGCTGGAGCTGCTGCTGTCCGTGCAGGTGCTGGTAGTGGCACTGATTCTGACATGGCAGCGTTTTTCGGCACCTCGACATTAAACGTCATCGGGGCTGCTTCCTCCCTTGTACATTACTCTCCATCTCCTTCCCTTGCTTGCACATCTTCTCCCCTCACTTGCTGTGCCAGGACAGTAGTGCTGGTCTCCAAGTGTTCATGTCCATGTCCAATCGACTCCTGGGTGATGTTGCCACATCTGGTGTCGATGGCACTTTCACATCAGGTGGGGGCCACTTCAGCTGAAGTGCTGGTTCACCTTCCTCCCTTCTCGCCTGCTCTTGCACCATTGTGGGGATTCTGGTCACCGGGTCCATTCTCGCCGAGGAATTCACCTGGTGCGCTTCTCACATCATCCCGGTGAGCCCGGACCAGTCTCCTGTCCACTAGGAAAAGGTAGGTAGTAGGTTCAATACTACGCACAACCTTGTGCAGGCCGCTCCCACTTGCTACCAACCCAACACAAAAGTTTTACTTTCCTGTGGATTGCGGGTGCGCTCTAAGATATTCTTGCTGCCCCGCTAGTGGTGCCGGTGGTGGTCTCGTGGTTGTCGGGATCCTCCCCGCTGCATACTGATGTTCATGGCGTAGCTGTTGGAGTCGCTCTCGGTATCTCCTTTCCCACTGTCCTCGCTGCTCTCTACACTGCTATTCGTTTGGTACTTGCGGACATTGCTTTTCACCCAGAAAGGCCAAGTTGTGGCATACCAGGACTTGGATGGGTGTTCATCCCATGACTTTGTTAACATGTCGGCGAAGGGTGAAGAGGGCAGTGGGCAGGTGTTCAGCCCACTTGTTGTGATTTTCAGCCAAACGGTGGCACAGTTGTACCTTCAACTCCTGGTTATGGCACACTGTGGGGTTTGCACGTGGATGGTACACCGCCATCTTCAAGTAGTACACCTCCTACCAGGTGTACTTCTCTAGTCACCTCCTGCCAGTGAATTGTGTGTTGTTGTCTGTGAGCAGTTGTTTCGGTATCCCCAACACACGAAAATTCCTGCTCCAATACATTTGCAATGTTTTGAACATGCGTGCCACTCAGTGGGTATGCATCAACCAAGCGCGAGTATTTGTCCGTGACAGCCAAGATAAACTATTTGTCATCGAAGTGCATGGATAAAGTCCAATTAAATCGAGACTCACAGTCTCGAATTGTTGCATAGGAAATCGTGGCTGCTGTTGTTTTCTTCCATCTATTCTAGGTGACTTAAAGTGCTGGCACGTAACACATCTCTGCATGTAGTCATGCATGTCACGTGACACTCCTGGCCAATAAAACTTCTCGCGAATGTTTCGAACTGACTTTGCTCTACAAGGGTGTCCCACAGTCTCACACACACATGTGTGTGTGTGTGTGTGTGTTAGCACAAGTGTCCTCTTGTTCACCGGTACAAATATCTTCCATTTCGTCGGTTCTTGCACAGAACAAGTTTCCAATCAACCATCCATCATGCTGCTCTTTCTTTTTGGCCCACACAAACCTGCTTCGTGGCCAGAGTAGATTGGTTAGCGATGCTGTAACTACAACGAACTCCTCAATTAATTCACACAGCCAATTCACAAGCCCGAAGAACTTATGGACTTGTTTGCCAGGCTTCGGCATGGGGTAGTTGTCGATCACCTGTAGTTATACTTGGTTCATCTGGTTCCCGTTATCCTGCACGATGTGCCCCAGGAATTCCTGGCTGCTCTTACCTAGGTGACATTTATTCACCATGTAGATGAGTCCATTCATTGCTAGTCGTTCGAGGACCATAGACAGGTGGTGCATGTGGTTTTCCCAGTTGTTCGACCGCACCACGACATCGTCCAAGTACGGCAACGTGCACTCCTAATCAGTCCATCCAGGACTCGAACCATCTTGGACTGAAGTGTGACAGGCGCACATTTTAGTCTGAACGGCATTGCTCAGAACTGATAGCGCCTCTCATCTGGCATGGTGAATGCTGTTTTCTCCCTGCCCTCTTGCTTGATGGGTACCTGCTAGTACCTGTTGCGCAGGACCAACAACATCACAATCTTCGAATTGCCCAAGGAACTCAATGGATCTCGCACACTCACGTAAGGTGGTAAGGCACTGCAGGTCAGCTGATTTATGGGGCGGAGTCCACACAGAACCTCCAGCTGCCATGTTTCTTTGGCGCGAGTATGATCGCAGAATTGTAGCGACTTCTAGTTGGTTCTATGATGCCGTTCGCCAACATTTCTTTCACCTACTCTCGTTATGATTCTTGCTTGTTAGGGTATGTAGCTTCTCGGTGCAGCATAAATCGTCTCCTCACGTGCTAACTTGATTTCGCGCTCCGCCACAGTCGTCAGCCAAAGTGCGTCATGTTCTGCGAAAACTTCGCGAAGCTCATCCAGCAGTCGCTGGAACACCACATGGTGCTGTGGCGATACTTCATGGTCCAAATCACTTAATTTGATGGGAAGGAACTGCTCTGGGTTCTTCCGATTGATTTTGTACACCATACGTAGCTCGGTGGCACCAAAATGGATCCTCCTGGCGATGAGCTCCACAATGGTGTTTTGCTCCTGCATCCATGGCACACCTAGTATTGACTGTTATCGAATCTAGTCGGTGATCATATATGTTGTGATCGTTTCCAGGTCACATACATGCACTGTCACAGACGCCTGTCCCTCCATGCTGTGGCTGTGTTGCCCTGTTGCCAGTCTGTTGACATGATTCGTGGGTGTGATGCCTTTGCATTTACAAATCTTTTCGTTACAAAATTATGTGAAGCAGCTGTGTCAATAAGTGCCTGACAAAGTTGCCCATTCAGGTGGATTTGAAATCTGATGAATTGTGCCATGTTGTCGCTGATATGATGTACGAATGCTTGCTAGGGGTTGTATCTGGGTGCTCTTTTCTGACTGGGGTGTCTGTGGCATCTGGCCGCCTTACCCCCACAGGCCGTTTCCCTGATTGTATCCTGACAGGCTGTGATAACTTTTCAGGTGCATGTTGTTAGGACATCTGCACTGCTAGTGATACACTTCAGCTGTTCGACAATAACGACAAAGAGTGCGGGGCAGGTCGTCCCCTCCCTCTCTGCCATTAGGTCTTCCCTCGCCAGGTCGCTTGTTGTTTACCCGATGACTAAGGTTATTGTGGTGGTATGCATTCTTCTTGCTGTTGTTCATCGGTCCTGTTGCTCTGTCTCTTTGCTGATCTCCTCCCGTCCTTGATTGCTGATAGAATTGTTCACGTGGATCTGCACACTCACTGCTCCCAAACTCATGCTTCCCTCATGCCGAATTTGACTCGCGGCGTGCTTGACGTGAGTTCTGTTCCAGAATAACTGCTGCTTTTAGTACCTCCTTGATGTTGCTGTTCATGAACGGTAACAAAGATGCACGATATTCGGTGAATAATGTTTCTGGTAATATTTCCAAGATTTCCTGCTCCGATAAGTGTGGTTGGAACTGTCAAACTTGCTGTATTTTCTGTGCTATAAACATTGGCAGTTGCTGGTCGGGTTGTTGTTCTTGCCACTGCAGATTCATCTGGCTTGTAACGACGTAGAAGTGCTTCCGTATCTGCATTGGAAAGATTGTACGAATTCGCGTCAGTTGAGGCTGTAGTTATTAATGGCATTGTACCATTCCCCTGCTCCTCCCATGAGTTGGTTCCCGATGCAGTTCGCCCACTCATCTTCGCAAATGCCGTACCTTTGGAGTCGTGCAGTAAATTCTATCACACACATCTTTGGATCCTCATTTGCAGTAATGGAAAAATTTGACAGGTTTTGGAATTTTGTAGATGGCCACATCTGACGAATTTCCTGGTTTGGTTCTTGCTTAATTTTCGCTTCAGGTTTCTTCTTGGTTGCTTGTTGCCAATTTCGTGTACAGTTCTGTCCGTTGCTGTAGATTGGGAAATTACTGGGTTTACAGTCGTAAAAAGAGTTATTAACATGGGTTGTTGATACAGGTGTTGTTGGTAGTAGGCAGGTAATGGGGTTAAGTATGGCATGAACGGTTGCATAGGTAGGGGAACAGTGGGCAGGGTTGGGACAGGCAGGACCGACTGCATCTCTGTGGCACTATTTACATCGGCGACCACGTGCATCGGAGTGACGTGTGGCATGCCACTCCTAACTCCCTCCTTGCGTGTGTAGTCCACATATTCTTGCTCGCCCGGTGTTGCCACATCTCTGTTATTTGCTGAACTCCTTTCCCGTGTCTCCTCTATGCTACTGTTCGGTACTGTGATTTCTTCATTCGGCTGCTCCAAAATACTTTATCGCAAATCTGCTACAAACTTATTCCAATTACACATGGATTGTCGTGGACCAAAGTTCTGATTGAAACTGTCACAGATGAATCCAATTTCCGACCGTGTGCTGGTTTCAGTTGCGCTAAGACACTCCTGGTGAAAAGTTGTGTGGCACTGCCCACACTTAAGTAATAATGTTCCTTGCCTAGTGTACAAAAGAGTCAAACACCAACTGGTTTGTGCTAAATTTTGACTAGGTTCTGGAATTTTGGTAGGTTTTTCTGAGTGTTCAGTTAATTACTCAACTATTTGCACTTCAGTGAGGTTAATATATGGGCTGGCCTTGCGTTTACACCTGCAGTAGGTTGTGCCTAGTTCATATTTGGTGATTAAATTTGTTGGCATCTCTCACAGACAATGTGATCAGAGAAATGCCGATGCGCTCTCACCTGTCCGGCCAGCCATTGTGTGTTCTGCTAGTCAACACACGCCCGAGCCCGGAAGCATGGAGCGCGGAAGCACGAACACAGAAGTTCTGAAATGCGTGACATTGAAGCACAGCGAGGAATATGAGTGTGGGCGATCGCGGCAGACTGCAAGGCATGTGGCGGCTCAGGGGTAAACGGATGGCGTGGGTGCACAGCTGACCACTTGCGTTTGGTGAGTGGATAGCGTGGGAGAGAGGAACTGGTTTGGTTCCCTTTATTCTTCATTCGTTTCCTCTCCTTCTTGGTGCATGGATGGTGTAAGGCAGCGGAGGGGTCCCACACATCACCGGGATGTCCGAGGGATATCTTATGGATATCCTTTAAGGTCTTGAAGTATAGCCTGTGGATATCCTATGTTACACTTGGGATATCCCTGTGATATCCATGGGACTACAAAATAATCACATTCAGGATATTTGCAGGATATCCCTCCAGGACCGCCACTGGATATCTCTCCAGGTCCTCCACTGGATATCCCTCCAGGACCTTCACTGGATATCCCTCCAAGACCTTCACTGTGTATCCCTCCAGGACCTCCACTGGATATCCCTCCGGGATCTCCATGGAATATCCTTCTAGGACCTCCACAGGATATTCTTCCAGGATCTCTGCAGGATATCCTTCCACGATCTCCATGGGATATTCCTCCATGACCTCTGTTGAATATCCCTCTAGGACCTCTGTGGAATATCCCTCAAGGACATCTGTGGAATATCCCTCCAGGACCTCGGTGGAATATCCCTTCAGGACCTCTTTGGGATATCTTTGCAGGACCTCAGTGGGATATATTTGCAGGACCTCAGTTGTATATTCTTGCAGGACAATGGGGAAATCCCTGCATGTCCTCCCAGAGATTCAATAACAGCATCTCAATATCTCTACATGATACCCATGGAATTTCCCTGCTGGTTGTCTATGAGACAACTGCCCACCTTCAAAAATGGTTTTGCTGAAATGTCCATTTTTATTCACAGCAGGAATCCCAGAATATTCAAATCCAAGTACAGTGTTCTTAATACTTTATACAAACATGTGAAAATATGACCTCTGTAGAATGATAAGAATTGATCAATAATTTTAACTTAATTGATGTTGATGGTGCATACAATCTAAGTCCTCCAATGAAATATGCGAATATAGGTACAACACACATTTAATTATGTTTGATTGACTATATATATAAATATGTGAAGTAATTTTCTCAAATTTGTATCACAGCTCAAAACTGGTTAAAAATAAGAAATTACTGTTTTAAAAGTTCAGTGAATATATACATTAAAGCAAAACATGGAAGCAAATATGTGCATATATGAAGAACACTAATCCCAACAATGAAATGAGCTAAGTATGGGGTTCGATAAAAAAAAAGATCATTAAGTGAATAGCATTAAGTATATATGATATTCTTACAACTTTGAGATGTTGTCAAACACTCATCATAATTTACACAAAATGGAAATGCGATATATTCCTAGTACTATGCATACAAGCCACCTTGAATAATAAGTACTACACAGGTAAAAAATGAATAATACTAGATGAAAATGGAAATACATATAGTCTGACAAAAATTTAAATTTATACTGCCTATGGCAATAATCTCAAATATATCTTAAGCAGGATGACTGCAAATCTCCAGATTTATCAGTTTACCATTAATTAGTTATACTATTTCAAGAATTAATTATAGTATTTATTTTTACTAAGTATGGTATGGCTACTTGATTACCAGCACAGCAAAATACCACAGTATGCTCGTTTTTTACACATTGAAAATTACAAATTGCAATTACCAATTTTATAGCAGAAAGCAGCATTACTGTTAAAAAAATGACCATAATGCAGACCTGCCAATGCTATGGAAACGTGGAAGGTTAACCCCACCATCCCCCAACCATGTCATCATAAAAACATTTACTGATGGTGATGTTTATAAGCATCGGGCAGCATTCATGCATTATCATCTGAATCCAGTGCAGCAGACTCCAGGTATGGTTCACTGCATACTATGTTAATTAATTAATTTTCATTGTGCTACCTGAACACCTTTAAACCCTATTACATATTAATAAAGTAGAACTACAATATTAAGGCCTTTCATGGTTTCCACAAATGGGGTTGTTTTTGAAGGATGGTATTAATAGGAGTGTTAGGGAAATTTTTGATCGATTTTGAGCCATCCCAACATACATCAAAATAAGGGTGACATCTATTTTTACAGTGTTCACCAAGATAAACACAATGTGTAACGACCAAAGAAAGTACAAGAAAACTTATTTCCCTCCAATTTCAAACTTTTCTTAACTGAATTTTTAATGCTTCCTCAAAATTGGCTCTTAAAATAGGGGTGGTCTAAATAAAAGGTGTCTCAACTGCGAGGTTCTACTGTACTACATTTTACCATCTTCCTACCAGACGAAAAACCCAATTATGTACACTGATATTGCAACAATAGTCATATATTTCGCTGTAGTGAGAGACTGGATGCCATCTTGTTTATTTAATAGTTGATCAAACTGCACTGTCCCAAAACCTTCATGATGAACAGGATGAAACTAAATTTAGTAAATTATATGTATGTTTGTACAGTGTCCATGTTTTTATGACTGCATTGAATGGACTTGGATAAAAATTATCAGTTTATGCGTGCATTCATGTTTTTTTATTGTGCCTTTTCTGGTACTAGAATAATTGTATGCAAAATATGTTGCAGCAAATTTGATTAATTCTGAATAAGTTTCAACAATCATCTGTTCATACGATCACAGAAAACAATAATTGTATTGAATTCGTAAATTGGAATCCAATGCCACCAAAACTGAAGGTTAAAATATTTACCAGGCTGTTTTATTTTTGTCATAGTGTAGAAGACAGAGTATTCTTTGGGAAACAATTATTAACAACAGTCCACTGTATATTGAGTCAAATTTCACAATATGCAGTGGCACACAAATTATGCACCTTTCCAATGCACATACTTAATTTTACACATTGTTACAATATGCATTAATTTTCGTGGTGGGAGATGGGAAGGTAAGGCTGAGACGAGGTTTTTGAAATAGCTATGTTCGTTTTGTTTAATATAATACTATTACTACAAAGTAGATTTAGGTTACTTCAGGTTTGTGTTAATGAAGTTTCCCTGTAAATAGGCTTTGTAATACAATTAGTCCGAGCCAGCCCAAGTGATTTTGCAAACCAGGGCCACTCGCTCAACAAGCACCCCCATCCCCTATTTTTTTGTGGTCCTGACACACACATATCTTAATATAACAGGTCTGGGATCTTATTGAAACTTTAGGCTTAATTATATATATATATATATATATATAGAGAGAGAGAGAGAGAGAGAGAGCATTTGTGCGATTATATATTAGACTAATCTAAATCAATATAAATTATGTTTTCTTCATTTAATTTTTCCACTCGATTAGTCATAGCAGAATAAAGTGCACATTTTGCTACATCCATGACTACGAGGAAGAAATGAATTGCAGTTGGAAAAATCATTCAGTGCCATTACACCATTAAACATTATTTTTATCAAGTGCATCATGTAATCCTTTTTATTGATAAACCTGTTTTTGTTTGCATTTCTGGTGGTGGCTCATCTGACCTAGCCCTAATTAGGCCCTATAGTTGAACACTCTTATGTGTTATATTCACTCTCTTAACATTTTGAGATTTATGATGTTTCCCTTTACTTGTTTCCAGATTCCTTTTTACAGAAGTTGTAAAAGTGTTCAACATTTTTCCCTTGCAGATATTAGTAAATGTTTGTGGTTCCTTCTGCAATGTTACAACAGAGTTACACTACATGGAATTACATCCAAACTCTATCTTCACCATATGTCTTGCATACTGTATGATTTCACTACTAAGGCAGATGCTGCTATATGGGTTAAGAACAAATTTGAGCCAAATTTTATTGCTATAACATCATATCGTTATGAAGCATTTTGCCACAGGGGTCTGCCAGTCACACTAACCTCAGTAATGTTCCAGATGATAAAGTGAAGAAATTTGAAAGCTGTTAAGAAATTCTACCCACTCAATACCGCAATGACTGATTGTTTTCCATCAATTACTTACCTCGCCGGCCAATTGAGCCCTTATACAATTTGGCCACTCTTGCCGGCACATCCTGTATATCTCTAAACGCGATGTGCAGTCGTTTAGGAATGCTTGCGGGTCCTCACTTGGTAGGCCTGAAAACGTTGGTAACCGTTGAAATCGGGCCAGGGTTGTACTGACTTCGACGTCTCTTGTGATTGCTGTAAATAATTCTGGGTTATTATGATCGTTTTGCTGCGGGTACGTGACACACGTGGGTTGTGACGTCTCTTTCTGCGATACTTCTGTTCTTCTGGGTAAGGGCGTTGAATGTGCCAGTGGGCTTTGGTACACAGTGGCCCATTCTGAATGTTCACACACACAGTGATGTGCGCTAGATAATTCTGCCCCTACTACTGACTTGACTTCTGACTGCGGCGATGGGAATGCACATTGTCCGCAGTACAATCTCCCGGCTGCTTGATTTGCCATGTCTTTCCCGGTTAGACATCGCCAGTGCATTTTGCGTTTACACGTCTCACACATCAAGGTTTCTTGTGACCCTTGCCTTCAAATTTCCTGTTGACACTGTTCATGCGTTTGTAAATGTCCTGTTTTTACTCCTTTGGAAATTTTGTTTGTTCGGAAAAGAATGCGTTCACACGTTTCGCAAAGAATACGGCCTTGCTGATCTGTGATGGCCTTTTCAGTCCGGCTCAAATATTCCGGATGAAAATTACGTGCACACTGTACATAAATTACTGTTCCTTTTCCCCTTTTCGTACGTGTAATTTGTTTCGCACACCTGCCATCTTGCCAATGCGTATAGGCTGTTCACGGTAAAGTGAGCACTTTTTAAGGCCCTCCTAAAAGGCATTATCCCTAATAAATATATTTTATTGCAGTCTCAGACGTTAACTTTCGAGAGTGACGAAATGTATACACCGTGATTATTAATTAATTGAAAGGGAAAATTCAACAGGGCCTTAAAGAGTGCTCACTTTATCGTGAATAGCCTCTAATTATATTTACTGTGGAGTTGAAATCGATTAAGTGCGGCTGTTCACACTGACAAACAGATTTGATTGGCAAACCTTGCTTATTTTGCCTGGGTTGTACTTTGCCACAGTTGGCACACAAAAGTGCTGGTGTACTACCTGAGGTACGACTCCATGTTTTGCCCACTGGGGCTCTGTTTGCCATGGTTATTCTCTCTTTGCGAATTCACAAATTCTGTATTTTCCTGCACGGATATATTACTTCTTCAAAGGGATTTGTACCTATTGTGGGTTGAACACACGTCAAACATAATGGTTTCGCTTGTCCTGTGCTTGTACACTAATTCAAATGCTTCCGGACAGTATCTCGTACCGCCGCGTGCTGTGGAGCGCAGGCTTAAAAGTCCAATATTGTGTTTTTATGCTGCTGGCCATCGGTCGCATTACGCGGGGGGAGGGGGATATTTACAGTTTCTCGCGGCACTTGGCATCCCCCTGAGAACACGTGTTCCAGCCACGCAGGTGACGAATGTGTTTTCCCAGAATACTGCTTGCTTCAAATTGGAAAATTATTTTGAAAAGTCTCTTGAAAATTAGTTGTGGGCTCTTGCCTTATGATTGCCGCACAACAGCTTTGAAAAGCTTTGCAAAAATGCCGTTGAGAAATTACTCTAAATATTTGGTTGTCTTTTGAAATATCTGTGAAAAATCCTTAATTAATTGTATTATTTTGAAACATGCTCAGAAAAGTTTTAAAAATTTATTTAATTGACCATTGCACTTCAAGTTTGTTACTATCCAATGGGAAACACTGAAAAAGTATATTGCTTATTTTGAAAAAGTTTGAAAATTTTGTTACTGAAAAATGCTGCAAAATTTTCCGGAAAAGTTCCGAAAATAATGAAAAAAGAATTTTGATTGCTTTTGTATCTAAAATTGCTGACTGGTATTGCCTGAAAATACCGTTTTACTTTGCTTGTTGTGATACCTGTTGCCAATTGCTGCACACGTTGATAAACACAACGTGGGTTTGTTTACAAAACACTATCGCACTTACTCATGCACATCTGCTGTGCTGCTGCTTTGCTGCCGTGCAGTGTTGAGTGCAGGTACACTTTTAAATTTAATTTACACTTGCAGTATGGAGTGGGTGTGTTTGACTTGCATCTGTTTTGGCTTACAGTTGTGTCTTTTGCATTGCATATTGTCACATCCAACCAGTGTATGTTTACAAATGTTAAAACGTCTGATGACATTGCATGTAAACAACCCAGTTTAGTGG
Organism: Dryococelus australis; assembly: GCA_029891345.1. NCBI lineage: Eukaryota > Metazoa > Arthropoda > Insecta > Phasmatodea > Phasmatidae > Dryococelus > Dryococelus australis. The sequence continues at coordinate 284,578,650 of CM057009.1, read as the reverse complement.
ATTGTTTTAACAGATGCAGGCCCTCACCAGACGTCAGTTGACGTACGTTATTTCCCACTCGATTCACTGTATGTCTGTTGACGTAACACATAGGCACTCTACAGTGGAAATAAATCTGACAAATTGTTAAATTAATAATTGTAAAAATAGTGTGACAAAAGAAAACATAAAAACCCTCGATAATGTTGATGTTGATTGTAGTGTTGACTGTACTGTCTTAATTGCGTTGTTAGATAGGTGTCTGAAGATTTCAGGTTACTCACAAATGACTGTAGCTGTTCGTTGTGAAGCACTTTTGTCGCACTTTACCTTTGTCACGTAACCTGTTGTCCACTTGTGTTGAGCAAACTACCGACGTGTTGTGGGAGCTCTCCTTGAACTCTGATGTTATACTGTTGTTTTATTCGCCAGAGTTGGGAAAGCCACTTGACACATTGCACCTCCAGAGGTGCTGAGATGTGTTCGTATCCCACCTGGGAGCAGGTGGATAACAGGAACTGATGATGTGCCCTGCGCCACATTTGGTAGAGAGAACGATGTTGAATGGGGTCGTACGGCCAACTGCCTATGACGACTCTGGATACGTGGTCAATATGAAGGAGAGCTAATTTAACTGTCAATTAAATTATGTTGAATGTAATATATTTCCTTTGGGGCGAAGCTGTCGACCACTTCGCATGCCTATATTATCACTGAATTTACTATGCTTGAGGAAGGCAGGTCCCATAAATACAAAACATACACTGAAAAATACTTTAAAGTTGATGCTGCTATGAGGGCGCAATATCCGATGAACTTTGGAGAGTTAATACAATAAAACACGTCTAATTATGGCATGACTGTTTTATTACCGCAAAGGTACAATGAAATGTTGCTGTACATGAAAATGCGTACCCTTGGTTAAGCGGACCCAGCACTCTGGACCTGCCGGCAGTGGCGGCTGGTGACTTTTGAAACTGGGAGGGCTGTGGCGATCCTAACTCAGATAATTACAAATAGCATTTTTTAAATAGGCACTGTGATAAATATTTTGTATACGACAGGCTTACGTATGTGTAGTTTGTGCAGCTAAATATAGAAATTAAGTGCAGTTGTTTGAAGAAAAATGTAACACCACTCGATTTGTAATTGTCAACACACTGTGGCCACTGGTTCAGATATAATCACTAGCACAGGTATTTGTTTGTTTAAAGTTTGTGTAGGTTATACAGCTTCCAACTAGTACCCATGCGGTGTGGTACATTACACGAGACGATGAGAGATTAGATAATAATACTAATTCTACTAACTAATGAAGATGATAACTTAATTATACTAAAACAAATATTTTAAAAACACAATACTAATTTACATAAAGTACATACAAAATTCATGTCAACTTTAAATTAGAGGATGAAAGTGGCATATCTTAATTAATGTATTTGTAAACAAAATACTTTCGTCAACCTGTACGTGCTATCTAACTGGCAATGAATATTCACCTTACCAATCACTGAAAATTTTATGGCATTATTTAAATGCTGTGAACATGATGCATGTCCTTTTGTCTCCCAAATGTTTCAAATCTTTTACCCAATTGACAGTCCATGCAGGATCATTAGAATTTCACTAGCAAAAATAATTAAACAAAGTAACGCATTTCTATCTTCACACCCTCATAGCCAGTCTGCGAATTTATATGAACTTAACTTTAAATTTTCGCATATACGAACCACTACGTTTACTATCGAGGCTTTGTTGTTATGTTATATATACCTGTGGCCTTTCTGGTCCAAAATGTATAAGCTCTAGTTCATTCCCGTAATTCAAAATCTTTGTCGTAATAAGGTTTTAAATTATACGCATTGAATTATCCATTATTTACAAGTTGACATAGCACGACATGAACAAATCTTCAACCTTGCTTCTGACCGATGCTCACGGCTCATCATTAACAACAAACTTGTTAAGAATATTACACACTATGTTTGAAGCTCACACGACTTTTAACGATATCTATAATTAAAAACAATTTGAAATAAATACAAACATTGTTAAGAAATGTGTTTGACAACTGCAAAAGAGCGGAGCGCGAAAGTGCGTCTACAAAACATGTAGTATATAACTGTAGAACACATTATGTTTACAGTGGTATTCAAAGTTCCAGTTTTGGTAGCCATGTCAAGTTCCAGAAAACTGTTTTTGTGTGAGAGCAGGGGCTCGCCCAGCCCGCTCTCTCTGATTTACAGCATGTGATTAGCTGAAAAATGGCGAGCCCCTGAAGTCTCCCCTCCCTCCCGTAGCACAACTATACCACTGTTATGGCCGTCTCTCTCTACTCGCTCTACCCACTTCGGGGCGAATAATATGTAGCCCCGCCACTCGACATTTACAAAAACGTTTCCCTCGTGACAATAGACTCGTCCATCTCAAAAACATTGGCAGCGAAATAACATCCGTACTCGTACACGGTATTATTTGCTGATTAGCAGATAAGTAGAGGTCTGCGTTCTGAGATGTTATTAGCAGGGCTACAGCCCGCAGCCCTTCCTCAGCAGCCGTCACTGCCTGCCGGTGGTTGCTACTGTGGAAAGTAAGGCGAAGGCCTTAAGTTAGAGTTACTTAAAAATGCGTCCCGCACATGAAGTCCTGGTATGCTACTTCAGGAAGCAGGGAGACCTCCCCTCGACTAAATAAAAGTACTTAAATGTTCTTGAGTTACGTTAACTATTGCGATGAAAGAAAATGCAGCCCACATTGCATTGCCGAGGGGGTAGTGGAGCTTACCGTCTGCCCTGCCAGTTGTCTCGAGTGATGAAGTCTGACTAACGACATGGCGTTGACTTCGCCACACGTCTGGCGAATCCAGCGCCAAAATGAAAACATGAAAAAAATGAAGCTTAATAACTAAAATGATAAATAAAACTGACATTGTACGTAATTATGATTATTAAACTTAAACACAGTGGTGACCTACGCGTGAACGTCGGAGCCCCAGATATGGCTAAGAATGTGGAGTCATGAGTATGTCATCACACTTGAAGGGTAATATTAAATTAAATGATGCCTCGGGGGGCTTATTCTAGATAGATGATTACATGTACACTCATATAATTAACATATTCACATCGGCGTGTGTCGTAATGGTCATAATTAAAGGAAAGCATATGGATGTGACGACACACGGATTTCTTCACTAGGAGCGGAGCTACTATGGTATGTTTTCTATGGTATGTTATCTACTCTCTATGCTGGAGCGGGTGGCTTCCCAAATTAATTGTGGTGCAATCACAGCTAAAAAGGCCTGGAAATTATCGTATAAATTAATGCCGCTAGAGAGCCACTCGCCACTTTACACTTCCTGTGGGAATGTGATTCCCCGTCTTTTGAAACTACTTGGAGCCATGTCGCACTTCGGATTCGGCTACAGGGCCCGTCGACATCGCGCACATCGGAAAGCTGTGGGAATAAGCGGCACTGCTTATTCCAGTGTTCCCTCCAATGGCTGTTGCATCTAACGGTCGTGACTTCGTGGGAAACCCTTGTTTAGGCCACATATCCATTCATCACGAGAATTACCTCTTTTGATGAATGTTAAATATTATGACCAGTGGCCACGAGTTAGAGGGCGGCAAGAAAAGTGTAAACGCCGTTCTTGCCGACCTGCACTGATCGAGACCGCGACCTAATGGCAATCGGTCGAGTGTTGCTGTGTGGTTAATATGTCTGCGATGGAACAAACGGGCACAAGGGATATGTGTACGTCAGGAACATGTCAAGGGGGTTCACTGAAAAATAAAATTTCAGAAAGTCGTATAATTCCGCTCTACTAATTACACAGGCCACGAATTTACTAGGGGGTCAGCATTTGACCAACATATACCCCAAAAACGATAGTGGGGAGGGCAGCGAAGATCAGGGAAATTGTGGGGTAAAATGGGTGAAAAATATGAAAATAATGTTAATATTTATTCATGAAAATACATAAAATTGCAAAAATACAGAATCCAACATTAACGAAATAGACAATATTACCAATGCAACCTACAAATACGATAGTGGGGAGGGCTATGAAGATCAGGCAAATTGTGGGTTAAAAAAAGTTCAAAATGTACATTTTTATTATAAACTTTTACACCTCAATTACCCTCCAGTTCATAAAACTCGCACTATCATATTTCTACATTGTGTTGGTAACATTGTTATTTTAGGCAATGTTCAGTTCAATCTTTTTGCAATTAAATATGTTTTCATGAGACAATAATCCAATAATATTACAAATAGTACAAAAATATGTTAAATTGCAAAACAGAAACCCATTATTTCTCAGTGAAAATAGGCTACACATGACAATCATTTATGAGGAAACTCCAAGCTTCGCTGATGCATGATGCTTCGCGTCACCACCTAAAAAAAAATTGCCAGAGCACCTTGAATCACTGTTTTGGGGACTTACTCCTGGCGCTGGAACTCTGGCCCAGTGCATCATGTCTGACTTTGCTTGTACAGTAATTTTCCTTGCAAGGGGGTTACGCTTGAAAATAATCTGTGGGGAAACTCCAAGCTTCGCTGATGCATGGTGCTTCGCATCACCAGCTAAAAAAAAAAATAGCCGGTGCACCTTGAATCACTGTTTTGGGGATTTACTACCCTTTGGCACTAGGACTCTGGCTCGATGCATCATGTTTGGCTATGCTTGTACTATAATTTTCCTTGCAAGGGGGCTATGCTTGAAAATCATTTGTGGGGAAACTCTAAACTTCGGTGATGCGTGATGCTACATGTCATCACCTAAAAAAAATTGTCGACACACATTGATCACTGTTTTGGAAATTTAATCCCTTGCTGGCACTGGGACTCTGGCTCAGCGCATAATGTTTGGCTATGCTTGTACAGTCTTTTTGCAATTTAACATGTATTTGTGAATAAATATTATATTATGTACATGTTTCACTCGTTTTACCCCATAATGTCCCTAATCTTCACAGCCCTCCCCACTATCGTTTTTAGTGTTTCTATTGGTAAATGTTGATGTCCCTAGCAAAGTCGTGTATTGTATAATTAGTAGAGTGGAAATATATCACTTTCTGAGAATATTTTATTTTCAAAAAAGTCCCATATTCTAAAGAATAGCCCAAATAATTACGTTACTCACCCAAAACATAGTACTACATTGCAAACACAACACTATGTGTACCCTATTCTACGACTTTCAAAACACTCTCACATTACCGAACAAATATTATAATTTAAGTAACTCTGTGTATATATTAGCATACAAACACTCGTATTTTCACACGACTGTTTGATTTAATACGTCTACTTGAATGAATTCCATCAAAGACTTGCTTTCACGCACTGTTCGAAACACCATACGACCGTTATCATCCGCCATTAGTTCTGATGATTCCCACAATGCACTGTGACATCAACGAGTCAAAAACGCTACTGCTCTTCAACCATTCGTCACCGAATACAATGACGATGCACATTGTGTTTAAACACCTTCTCGGAAACTATCGTGGTTGTTGAACTAACTTATATGTATTTCTTTCATTCTACTCTAGTGAAAATAGACAAGGTAAGCCTTGAGTAATTCACTAGAATTACACAATCTTCCAATACTGTTTGATGTGTTATTTACCGGTATAACCATCACGGCCACCGCATAATTATACCCCATAAATTATGCTTTACGCATTAAATATTCATTTGCAAATTGTATTCTTACATGCATAACAATACAGCCACCCGATACAAATACATTCCACATAAATTTTATTCATTTTATAGCATATACGGCAATCTTGATAACCCTTCTCTTTATCATTTTTTTTTTTTACAGAAAACTACTTGAAGCCCCTTCAAATTTTTTAGGCAGCACTGACGAAGGTAGGTTATATTTATATTTTCGTCGGGCGTTGGACTGGTCGGCCTCGCTAAGCAGTAGAAAAAAAAACAGATACATAACCTGGTTTTCTTGTAGGCCTAACAGAAAGCTAATGAATTGACGAAAATAAATATTTGTTGAAAAATTACTTCTTAAAAATCCAAAAATTCTTTGGTTACAAAGTTATCAAAACAAAATAGTGTACAATCATCTGTGATTTCTTCACAATCCATAGCAAGTTATTGGTCATTCCAGGATTTTGCCGATAGCCCCGCAACACGTGTCGGAAGGAAACTGTCGGGGTATTGTAAACATTGAACTAATTTTGGTGGTGTAAATGGTTGGGCTGTTACATCGTGTCTCATTGTCGGGAAGACCTAGTCGTTGCATTAATTCTGAAAATTCTCAGAATGCACTGTGATGTAAACAATTGATAAATGTTAATGCTCTATAATCATTGGTCAATGCAGTGTAATGGCGATGCACATGACATATAAATGTAATTCGCAATGTGCGAATTTGCCCACTGCCGGAAATTTTTACCCACAACACATTGTGGGTAAGCTCAAATGTATACAACACATTCTGGGTACATTTTTCATTCACTGGGTAATTGGAGATACTCACACTGCGTTGTGGAAATTCATGTCTGCTCAATACCACAAGCAATGTCATTTTTCGCATTGTGGTCACTACAAATTAGCCAGAACATGTTGTGGGTAGTGTGCTTTTACCCACAACCTGTTGTGAGTATTTTGCATTTACCGACAATGCATTTAGAGTATTTTGCATTTACCCACTGAATTATTCTTTTTTCCAGAATTTTCAAAATTTTCCACAATTTTCCAAGTACAATATCTGTTGATGCCCACTATTCTGACCTTCGCCAACATCAGCAAGGCATTAAGAAGAACGTTTGTGCACAACCAGAGCAGTGGGACACTGCCACGATGCCCCAGGATGCCAGAAAATTGACGCACATGGTCAGAGGAGAAAAGCTCGCAGAAATTAGGACAACACCACCATCATGGCAACCACGAGCAGGCATCAAAAAGGGTAGCAGGAAGCGGCCATTTTGGAGTGCCACTGTGACATTAGCCACGCGCCCACTAGGCGCTCAGCAAGACAAACATCTTCCCCTTTTCCACCAGGATCGCACGTGCCCGAGGAGGACGAGGAGGAAAAGAAGGATGGAGGGAAAGAGGAACGAAAACATCCCCTACCCGCGCTACCAGCTATGCCGACGATCGGCTGTGAGCCACACCGACAGTTGACCCCTGCCTCGTGCCGCGCTCGAGCAAGCCTGCCGTGCCATAATGCCACACGTGCCGCACCATGCTCCCACTTCACACTCCCACTTCACGCTCCTGCTTCGCGCACCCGCATCGACTCTTCCACAACATGTGGACTTGTTGGAAATACCTTGGCTGGCCGGAACGACAACAACACATCTGTACTGACTACGACCTCAGGACTGGATCGCGAGGTATGAAGAACTGTCAATGCAATCATAAGCCCAACCCAGCACACATCCGTGTCGCGATCAACCACGCTAGTGAGGAACTGCAGAACATTGAAACGGAACTACCACAAGTTAGTACAGACATTTCGAACATAAATGCAATAAATTGATAACATGATCTCATTAGCCCGGGTAATGACGAACCACTTCTAAAATGTAAACAATGCAATCATTGGTATCATCACCTCTGCATGAATACCAGAGAACAAGGAACTATACACAGACTATTGTTTACCTGTACAAATTGTTACTCACCACCAATTAAGCAGGAACACATTACATATAATTGGGATATTGTCTTTGAAGAACTGCAACAGATCAAAGCATGCGAGCTTACGGAATGCACAGGATTGATGAACGGAGGGATACATTATTGCAAAGACATGTAACATCAGGGTACACCACAAGTGCCACACCAAGGATGAAAAAGCAATGGCAGATGGCGAGTGTTTTACGTGTTGGGATTGCACGGCCCACAAGGAGGCAATTTCCGCAGTGTTACCAATTCAGAATACGAATGTGGTACCCGCAAGAGCTCTAGCACTATCAGTGCAACCCACACCGACTATAATGGTTCCATTCACGCCTCGATTACAATTGGTTGACACACCCTATGTACCACAGATGCAAGCAGGTTACTTCACACCAAACTAAACAAATTTTCTGGCAGTTCTACCAAATGTAACACAATTTTTGTCCGATTCAACAAATATAAACACAGCAACGAAAGATGTAAACAAAGCTGCAGAGATGATAACCAGTCAATGCAGCAGACCGGATATGCATTACAGACCAACACCTACTCGCTTCCAGACTTTACCAACTTTTTCTGGCCAACTGATGGAAGATCCTTCACCTTTTGTGAGCGACTGTACTACACATCTGCAGCGCTATGGTGTTTCGCAGGATGAATGGCCAGGCTGTGTAGGCAAACAGCTGGAAGGGGAATCGAAGCAGTGGTGGAAATTGATCAACCACTATGGCCTCACCTGGGCGGAGTTCCTCCATGCATTCAACTGCAGGTTCGGAGGCATGTTCACGTCCATACAGGCCCAGAGTAAAGTAACTTTGAAGCAGCAACATGGAGGGGAAACCTTAACAGCCTTCATAAATCGCAAGATACACCTGGTAAAGATGTTTCGTCCGGAACTAGCAGAGAGAGAAATCCGGGAAGTTATCGCAGAGACAGTCTTGCCCGAATACAGAACATCCCTAGTCCTGCTACTCAATAGGGGACTAGAGGAGGTAATGAGAGCTGCCCTAATTCTGGAATGAAGCATATGTACACCGCGATGTGATAGTGGTGTAAGGGGGGGGGGGTAACAGGCTCGACTACGGGAACATCCGTGGAGAACAGTACCAATGAAATCGACAGGATGTGCAAGTGAGAAGAAGCAAACAACCACGAATGTGTAACTTGAACAGTTTCCAGAACTGCGCATAGGGTGGTAACAGTGTGCCGAATGTGAGTGTGTCTCGGGACACGAACAGGTCCGTCTGGTGGGATCGGTCCCAGCCACCCCTGTGGCCATGTCGGTATTGTCCAGTGCAGCTATACCATTAGCATGTCGACTGCCCAAGAAATCCCCGCCTGGACAACCGGAACAGCATAGCAACCAGCAATGCAGAACAGCAGGGGAATGGGTTGCAGGGGTAAGGCCGACTGCCATGAGCTTTACCCCTCCCCAGAACGACAGTGTGACAATAACACCTCAGAGAGCGCTCATCAACAAGGTCAGTAGTACAATGGCAACATTTATCAGGGTACTTGTTCATGTAAATGGTTTGTTCTATCATGCACTCGTAGACACTGCTGCATCCCATAATGTGTGTAAGAGCAAGTTTTTAAACACCCGAGACATAAACTTAACCAGCCAGTAAATTCAGTTATCTAATGGTCAGAATACAAAGTCACCTGTAGGTCAAGCAACAGTCACGATTAAGATTAGGGACCTATAAACCATTACTACAGCAATAGTCACGCATGAGATCACAGAAGACGCCATTTTAGGAGTACCTTGGTTAGCTGAACAAAACATAATAGTAGAGCCTGCAGAGAGACGTATTCATTTTGGCGATAAGGAACAGAGAACTGTTTACAATGTTGATAGTTGTAGAGTAGAGGATGTACCAGAGGCAAAACTGACCGAATTCGTACATAACACTGTAGAACATTAAGCCACTTTTCAGCGCTTATTGAGGGAGAGGAAACTAGCATTTGCAAATCACAATTCTTTAAGAAGAACCACCATAGCGGAGCATGCAATACCCTTATCACAGGATGAACCCATTTTTAGCAGACCGTGTAGCTACCTCCATCATCAGGAAAGAATAATTGAACAGCATATAGTCGAAATGCTTACAGACGGAGTGATAGAACCAACTAAGAGCCGGTATAATTCTGCAATTACACTAGCACAGAAAAAGGACGGAAACTGGAGGTTTTATGTTGTCTTCAGGCCCGTCAACCAGGTTACGTGAAGCGCTATATTACCTTATATCAGTGTCAAGGATGCTTTGAGTTCACTAAGGAAGGCGAACATTATGACATCACTGAACCTAATTAGTGGCTACTGGCAGATTCTGGTACACCAGGAAGACAGGGAAAAAAACAGCTTTCACCGATCCCGATGATAGGGGTTACCAGTTTTGTGTCATGCCTTTTGGGCTTAAATGCCCTCCAGCGACTTTCCAGAGCATGATGGACCGAGTATTAGACTGGTCAGTCGGTGAATTCACACTCGCCTATCTAGACTACAAAGTTATTTGGTCTGAGATGTGGGAAGAACACCTGCACAACCTCTCACTCGTTCTAGAGAGGTTAGAAATTAATGGTCTAACATGTGCAGTAAAGGAGTGTCACTCAGGGAAGACGGACTTAGAATTTTTTACCCACCTTGTGAACGAGTCCAGAAACAGGCCTAACCCTGAACAACTAGGGCCAATTGACTGTCAGCAAGCGCAGCACACCTGCAAGCAGCTTAGAAAGTTCTTTGGTCTAATCAGTTGGCTGTGGGAGCACATCGAGAACTTCGCCATCATGGCCGTGCCTCTCACGGACCTGATTTACCTCAAAAGCAGTACGTGTGAGGTAGCAAGCAGGAAACGGCTTTCCATACCATCAAGGAGAAATTCTGGTCATGCCCCGCACTGGCAAGGTACGACCCAGCGCACCACTTATTTCTTGAAACAGATGCCAATCAGGAAGGGTTTCGCCGTGTTATATCAGTACAATGACACAGGGGAGAAGTGCTTAATTGATTTCGAAAGTACGAAACTGAGTAGTACAGAAAGGCGTTACGACTTAAACGAACAGGAATGTCTCGCCATCATATGGGCAGTGCGCAAGTACTGGCCATACTTAGAGTACAGGAGATTTACGTTACGAATGGACAATCATTGCCTCGTATGGCTGAGTAGCATGAGAGAAATAAGGAGCAACTTAACATGGTGGGCCTTAATACTGCAGATGTACGATTTCAGTATTAAACATGTGCCAGGCAAAAACAATGAACTCGTAGACACTCTGTCTCGTGTGCCGAACGCCGCAGTAATGATAATTAACGAGGTGGAATGGGAAGAAATCCTACCTCCGGTTACACAAGAACCGCTCACGGAAACCCGAATCAACCGGATAGACATAGTAAATGATGACATGCTAGTAGCAGATTTTTATCAGGAGATTGTAGCCACACAGAAAAACTGCGAATTTGCACGTGAAGTGATACAGAAGTGTAAACAACAGCACGTGGAAGGATGGCACTCGATGGAGGGGCATGTGGAGACATGCTCTTAGCGAGATAAACAAACATGGCGACTTTACAAGCCCACGGAATGTCGAGGAAAAGTTTTCGAGCACGCTCATTCCAGTAAAACCGCAGGGCACCCAAGGGCGGAACAAACAGTCAAAAACATGTGGGAACATTTTTTTTTTGGCCTGGCCTTAATCATTGTATGCAGAACAACATAAGGCGCTGCACAAAAAGCAATTTGTTTAAGACTCATCGCACATATGACAACCAGCAACAGCAACCCTTCGAAACTATGTGTTTAGATTTAATGGAACTGTACCCCAAGTCAGCCAGGGGAAAAGGATTAATTCTAGTCGTGACGGACAGCTTCTCACACTGGATAGAAGTGTATCCGATGAACACAGCAGGGATGAGACAGATTGCGAAGTGTATGCAGGATGAGTTCTTTACATGTTGGGGTTACCCCTGGGAAATCTTAATTGATAATGGGACCCATTTTTGGTAGTGATGGCAAGATCTGTGCACAGTCTGGGGATTGCGGCACCTGAAAATGGCGATTTATCATTCCTGTGCGGACCCCACAGAGAGGCACAACAAGGAGTTGAAGACGCAACTCCGGCTCCATGTGGGTGAGCAGCACACAAGGTGGGCTGAACACTTGCCCACTACACTCTTCCTGCTCAGCCGCAGGGTGAATGCTGCCACTAGGAAATTCCCTGCCCAAATCCTACAAGACAAAAATATAATGCTTCCCAGTGAAAGAAATTGTCAATGTGTAAAGGAAAGTAGCGCTATCAAAACCAGTAGTGAACGAGAGGAGAAGCACCGCTACAGGTACAAAGAATAACGGGAACAGCAGCTGCAGTACACAGCCAGGTGGCTACCACAGAGTAAAAGACCGCCAACTGCCTTAAGACCAGGACAGGTCGTGTATGTTAAAGCATATCCACAGTCAGCCGCATGCAAAAACTGTTGCTTGGGATTCGTGCCAAGATGGACAGGGCCACACCATGTCGTACAATCGATCAGACAGACAACCTACCTGATTATGATAGGGAGGAAATCGATTAGAATACACCGAGACGACATACGGGCAGCCACTGAAGACGTACCTGGACATCACGAGCAGGAGATGGAAAATGGCCGGGACGGCCAAGATCGCGACGAGTGGGAGCAGTAGTTGAGAGAAGGGGAACGTGGTTCTAGACCTCCCAAGGCGGCAAGACCACCAGGTGCCGGGGAGATTGTGATGCCGAATACGGCAGAGTTCACCAGGCATCTCAGTCACGCCAACAGCAAATGTAATGAGGTCATGACATCCACCATTGACAGCAACTAACAAGGGGAGAGGGAGAAGGTACTCCCTGCTGTGTACGCAGCAGGAGGAGATAGAACAGCATTCAGAGGAGATGGACTACTAGGAGCCTCATGACAGCTTATGTGCTGACGAGCCCCTGGTGAGGTCACAGCAGGAGAAGGTGGTGCAGCACTTCAGGCCAGTGTGCCAGAAGAGGACACATGGGGTCCGGTGACACCCGACATGCATATGTTGACAGGGATAAGCCTGGTAACCCGCGATCGAGCGTCCGATGGAACAGTATTGTCAAGCGCAGCTGTATGAGCGAGAGAGCTGGGAACAGCACTGACACCAATGCAAGGAGACACAGAATGGGAGAAGCTGGCCTTTTCGATGGAAATGCCCACTATCACCATGGCACGAGAAGAGGACCTGGAGACCCGGAATCATCACAAACTGCTCTGACGAACGAAGAGGCGAAGACAGCCACCGAGGGAATGCACCATGTGTTGTGTTGCCACAGTGCATCGCAGAGTGCAGACCCAGCAGCAGCAGAAGACCAGCAGACTGCCGGGACATAGGGATGCCTACATTCTGCGTCCTTGTTTCAAAGGAGCTGAGGAGGTGCTCCTGCTTCGAGTGAGTTGATGGCTGCAAACATACTCGAAGGGGGGAATGATGTCAGTTGCTTCCCCTACCCCGTTTGCCCACTATTGCTGGCACCTGCTGCAGGGAGCTTTACTGGGTGCTGGTGCGCACGAGTTTAGAAGTATCCTGTAGCAGTTAACTGAAGAATGCTATTCTACGAGTATTGAGAATATTGGTCACCAAAGTGCTCGTGCAAGAAAGCGCAGGTGCAGAGCAGTGTAGTGAAGAGTTGTGCAGACACGTGCGCCCACATGCATGTGTTATGAAAATAGAAGCTTTGAAATCAGGTTAGTGTTTAATTAGCAGGTAATTACATAAATTTCAAGGACGGATGTCCACACAATGAGTCTGCATGAAGTCCTCACATAATTTAAGCACCACGCAGGCTTAAGTGTACATGTTATTATTTTCCAATTATTCTCATCGCACGCCTCACAGTGCAATATGTTTATTAAAGGGTTTCTGTATTTTTCTGTAATTTATTATGTAAGAGTTCTTTGATTTTAGGAAATATATATATAGGTTTCTGCAGGTTTTGTGTGTGTAGGAAGGTAGTTTGCATGGCCTGCTGGCCTGCCCAAACTGGACAGCGCGCTGCAGTGAGAGAGTTAGTAATACCATGGTGAATTTGAGGAGTCAGACGTGCGGACCAACAAGGTCGCATTTCGCGAGCTTGGGAGTCACATCAATATTTTGTAACCAACCATTTCACAGCAATCGAGACGTTTAGATTACCAAAACATTGTGTGTTTCAGCCGCTCAATACTTCTCTGCTCCTCCCTTCTCCTGGAATAGCATTGCTTGGGAAGGCTTTTATTTCAACTCAATTAATTGTGGCCACATGCCGTTTGTAACAGTGTAGCATAGAGGAAAACTTTAATAAAACACAGTAATTAACGTGAAGTGTCTGTGTTTTCATTCGGGTTGCCTACGGCCTATAGGTGTGCAGGCCCCATCTTTCCTGCTTTTCATTGAGTGTACTATGCAAGTGTTTCCAATGTCTTTCAAAGTGTTTTTATCTTTGTGTCACTAATTATGGGTGTGCGAGTCGTCCTGAGGCTGCGTAGAAAACATAGGACAACCACGTATTTTCTGTTATTACGTCGATCGGAGCACCAGGAGGACACAGTCCATTGGCTGTCGGCAACGACCCAGAGAAGAGGAGTCTGCTCTACTGCAACTAGTTGGTATTGCCACTGCATTACCTGGCGCCCACAATCTGTCAGCAGGTTTGGTGATAAACTACAGTACATTTCCTACCCCAACTCCCAACCTTAAAAGTACACCATTTTGCTCCACCAGCTTGCTGTCAAACATTAGTTGCAAACAGTATTCTTACATCTAATACAATTCAGCAACCCAATATAAATATATTCTACATAGATTATATGTGTTTTATAGCATAAACACAGTAACCTTGATAACCCTATTCCCCATCACAATGTATTTTTTTACAGAAAACTATTTGAAGCCCCTGGAAAATTCCTAGTATTTATGATTACTAATTATCATATTTAACATATCGAGGTATTATTTTCCTATTTTCGATAAAGCCTATATTCTGGAATTTTACCCATGTATTTACTTATTTCATAAACTTTGCTAACTACGATAACAAGTATGATTAGCATTAAATGTCTTAACTCGCTCCCCTATACCCGCCCTCCTAAATAAATGTTAAGTAAACAAACAACCTGACCTTTTTAAGTGATTCACTATTACATGTTTTCATTACATTAAGTAACATATTTTTAACCTACTCAAAAACAGCTTTCGTAGATATTCTATTTGTGTCTAGAGACGCAAATTTTAAATTACTAAATTTATCTTGCTATTTTCCGAAACAGTTGAAATCGTCTTAACCAAAATATACACAATCCATAAATTACGAACTACACCATAACAAAACACACTGAATAAATAAATTATTTCGCCATAGCTTATCACACAAGTAGAACACTCATATTCCCATAATTTACAAAGCTTCTTATTAAAACCAAACAAACGCACGAGCCGAGTCCGACTGGCGACTAGCTAGGTGAAACGACCATAACCATATTTGACAATCACAGACTTACGAAAATGGGATACAACAGTAGTCATTTAAAATGCATTATTATGTACACAGCACTGAACTCGGCTTCAAATAATTAAATATTATAGTAATGTACTCTGTTGTAATAACATTTACCAAAAGGAGTGTTGAAAATAGAAAAAATCATATTTACTTAAATCATATAGTCTTCTATATTACTAAAGAGAAACAGGTATGTTGGTACATGACATCGCAAGACCGTCACAAAAGAGCAGCATTTAAAAAGGTCGCCTAAAAACGTCATATGGACGTTACAGTGCGATGTCAGTGATGTGTGACCAAAATATGACATTGCGATGTTGTCGCTACAAAGTGTGCTGTATGGGTTCTTGTCAAATTCAAGAATTATATCTTCATTCTGGACAATATCAAAATGTCCCCACGTGGTTTACCAAAATTCCACAAAATTTAAAGCCATTTTATTATTCCATTTAAAGAAACAAGATTAAAAATGGTACCACAATAATCTGTTAATGTTACATAATTCGTTTCATGAACATTATTAACATAATTAAATTTTATACTCATGCAATTGTACAAGTTATGACCTCAAGTATACCCAATATGATGATGAGGAATGTTCTTTAATGTTCCACAACATTAAAAAAAGGATGGGAAAATATTCACTTCCAGTGCTAATAGTCAGACTATGGTTGCTGCTGTCAAGTTCAAAATCACTGGTTATCATTACAACGGTGCGACGCCAGCACTGCCATGCGCCTCTAGCAGGAACCTCCATACTGGGTGGCCATACTAGTCTATTGAGAGGTGCCGTCACATTTATGTTGTGGAATTATGCTGCCCAATTTATTCTTTTGTGTAGGTCACCCCTTTGCCCATAAGCAAAGTATCTACACATAACTTCAAAGTTTTTGCAATGTATAAGTTAGGGAGTATTATTCAAAAGCATACTACATGTAGAATTAGTAGTAATTGTAGAAATTTATGTGAACGCAGATTCATAACTGTCTCCCTGACCATTTGCACCACTCAGTCAGCAATCGCATTTAGTGCACGCCGAGGGTCGACGAGAACAGTCAAGAGTATGCTGGTGTAGGTCACTGAGAACTACCAAGTCACTTTTCTCTAGGACCTGGATCATGTATCTCACAAAGGTCGTTTTAATAATTTTATTCCAAGAGTTTAACTCCTGGGGTAAATTAGTTACCGATCTGGCATGGCATCTCCCCGAAACTACGACCGCCAGGTACAACATACATTGACAGAGGAACAAGTAGGTAGCTCGTGCACCAGTTTTATGCATTCCCGCAATATGTGCTACATGGTCAGGCCTGTTGGCTAAAGTATAATGCTCCGCGGCTCTTATATATTACAAAATAGGCAGGGAATAGCATTGCCCTACCTTTCTGCAATTTTTTGTCCGTATGAAAATGATGTGGTGAAGAGTATCTTTTGTAGTCTGTACAAAAAGAAGTTGTGTTGAGTACCATGTAACACTTGCAGAATGACTTCATACCCAGTGAAGTCATTCATAGTGGTGTGTGAGAGGCAGAAGTGATGTTTCGAAGCGCCCTAACAGCGGAAGTGACACCTTTTGACTGCGGCATCACTGTTACTGTCGAAGTCGATCAAGTACTTTTTAATAGCAATTTTATAGTACAAGCAACTCTATTGCAAAGGTCTGTACAGCACAACCTCAGAGAATATTATTTGTTATGTGAGGTGACATCCCCCATATATGCATTGTGGAGCCACTAAACAGATGCTTGTTTGTTTGCGGGGATGTCACCAACATGTACAATTAATTCAGTGCATAATGTGTATCATATTAGTTTTAAGAGGGTACTCATTTCACTATCATCTAGACAGCAACTTGACCCCGGTGCGGGCACTTGGCGATGTGCCGCGGCTATGATGGCATCTGGGGCTTGGCACCCAGAGAGGACAGCAGCACTGGAGGTCAGCTCAGTGACCACTCTCTGTATGCAGTATTTAAGTCTTTAAACATTCAATACTCCATAGTAACTAAATAACCAGAACCATTTTCATTATTTAGTACCTAGGGTAGGACCAGCTGCTTTTCTCGCAAGAGGGGAATTTATATCGCACATAAGTCATTAAGGGACTCGTCTACTTTCACAGTGACGGGACATCGGCAGGCCCTTAAGTGCCGAGTCAGTTTCACTTGCACCATTTAAGACATGTGTATAAGTAGTTTGTTTGCACTGCAATAAATTGTAAGTTACGAAATTTTTTCGTATTAGTGTTTTTACCCTGAAATCTAACTTTCGGCGAGGCAATGACGCCATGCGCTTTCCCCAAGTCCGTTTTCTTGCTGTCACTGGAGACCTCTCCAGGTATCAGCACTCTATCGGGCAC
Organism: Dryococelus australis; assembly: GCA_029891345.1. NCBI lineage: Eukaryota > Metazoa > Arthropoda > Insecta > Phasmatodea > Phasmatidae > Dryococelus > Dryococelus australis. The sequence continues at coordinate 284,561,127 of CM057009.1, read as the reverse complement.
ACGTGCGCACAGGTTAAGCAGTGCACCACATCAGACACCCAGTAACCGACACTTTGTGAGTGTGGCCGGTGGGGCCAAGTGCAACACTCATATCGTGGGCACAAGTTCAACACAACTTAGTGCATGGTGAAGAGCAAAACACGTGCGCTTGCATGCACGTGTACTATAAAAAGATCCAGTGAAACAGGGCGTAAGCTAACTTGCGTTAATTACAAGACGCTCAAGGACGCCTCTTCACGTATCATGACTGCATAAAACCCTACAGTATTTTTAGTGCCCCCGCAGGCCTCAGTATACATGTTCATGTTTTTCTGTACTTTTCGTTCTTCACGAGTTTCATCCTCACTTCAGTTCAGCCAGCGATTCTTATGTCTTAAAGAGTTCTTATGTCTAGTGTATTTAATTATGCCATGGTTACAGGCAGGTAAGAAATATGTGTGTGAGTAATGTCATTTTTGTGTGTAAGAAAATAGTCTGTGTGGCCAGCTTGCTCGCCAACCTGACCAGCATGCCACACGAGCGCAGTTAGTCATATATCCGTGTCACAAGGGTGTGGACATGCGGACCGATGAGTTCCCGTTTCACATGCGCAGGCAGCACATCAACTTTTGTACCAATCACTTCACCGCAATATACTTTTAATAACTGGAACTCTTGTTTATTTAGCCGCCCGAGACTCTCCACCCTCACCTCCCCATGGTTAGCATTGTCTGGGAAGGCATAACTGTACCATATGTTTTTGTGGCCTTCACACCATTTTAACCAGTGCCACCTGCCAGCGAGTCAAGCCCAGCAAATGTATTTAAAGTTGTTTGCATTAGAAACGTAATAATATATAGTTAACTTACATGTGAGTATGTGTCTCCATTCGCGTTGCCTACGGGCTTTAGTGGCACGGGACTCCAACATTCTCACCAATTTTCATTGAGGGTTTTGTAGGTGTTATAGGTGTATCTTTCAGTGTTTTATGTCTTTGTTTACTTAATTGATGGGTGTATGGTTCACCCTAAGAATCCACTGCATATCACGTGTAAAATTGGTAAAGTATTATTTAGGAGCATCGCCAGAAGGATGCCGCCTTTCGCCATCGGCACACAACCTTGAGTACAGCAGTCAGCTCTACAACAACTTGGCATTGAATCCACACATTGTCTGGTTCCCAGGAACTACAGCAGAGGTTTCGGAGAGAATTCACTGTAAATATCCTGCTGGAACTCCCAACCTTAAAATTGACCACTTTTGCTCCACCATCCCACCATCAGCATCCTTAAGGCCATCGTTTAGTATTGAAGTATCTCCAGTGTTTACATTATGGGTCCTCTCCCCTATACAAAGTAAAAGCAGCGTAACTAAACAATGTGTAGGAGGCCTTCACCCTACACTCTAGTGGTAGTAGAAACTACCACCTTAAACTGAGTGTTGGTTAGTGCACTTGACAACAGCAAACACATCAGCAACGATGCAGACAACAGGGATCTCACATGGGCCGTCGGCCGACGACTCCACTCACTCTCTCCCAAAAAGGGCTGGCACTGGACACACTTAACCCCTTTGCCCTGTCAGAGAAATCAGATGGGCGAAAACATCATCCCTGGGAGCCTGAGCGCATCAAAAATGGCTTGCCCAAGTGGGGCATGGTAAATGGAAAGACCACAACAACATAAAATAGCTGCTATATATGTGGTGCTATTTTAAATCATAACAGCAAAAAGCATAAAGTACCAGCAAGCTGTTTTCTGAAACCGGTGAGTACAGTGACGTTGAAACTGACGAAGTACAAAAATGATGTGTTTCCGCACTAGTGTTGCAGTGTTTGTATATAGGGCACCACATTTGTTTGTATAATAAATTGATGTAAATTGTATAAAAAGTAGTGTGAGAATTACTAATGCAGGTTGACGCAAGGAAAATCACAAAAATAATGTATTTCCACCTAATTGAATATATAACATGTGGTAATTTTAAGTATGCACACAATTTTTAAAAATAAAATGAACATAATAAGTTTTGTTTGCACGAAGTTTTTAAAGAGCAACAAAAGTGTTTTCAAAGCCCACATTTAAATTGGTGCATAACATTTATGAACAGTAACGAATGATATATGGAAGAAACAAATAAAGTATCTTCAGTATACCAACAGAGTTAATGCATGCATCAAATAACTGCAAATGCAACAAGTAACTACGGACATGTTTTTGGAACCACGTGGCCAGTTGTAAAAGCTTTTCAAATCACCTGAAACAAGTAAGGGCACAGCTTAAGAACATTATTTTGAATTACATGTGTTATCAATAACACACAATAAATTTGCAACAAATTTTTAAATAATACTCAAAAGTGCCAGATTTTAAATAGGAAGTTACAACACAACATGTTACATGGGTAAGGTCTACCCATGTAACAGACACACGGTGGATTGAAGAAACTTTCCCAACCCCAGTGCATAAATATTAGTGATTGTATTTGTACAATGCAATAAAGATGTGTGTATTTTGCCTAACATGCAAAAAGTAGAAGGGCATTGTGTGTAATATGCATGTATACAAGTCCGACATCCGAACAACCCTGTAAAAACCCCACCTGCACATCAGTTGTGCTTGAGTTGCACAACAGCAGCAGTTTCGATCCATATCGAAAACAGATATGTGTAATACTGTTTTGCGAACAGTTTGAAAGTCAGTGTGTTAAGCACATTATATTTTAGTATTCATTTTGCATGCAAAAAGTAAGGCAAAGATACACAGTTAAGAGCAAGTAGCATTCGGCATTAAAGGAAGCAAGTGTGATTCTAATTAGCATTTTCTTATTGGAAAAATATTTTAACATTTTAAAACTTAAATTTGGAATTAATTATTTGAAAATTCAATAATTTTCGGATAACAAGAGCCGTTGGTGTAATAGAGAGAAAAGGTGGAGCGTTAAGATATCGACAGGAAGACAGCATCATACAGCGAAACACTGAAGTGACCTTGGCCAGGGGATGGAGTAGCGGGCAACTGTACATTCGCAGGGACCCTCTCACCCCCCCTTATAAAACACATGGAGCGTGCGAGGGATAGGTGGCCGAGTGGATGCATCATAACGGTGAAAATGTTGATGGACGCAGTGCAACAAGTCGCCAGTCCAGTGCACGGTTCGTGCAAACCGAACTTGTGCACTATAGTGGCAAAGTATCAGCACTATGTCTAAATTACATATGACCCTTAGACAGCATATATTCTTCCCAAGTTAACAAATGTCCGTGTAGGGAACCAGCAGCAGCTAGGTCACTACAAGATAGAATACTATGGTAAAACCGAGACCAGATCTGTCGGGCATGGAGTACTATCTCTGCTGGTGCTCGCATGCCACTGTGCACAGAATGTAATTGACCGGGGAACATAGGCTCTGTAGAACATTATAATTGCTGGTGTGCACGTGAAGAAATTGAAGAAAATATTTGGAAATGAGTTATTAAAATTTGGAATACCGACATTGCGTTAAAACAAATTTTATGCACAGTTATTGGATAAGGAGAAATCAAATGCACAAGGTGTAGCAAAGAATTCCATGCAGATTTCCTCATGGCAAATTAACAGGCAAGGGAGAATTCTATGTGAATAATGTACACAATATATATCACCCACACCATGCAAATGAATAACGTTCATTACTGGCGATGAAATTATACTGCAGCAATGTTCAAGATGTCTGCAAGGGAGAACAAGTGAAAACAGTTGCATGCGGAACATGGGGCAAGTTGACGCATTGGCAGTGAACTACATGGTTGGACATTGTGAATACCATAATGAGGCATTTCAGATGTAAACAATGCACAATCGAACCACAAATTCCCATGCTGAAACCACATGCGAACATCAACAATGTCGCAAAAATGCAAACAAGTCCATTTGTGCACTCTACAGAAATGAAAACCACATTAATATTCCAAGCACAAGCATGCAATTACCTGCAATTACATCAGCAACAGTAAGGAGCATGATGCAACCAGGACACATGCTACACACCACCCCAAATAAATTTCAGTCTTTACCTACCTTCTCGGGATTGAACAACGAAGATCCATAGGCATTTATACGCGATTGTACCAGAAGATTGGGGAGGTATGTGGTATGCAGAAAGGAATGGACACAATGTGTTGGTGTGCAACTGCAAGGTGAAACACGCACTTGGTGGTACTCCATCAAGAGCTACTCCCATTGCGATATGCAGTGGGAGGAGTTAGCGACCCCAGGATACACTTTGGTAAAATGGAGAGGAGAACTGTCTACGAATTGGAAGCTAGAAATAACAACAGTGCACAAGAAGTACAACTCGACTGACTCGATCATGAGGTACCTGAGAAGTATCGTAAAGCAGTACAGAATATTCTGAACAAATGGCGGGGTGTGTTTGCATTTGCCGATCTGTTACAAAGGACCACAATACAAGAGCATGCCACACCACTGGAATACAATAAACCTATGCTTGGAGGACCATGCAGTTACCAAACACACAAATGCGCAATTATCAAGGAAAAGATCAGAGAAATATTAGTGGATGGGGTTATCCAGCACACAAACACCAGTTACATCAGCAACATAATAGTAGCCCCTGAAAGATATGGCACATGGCATTTTTGCATCGATTTCCGATCCCTGAACTTAATTACGCAGAGCACACCACCCCCATATATCAGTGTTATGGATGCCTTACACACTCTGGGAAGAGGAAAGGCGATGACCACCCTTGACTTGCACCGTGGGTACTGGCAGGTGCCCATGAAGGCAGCCGATCATCAGAAAACCGCATTTACCGCCCTCTACAGGCGAAGGTTCTAGTTCTATGCCATGCTCTTTGGGCTGAAGTGTGAACCAGTAACTTCCAGGCCATGATGGTCAGGGTGCTCGAAGTATACATAGGTGACTTTACACTTGTGTATCTCGACGATGTGATCATCTGGTCTGAGAACTGGGAACAGCATGTCCAACACCTGCCACTGGTACTGGAGCGCTTGGCGATCAATGAATTGACTTGGGCAAATTGTTATTGCTACATTAGCAAGCAGCATAACTCTGTTATTAGGATACCTGGTTGAGGAGGAGGGTAATACACATACACCAAAGCAGTTAGAACTGATAGATCGCCATGAACCTTTGTGCACTACCAAGCAATTGTGCAAGTTCTTTGTGTTGGTGACCCGGTTGCACAATAACATATCAGTGTTTGTAACCATCACAGCACTCCTCAAAGACTTGCTGTCTCCAAGCCTTTAGTTCGTGTGGATGGTGGAGCATGAGGCGAGTTTCAGGGTACTCAAACAGCAATTCGGGCACTGCATCAAACTGGCACACTATGATCCAAATAAGCACCTCTACTTGCAAATGGACACAAGCGAAAAGGGTTTAGGGGTGTTGTTGTTTCAAATGGGAGACAATGAAAGAAAAACAGATCATTGAATTTGGGAGCGCCATGTTTGGACCAACTGAGGCACACATGATGTGAATGGGTCTACTGTGACTACATTCGATGAAGGAAGCTCGGAGCAAACTAGCATGTTGGGCTATGTTACTCCAAGCTTATGACATTGAGGTACAGCATGTACCAGGAGCAGAAAACCAGCTCGTGGATGCATTGTCACGAACACCTGGAGCAACAATCACAGTGGATGAAGCCAAATGGGATAACTTATTGCCTCCAATTCGGGAAGAAGTTGAGGTGAACAAGCATAACCGAGTCAAGTGCAATTTCATAAAGGCAGAGCTATTCATTGACAAGGTAATGGATTTGGTGACCAATAGCAAATAGAAATGCCATTACATGCAGTGGAAAAGGGAAGAGCTCACACACGGTGACAGCGAACTGTGGTGTATAGAGAAGGGCAGTATTGAGATTCTATCATGGCAGCCAGACCCTCTGTGGAGGCTCTAGGTACCTAAACAAGCCAGCAAGCAGGTACTGCGAATAGCACACTGCAGTTAGTTCGCTGGACACCCCGGCGCAGCACAGACCGCATGGAACCTGTTCCAGTTCTTATACTGGCCAGAAGCAACCAGTGACATCAGACTGCATGTAGTCTAGAGAAATTGTCTCGAGTGATTACTTGGGGACCCTGGGCTGCTGTTTTATAATGCAGTCTGCTCTTCGACTCTTAAATTGGTTGCATGCTACACACCCCTTTACATTAACCTTCCCGAGCATATAAATGTTCGTCCTCAGCCCGAGCAAGTGTGCAGTGACAACCACCAATTACCATCTGAGGGCAACCAAGATCTCAAAACTCAGTTGTGTCTCCAGGTAAGGGATAACCACACAGCATCGGCAGAGCACTTACTGGCAGTACTATTTACAATGAGGTGCCGAGTTAATTTGACAACAGGGCAAACACCAGCAGCCATATTGCAGGGGCTAGAGCTGACAGCCCTAGGAGAGTTCACAAGCAGGCAGGAAGTGAGAGCAGAAAAGCCTGAAGATGGAGATGTAAGGCAGCAGCAGAGGCATGCCGAGCTGGAGGAAGCTCGAAGGGTACAAGAGCGATATGTGTCTCAATGGGTACCAGCAACCACATGTAGACCCTGCCGATTAACCGTGGGGCAAATGGTATACATGAAGGAACATCGATTGTTGAATAGCGCAAAGAAGTTCTGTGATGGGTTCGCACCCAAGAGGAGTGGCTCGCATGAAGTCATTAAACCCCTGGGGTACATGACGTACATCATCAGGTTAAGCAATTAGTATAAGCTCCCACAACTGACATACCAGAGGCAGTGGCGAGCTCGACAGGGAACAGGCAAAATCAACAGCCGATAGGACCCACTGCAAGAACAGAAAGTAGGGAGGTACATAGCACAGAGAGTGACGGAGGCACACTCCAGTGGTTATTTCCATCTGTGACACCCGGCCGCCAAACGCCTGTCAGGGACGTGGTGGAAGATGTGCCATCCAGAGGGGTGCCTGAGCCATCAAGTGAGCATGAGGTTGCACAAGGAAGGTATTACAGAGGATGCAAACACAGACTGTGGGGTTATGAAGACACCTGTTGTAATGTTAGGCACTGAGGTTTTTGATGAAAGCAAGTCAGTTGGAACACCAGTGCGAGTGGCCACTCCATTGGAAGGTTCCGATGTTGGCTCAGCCACAACATCTTCAGAAGCACCAACCAGCAGCAGCAGAAGAGGAGGCTTTGAGAGACGATGATCAAAGTAAAGGAGGGTGGGGAACTGGCTTGCACGAGCAATCATTGGGCCGCCACCTCCTCCCTCCTAGCCATCATATGCAATCCGGCAACAGCATCGGGAGAGCATGAGAGGATGCAGATGCAGCAGCATGAGAAGATGCAGATGCAGCAGCATGAGCAGCACTGAGAGCAGTATCAGCAGCAATGGCCTATAGAGCAGCTGCAGCAACAGCAGCAATAGCATGGCATGTGTTGGCTCTGCTGGGCACATCTCCCCGCCTACACACGCATGCCACAACTCGACTGGCACAGCATACTTAGCAGGAGAGCGCAGAGAAGCAAAAATATGACTTGCAGCGGTGTGTGGCTTATCGCCTACAACCACGTGCACCAAGCAACGAGAACAACATGGAGCAGGATGGGCCTCATCGCCTACGACCACGTGCAACAAGAACAACATGTAGCAGCATGGGCCTTATAGCCTGCGACCTCGCCAGCTGCTGAAGGGACAGACGAAGTGTTGTGCCTAGCAGCATGGTGGAGTATATGGAGGACTGCGGAGTCATATGGTCACTGTAGAGGGGGAATTTGACATGAAAGCACGGTTCATGAGCATCTCCCTGATCATTTGCACCACACAGTCATCAATGGCATTTAGTGCTCACTGAGGGTTGACGAGAACCGCCAAGAATATACTTGTGTAGTTCGCCAAGAACAAACAAGTCTCTTTTCTCGGGCATCTGGATCACATATCCCACAAAGGTCTGTAGCAGCAATAAGAAAGGCAAGGAGAAGGATGCATAACATAAAAAAATTAAGAAAGCATAGATACAAATATTCCAAAATCAATACAAATTCATTGATGCCCATCTATACATTATCACCAACAACGACTAATTTGCAACTTGATTTGAAAAAAATATATAAATTGCATCTGTAAATTTCTATTGCTTGCTACCAATCGGTGAACTAAGGGAAGGAGAGAACACAAATGTACTGGAACAACCAGAAAAACCATAATATTAATATATTCTGAGAAATCACCCAACCTGAATAAACCAGTGGTGAAATCCCATTAAAAAAGGTAAAATGACTTCCTGAATAAAGCAAACACCAATACAACTTTAAAAGTAAAGTAAAAGTATAACATGGAATACTAATTTTAAGGATTATACCATTGGCAAGGAGCACAAACATTCATTACACTTAACCCTATTCATAAAGCCATGCCTTAAAATATCCACTAAACTCCTTGACATTAAAATTATTTTGGCAAATCGTAATCAAGGAAACAATTGTTACACTTTACCATGAGCATAAAGGCATTCCATAAAATGCCCACAAAACTCCTTGGCATTAAATTTTTTTGGCAAATCGCAATCCAGGAGACCATTCATAAAGCACACAAAAAAAAAAAAATAATAATAATCCACCTCTTACAAACATTCCCATAAAATACCATATTGAAAATTCACACAGTCAAAACAGTGAAGAAACACTTCCTTACAAAAATCCATATACACCAAAAATCATTAGAAAACACTACCAAAAAAGGGAACTCTAACCCCAGCATTTACAACAACTACTTTCATTGCAATACTTAAATTGTGTAGTACTCAAATTATGCGAAAACGCATCTAGCACGCTAAAGCCCCGAAGTACGAAGTCGTGTAGACATTATCTATCGTCGGCCAGACAGCACAACTCTAGGAGGAACACTGCTCACTTGCTCGGGCTGGGGACGAACATTTATACGCAAAAGTGCTGCTCGGGAAGGTTAATGAAGTTGTAAGAACGGCGGAGAGGAGTATGGAAGCTGCCAGAATGTGCTAGGCTGAACTTGTTGCCAGTAGTAGCCACCAGACAGTGCTTGGCTGCGCCACGAGCTCTGTGCACCTCTCTTCAGCATATCTTAGTGCCTGGAAGCGTTCGGATGTGCGCCACACCAGGGATGGTGGAGGGGAGAGAGATAAAAATGATAACATTCTGGTGCAAAAATATTGCCTCTTCAAATGATAACCCCTCTTATAACAACAAAAGTTTATTAAGCTGGACTTCCAAATACAGACATGGCTAATAACCAAGCAGACTAGCTAACCAAGTTCATTAATGTTATGTAGTTCTGTAAACACACCAACCCCATAATAGCAGCATTCAATCATACTCCAGGAAACAGTATGCATCACAAATTTCACCAGTTGGCGGGACAAGAAAATCGTTCAGGCAGGACAGTCTTTGGCAGGACAGGAGTACTCGCGTAAAAATGCTTGAATTTGATAATTGACATGCATGTCAGACTTGAAGCAGGGCTTCTGGTCGTTTTAATGATTTTCTTCCGACAGGTAACTCCTGGGGGAATTTAGTTAGTGAACTGGCACGACATCCCCACGAAACCACGACTGCCAGGTACAACATACACTGGTAGGAACTAGTGGGGTGCCTGCACAAAATTTTTATGCATTCCTGCAATGTGTGCTACATAGGCAGGCCTGTTGGCTAAAGTGTAGTGCTCAAGAATAGAAATCTTATGGCAGTAATGAAATATAGGGCAACACAAAACCATTGGCACAAAAAATTTGGAATTTAGGGTTTTGGGATCCACATACCTAATTAGGCCTTTACGGATCTTATAATGACCTCCTTTTCCAGCATGCTTAAACATTCTGGGTCAATCGCTTGATGATGCTGGAGCTGCAGGTAAGTTTGGGGAAAATCTTGTAACACTTGAATCTGTTTCTGTACAAATTATTCTATTGACTCTACTGATCTATTACAATCTACTTGTTCATTCCTACAATCTACTTAATCCTAAATCCTGTTTACTACCTCAGCTTGAACTGTTAGTACCTCATCTGGGTTTTCTACACAGAATTCTTCAGCATCGAACATCCTTGAGGGACGTTAGACACACCAGTATCGATACCCCTTATGTGTTTCACCATAAATCTAAAACGAGTTAGGCTTACTAACCAATGGGTTAACATACCTGCGGATTTACTGATAGATAAAACCAGCTTAATGCCCGATTATCGGCATGGAGCTCGAACTTACCACTTTCAATATAGTCACTAATTTCTAATTTCCGTAATTGCTGCAAGAAGTTTTTTTTTGTAGATCGAAAACTTCTGTTCTGCGGGAGTAAGGAGTCTACTAACATAGGTGACAGTAACCAAACTACCTTCATCAAACTGACAAAGTACAGCACCTAAAACCTTTGAACTGGCATCGACCTGGAGATTAAATGGGTACTCAAAGTGGGGTAAACGCAACACTTTTGGTGTAGTTAACTTTTCCTTTACATGACAAAGGCCCTGTTCTTGTAATGTGTGCTGAGTCTCCCACCTCATAGACCGTTCGCCTGGCCTAGCACCGAAGCCCACACTACGAGCAACACACACAGTGCAATGTTAGTGTGAGTGATGCACCCTTGTGCATAGTGCAGCAAGAGGGTAAAGTGCCAGCCAGTGTATGTTAGTGCACAGTGACAGGTGGAGGTAAGTGCAGCACTGTGCACGTTGGTGCAAACAAAAGTAGGGCCAAGTTAAAAAGGGCTTAAGACAGGTACTGTAGAACATTCATAAGGGAATACACAACAACTTATGCCATAATATCAGACTTATTTAAATTAAAACCAATAAAGCGGTGTTATAATGATTTGTATTTTTCACCTCATTTGTTTACATTGTTCACGTCAGTCATTGCAAGGGTGTTGTGTTTTATTTGTCAGTTTAAAATGTCTTCTTAAATCGTTATGTTTAATTTTGAGCACGTAAGCTTTTATTTATGCAAGTGAAAGAGTTATTTTGTGGACAGTAGGAAACAGTGCCCGCTTGATGCGCTTCCCAACCCCCGAGTGGTAAAGGCACCAAGCTGGCCAGTCAGACTAATGTTTGAGACTCTCGAGGGCAAGGCTGCATCGTTCATATCCGGAATCATTCGTATTTGCAACTGATGATCTTAACTACAATAGACTTTAATTCTCTCCGGAACCGTTGGTTTTAGACGCTGGAACGCCCAGGGGGACTTAATAATTATCGTAATCTTTATTGAACATGTGTGTGTCTTTTGTCTGTATAGAACCGCTGGTGGGCCGAGCTCAGTGCAATTTAAGATTTCTCGGAGGAGAAGATAAATAAAAGGCACTGAGAGATGTGTGAAAGAGGACTTTGACGTGTTCTCATTTGTTTGATCGCAATGTTCTTCAGGGCATGGGCCCTCAAAATACCCACAATTTTCTATGCAAGCATTCAGTGTAAATGTATTTGATTAATGTGGCAAGTTTATCGTATTTTTGGGCGTGTGGAGCAGCTGATAGGCCACCCCGCAGTGCCAGTAAATATCAGGTAATAAGGTGTAGCACCCACCGAGAGGTTGTCGCAGGGAAATTTTTAAAAAACTCTTAAACATCTACAGGAAGGAATCAGTGGAGCAGTGTGGATTTCTACTCCCTGGATCGTCGGCCATGTGGCCTGGAGACAGAAGAATCAGCTCTACCAACATTGACACTGCTGGTACAGTGTCTGGTGCCCTGGGTAACACGTACATATCCTAACCTCAACTTTTACCGCATGCCAATTTCTCTTCACCCACCCACGGTCCAGCCACACTGCGTCACTTGTATGTTTCCCGATACAAAATATAAACCTTTCTGTTTTAAAGCAATTAGTGGCTCTGCAATATTAGCAAAATATGGTATGAACATAGAAAATAAACATACCATTTCGAGAAAATGACGCACACCTCTTAAATTTTTCGGTACGGAAAACTGACTATGGAACAGATTTTATCTGAGTACATTAATAATTTCCCACTTCAGATCACAAAATATAAATACCTGGCGTAAGTCTTCACCCGCATAACCGTTTCGGGATAAACAGTAAGTCCTGCTTCTCTAAAGACAGAAAGGAAGAGATGCAGATGTCAATGATCTTCTAATTTGTCACTATAGACACAAATGTCTTCGATGCACGTGAACAAAAAGTCGTACCTATTAGTATTTCCACAAAACTTGGGATAAGACATGAGTTATAGCCTGTGGTCCACAGTTTACCCCAATAGATATTATCTTCCACTGATACTGTCCCCAATGTGTTACAAGAGCCAGTTATTCACGGGACTCAGAGTGTAACTCACATTGAAGAAAAGCAGAGTTAAGATCAAAAACAATAAAATTTTTCATGTCCTTCATGCTGAAGAACTGATTCGACAGTCGGTAAAGAGTACGGATCAAGAAAACAATTTTTATTAACTCTTCGGTAATCATAAATAACATCGTATTGTCTATGCACCTTTTTAGGTAACAGAAATGCAGGGCTTGAATACATCCTAACAGAAGGTTCTAAAATATCTTTGTGTTGTAATTCCTTAATAATATTCCGAAAAGCTTACATGTTAGGTGGTGCCACACGATAAGGTACTGACGAAATGGGCTCCTGGTCCTTTATCATTAGCACAATTGAGTTTCATCATGATAACCTAATTTAGTTGTTACTACATCGGCAAACTCTTCTGAATCTCCGACAGGACCTTTTCTTGGTTATTACTATGTCATTACTTGACAATTAAACCATTTAGATGTTACAGTAACAGGCTGTTTCTTGCAAAAGAAAATATTATCTTCTTTTGGAAAATATCAATACTAGCACAAGTCTTACCAAGAAAACTCACCACTTAGTCCTGACTTAGTCCTGACGTCACTCATGACTTAGTCCTGACAAAATCCTAAATTAAATTTTCCATGAGAAGTTCTTGATTTTAATTTTAAAGATCGCTACTCTCTGTGAGTTAATCAAGACCACATTGGCTAAAGAAAACCCTATTCCCAGGGTTTGTATGCTTTTGAAGATCCTTGAAAAGTGCTTGAAAAAGTAATCATTCATTTTCAAGGGCTTGAAAGTGTTTAAATTTCTTTTTAATTCTTGAATTTATTTTGAGCTTGGAAATAGGGAATATAAGTTACTTTTCTTTTATTGCTGGGTGCATAAAATCCTCTTGACTCTTATTGTATTCGTGGGTTTCATGTATTATTTTTTTTTGCAAATAAATGTTAATTTTGTGATTCCTTAAAAATTGTTTGCTTGCAATTTGCGTGCATGTTATCAATTACAATGTATCGAAAACTATTGATAGACACATAATTGAACGACACTTATAGTGGATATCTCTACACAAATATTGATGCAAGACAAGATGGTGGCTGTGTTGTCGGTTGCATTGTTGGATGCCAAAGTTTTCTTTATTTGCAAAGTTGTATTGAAACGTAGTAAAAATGTATGTTTATTTAGTGGCAACAACTACACAACAGTCATTGGAAATTCTAATGTTACTATTTTAATACATATTTCGTCTGTGGTCTTAACATGGTTATCTGTCACCTTCGTACAAGAATGAAGTAATTGTGTGTCACAATTGTTATTATCAGATAAGGTTAGAGGAAACAAATAAAGTCTAAATGAAAGGCTAAATTTGTGTAGTATTGTGTAATGTACATGTTATAATTTAATATTATCACTGTAGAACGGGCTGAAGCCATGCATATGGCTTGAGGTTATGTTTACATTATTTTGCCTATTTTTCTAAGAGGCGAAACGAAACAAAAAGGGAATAATTGCGTTTATAAGAAATAATTTTTTAATAGAAGTCATCAATAAAATAACAAAAAGGCGCAACATTTTTTATCCTTTTCATTTTCCATTACACTTTCTTCCTAATGTTATAATTCTCTTTCCATTGTCACCACTGCTGTTACCTTACTTGTGGCATTATTATTAAAGAGGCAGTTTTCCCGGTCCTAAAAAAGCAGTGGCAATGTTCCCTCTGTAGTAAGCTGTATGTTTTCAAAATGTCTGGGAAATCTGATTTTAGTAACTCGTGGTTGTGTAGAGACATTTATAAAGACTAGTTACATGCTTCGAAAGATAAATATGCTGCAAAATATTGTTTTTGTAGTAAAGTGGAGTGGGGTGGAGATATTTGTGTGACTCTTAACATCGATGTCTTCAGAGCCTATGAGGGTGATTGAGGTGAGTATGGAGCAGGGCTGGAATGAAGGGGCGGGGGAAACGTGAGTTCCCTGAGAAAAACAGCCGACCAGCGGCATCGTCCGGCACGATTCCCACTTGCGAAAATCCAGTTACCCGCCCGGAGTTTGATCTGGATCGCCTTGGTGGGAGATGAACAGGCTAACTGCTTAGCCACTGTGTCCCCTTTTTGTAGGAAATAGTTCAGCGTATCTTCAATGTGTAAAAGTGCTCTCAAAAGCTACACGGAGAGTAAAAAGCATCAAGACTTAACAAAGTTGCAAAAATCGCCATCAGTGACAAGCATGCTGCTACCCTCTGACAGCACAAACCTGAATATGCCCGATACACAAATAATTCCAGGGAATTTGACATTGTTTCCAAGTACTTTTGGTCATAAATTGCATCAAACACCAGCATCAAGTATAGCCCCTCACATTTTAAACAATAATGTCCTTGATGCAGACATTTAGTAGACATTTATAACTATATGTACACATGCCTCGTACAAATAAAATGAAAATATAAGGAAAATATTTCAGAAAGTTTTTAGTGACAGTCCTATTGCATCAAAATTCTCACATGGGGAAAAGAAGTCAGCGTACTTGGCTGTTTATGGAATTGCTTCTTATTTGCAAAATGAGATAGTAGAACAGCTCTCTGTCTTGAAAAAAAAAAACATTATGTACTGTTTTTTGATGAAAGCCTGCATGAGCGAGACAGAAAAAGCAACTTGACATTCATACCAGGAGTTGGTATGGAAAAGAGGTTAAGAAAACAATTTTTATATTTATATTTTTTTAAGATCATATAACTTCCGAAGACATCCTTAATGTACTTTTGAATGCTGTTGCCCAGCTGAAGTTCTATCTTGCTTTGCAGTTATCTATGGATGGTCCTAATGTAAATTGGAAAGCGTACAGATTTTTGCACGATAATGTACTAAGAGAACATAACAAAATTTTGTTAAATATTGGTAGCTGTGTTTTGCATGTTGTACATAATGCCTTCAGAACAGTCTAGAGTGCTACTGGCTGGGATATTCATGAGTTTCTAGGGCACCTGTATACACTTTTTAAGGATGCCCCTGCCAGGAGAGAAGATTGTCAGTCCAGAACCGGCAGCAGTGATTTTTCCTTAAAATTTGTTAGCCATAGATGGCTGCAAAATGTACCATCTGCATAGAAGGCATTGCGGATGATACCAAAATTGAAGTGTTTTTTGAACATGTTGATAAAGGTAAAATAACGAAACCTACTTGTAAATCTTTTTTCTGTAGTGAGAAAACATATCTTACATGAGCTCACTCCTCTGAAACTGAAAGTGTTCGTATCTGTAGCAAAACTGCTACAACCTTTTCTCGCTGCTTACCAGACAAACTCATGCTTTTGTTTTTAGTGAAGACCTAAAAAAAGTTAGTTCATGTTCTCCAGCGATTTATGAAAGTAGATGCATCAAAGTTGGCCCATTATTCAGTTCAGAAACTTGTAAATTTTTATTTTAAAGACGTTGAAAACCAGTGCAATATTACAGCCGTGGATTTGGGTTATGTAGCCGAAAAGGAAGTTAAAGCTTTAATGTCATCAAATGATCGCAGGGTGATATTTTGGAGGTTAAGGTCTCCTGTAGAAGGCTGTTTATTTCTCTTGCAGAGAAGTTACTTCAGAAATCTCCTTTCACATACAGCACTGTGAGAAGTTTGTTGTACCTTGATCCTCTGGAAATGGCATCTTGCAAAAATTAACAGAAATGTATAAACAAGATGAAAACTCTTATGAACTCTTTGGTTGAATCGAAACAGATTTGTAAATCAAATGTAGAAGAAGTCCTGGCTCAGTATTTAAGTTTGTTTTATATGAAGTGGTCCCTCAAAATCAGTCAATGTTTGCAGATTTTGATCCTCATAGTTCACAAATTTATAGGTTTTTCTTGAAATCATAAGTGACTGTAAGCAATGCGAAAATAAGTGGAAAGTTTTTGAACTTCTTTTAATTTTAAGTAATGCGCAAGCTACTGTTGAATGGGGCTTTAGCATTAATAAGCCGCCGCCGCCGAACCCTCATACGCCACCGAATGGCCTGTGTGTCGTGAGACCGGGAGCCTAAGATTCCCATAACACACAGGGTGTTTGTAAATACAAAATGCACCCCGACACGTACTCATATCATTGGGTAAGGTGGCGGGGCGCCGTGTAGCTGTGGTTTCTTGGGCACCGGACCCGTGTTAAGGTTGTTTAAGTTGTTGCCTATTTTTAAATTAAGTTATGCGTGGTTGTATTCGGCGGGGGAGTGAGGCTCCCCTCCAACCTCACGGCTGGAGTGAATGTTAGTGTCGGGGTGTCTGTCTAATATGTTGGTCTGTTGTTTCCAGGGGGCAGCCCACAGGGTACGTTTCATCGTTTCAATGTGTAGTGTAGGAGGGAATTTAAAAATTCATAGTCAAATGTGTTTGCGCTGATGACTCTTATTCAAAGATATGATATACTTATTAACATTTACTTTTACTTATACTTACGGCACACTTCTCTTTTGGTGCTGATAGCACTAAATTTTTTTTTTTTTACTTGAGAAGAAAAATAATTTTTTTCCCTATAATTATGGAATGAATTTGGGAGGGGGGGGGGGAGTAGAGATTGATTTTTTTTTCCTTTTTCCCCCTTCCCCCTTTAATTTCGTTGAGCACTAAGGATACAAATCTGAAAGAAATGTGGTCGTTATTAGTGCATATTCTAGAGGGCCCAGTCGGATTTCTGGTAAAAGCAGGGCTCCCCCCTTGTGCCTTCTTGGTAGTCAGCTTCTCCCCGACCTGAAACAGACTATCAAGTCGGTGCTTCATCGTGCGTACATGATACTATAAGTATTTTACGGTGTTTTTGAATTTTTTTTATTTTGACTTTTTTTGTGAATTTGTGAAATTCTTTTATTATTTTATTTTTTTTTGTTGTATAAATATGGTTTTGTCCCTTTTTTATTTTGTACATATGTATACGTATATTTTTTTTAAAAATGATTTTCTAAAGTTTTAATTATTAATTACCTATCCTGGTATGTCCAGTGTTGAAAGCTAGCTAGATTATATATACAATGGTGGTAGTGATTATTACGAAGTTACCCCATACGAACACTATTTCCTGGGCCAGTGCGAGTGCCACTAGGCCTGATTCCCTAGTGGAGGAGGGGCAGGTCTCCTTGCCCGAGAATCCACTCAGTAGACCCTTGAAACAGCGCACCTCTACTTCCTTTTTGTTGTGTTTGTGTGTGTAAGAAGTTATGGTGCGGTGTGCTTCGGTGAGTGTAGTGAATATATCGTGTACAGATTGGGTGATGCGGACGGCATGCGCGCTCAACCGACGCATGCTTCACGATTTTTGGATTTGGGGGGGGGGGGGGTGGGGGCGGAGTCAGCTGCTCAGACGCAGGCGCAGGGCCGTATTTTCCGGGCTGCGTGATAGTTCTAACAAGAACTACCCACACTTGTATACCTTTTTGCACGAGCAGCTCTGACAAGAGCCACTCGGCCGTGTGTGCTAAGTTTTGCGCTGTGCAGCTGTCGCCTCTCGGCTCACTGCTCTCCGAATGCCGGATTTTTGGTAGCGCGGTCATATTTATAGCCTCGCGGGGCCGTGTGCTGTGATTGGCCGGCTTCACC
This sequence comes from Dryococelus australis, assembly GCA_029891345.1. Classification (NCBI taxonomy): domain Eukaryota; kingdom Metazoa; phylum Arthropoda; class Insecta; order Phasmatodea; family Phasmatidae; genus Dryococelus; species Dryococelus australis. Next base: position 284,543,304 of record CM057009.1, on the reverse strand, counting down.
GGCCAATCAGCGATCGGGCCCATTCATACTTTCGCAGTGTTCAGATCAGTTTAGGTTTTTTGAATTTTCTTATGCCTGCGGGATCATAGTTACCCAAGTTTTTAATCATTTTACTGTCATGCCCTTCTAAATTATTATACAGATTTTTATTTTTGTCTACAATTAGTTCTTTAATGTATTTGGCGGAGAGCAGCACATGGATAGTTTGATTGGGCGTGAATCTGTCTTGGTAAGTTATTACTCTCAAATATTTATTTTGTACAGTTTGCAAATCTTTTAATCTGAATTTTGCGGCATGTCCCCATACCTCACATCTATATAGCATAGCAGGGAGTATTATTTGTTTATATATTATAAGTTTTTTACTTAGTGGGAAGTTATCTGCATTTAAAATGGGGTATAGCAGATTAAGTTTGCCTAGTGCTGCATTTCTTGCGTTATTTATGTGTAGTTGCCAAATTATTCTATGGTCCAATGTTATGCCTAAATATTTTGCAGTTTTAACAAACGGTATATTTTGATTAAACAGTATTAGTTCTTTAGGTGATCTTGGTAACATTTTAGTGATTATTATTGTCTCGGATTTTCCAGGGTATATTTTAATTCTCCATTTGGTGTACCATTTTTCCAGAGTTGTAAGTTGTCTTTGTAGGGCTGCTAACGCATATTTTACATTATAATGTTGTTTTATTATTGCAGTGTCATCTGCGTACATTTGAATATGAGCGTTAGTTCTGGCGTCTGTTATAGGGATGTCAGCTGTGTAAATACTGTATAGGAAAGGGGAGAGTGATGATCCCTGTGGAACTCCTGCTGTTGCAAATTTAATATTAGAGTCTGCTCCGTCTAGTGTTACGTAGAATCGTAAGTAGTGTGCTAGTAAATTTATGTATGTGGCTGGGAAATTATAGTTTATCAGTTTATAGATTAATCCTGGTAGCCAGAATTTGTCAAAAGCTTTTTCTGCATCTAATCATGTTATTATCGTGTATATTTGTACTTTATTATTAAATCCATCTGTTATATCTTCTACAATTTTAATTAGTGGATGGATGGTGCCGTGGTGAACTCTAAATTCATACTGATTATCTGGAATTATTTGGTTTACGTCTGCATGAAACTGTAATCTGTATAAAAGGGAGGTTTTCAAAAATTTTGCTCATGCTATTTAGTAAGCTTATAGGCCGTCTGTTTACTGGTATACTGGGATCCTTTCCAGGTTTTGGTATTTTAATTACTTTAGCTTTCTTCCAGGCCTGTGGGAATCGACATAGTTTAAACATAGAATTATATATTTTTAATAATAATTCTAGGGCGTTTACAGGTAATTTCTTTAATGCTTCGTATTTTATTCCGTCTGGTCCCCCGGATTTATTGTTGGGGCGCGTTTTTATTATTTTAAAAAGTTTTTTTTTTAAGGTGATAGGCTCGTATTCAGAGGTTTATTTTATTTTTAGGTATTCATTTATGTCAATATTTACTTATTGTGTGAATTGCTTATCTTGTATATCTTTATTGGGGGAAAATAGATTCTCTAGGCTTTCTGCAATAATGTTGGCTTTATCTCTTTCATTATAAACAAATCCGTGGGGAGTTTCTATTGCTGGTGTGTTTAATTTTTTAGGTTTCCCTGTTAGTGCTTTATTTAATGGCCACATTTCTCTAGGATATTCAGCTGCGTTTTTGGTGGCCTCGCTCCGGTATTTAATTTTTAATTCTTCGAGCTTGCTTTTAACTTGTGTTTTAAGCCTATTGTACTCGGTTTTACTTACGGGATTTCAATTTCTTTGCCAGTTATTTCGCGCCTGTCTTTTAAGGATTATTAAGAAGTCTAATTCTGGGTAATTTACTCTTGTGTACTGACGTCTTTCCAAATATTTAGTATTTTGTTTTAATGTTTCTGCTATCGTATCGGTGAATAGTTGTACTTGCACATTTAGTTCCAATTCATCATTAATTTTAGGCGGGGTTTCCATTTTATCTACCAGGTCTTTCTGAAATCCTTCCCAGTCTGTTACTGAACGTTTTATAATATGTTTATTATTAGATCCGTTTGTGTTTAGGATTAATTTTACAAAGACTGGGAGGTGGTCTGAATCTAATTCGTCTAGTACTTCTGATTCTATGTTTAAGTTGGGAATATTAGTTAATACTATGTCTAATTTACCCTGTCTCTGGCCATTATTCGGTATGTGTGTCGGTTTAGGTGGTGGAAAGATTACATAATTATTATTATCTGCATGTCTGCTTAATTTTCTGCCGTCTGTATTATTATTTAAACAGTCTCATTCTTTATTTTTACTGTTAAGATCTCCTGCGATTAAGAAGTGGTCTGTTTCGCCCATAATTTTATATAAGTCTTCATCATTTATTTTTGATTTCGGGGAGCAATATACTGCGGCCATTTGTATGTGAGTATAGTTGTTTTTAATTTTTATAGCTGTGGCTTCAATCTGCTGTAGGTTTGTAATGTTTACTGGGTGGCGATGGATGTTATTTTTAATTATTATAGCTGTTCCGCCCCTTTTCAGGTTCCTCTCTGATCGATATATATAATATCCCGCAAATTTAAGTTTAACTTAGTTATCCAGTCTAGTTTCTGTAATAAATGCTATATCAATTCCATATATTATTAGTTGTTGTTCTAGTTCATATATTTGCGATCTGATCCCGCAGGCATTCCAGTTTAATAGGTTTAGTGTGTGCTCTACTCTAGTGTTAGCCATTACTGTGGGAGAGATGTCAGTGCCGTTAGCAACAGTAATTGCTTGTCCGCAAGGGTTTTCGCTGCCCTGATGGGGCCGACATATGGTTGTAGGTGTGTTATGAGTTCGGCAAAGTGCGTGTCGTGCAGAATGTTTGTAAGTTCCCGGTTGTCGTTTATAGTGGCACCTAGGCCTTCATCCAGTGTGGGTGGCTGGTATGGAGTTGGCAGTAGAGGTGGTCGTCTGTCTGGCTGCTGTGCTGGCCTGTTGACTTCCGCTCTCGTTGCCCAAGGGCCGGTCCCAGCCAGTACAGCGCCCGGAGCACCCCGAGAAGGCACCGCCGGCGCAGCCCTGCTGTTTCCAGCCTGGCTGCTCTCAGCTACTCCCTCTCTGGTCGCAACTGGCACCGATTGAGCCTGAACCGTTACCTCAGGCCGTGTTTGTGTGCGCGGGTGTGTTCGCAGTTCTGGGAACTGAGCTGTGTTCGTGATTTGTGGCGCCTGTTGCTGAGTGCACTGCGGACGAGTGTCTCTGTACATGTTTGCTCGGCGAGCGTTTACTATTGCCTTGTATACTCTACAAGACTTGTCCGCAGCGTGATGGACCTCCTCCTTGCAGTTAGCACACCGCAGGGGCTGGGTCTCTTTGTTCAGGGGGCCTTTAATGTATTCGTGCGGTCCCGCACAGTTATGACACACTGTCTGCATGTTGCAATTTTTTTCGCGTGGCCCCACTGACAGCAGTTGCGGCAGTGTGGCACATCTCCAGGACAGGGTTTGTACGGCTCTATTAGGACAGTAGTCCAGTAGAGTCGCTTGACCCTGAGAAAGTCTTGCTTTGTGTTCTTTATTGTAACTGACCAAGTGCCAGTGGAGATGTATTTGGGTTTCTCAGGGGTGTATGCAGGGGATTTCCGTGTGAAGTTGCGGAGGTCGATGATTTCGAACCCACAAGTAGTGATATCAGCCCTGAGGGCCTCAATATCGACATAGCTCTCAGGCAAGCCTTTAATGATGAACCTCTGTGCCTTCTAATCAATGTGGGCGTGTGTGTAGCGGTGTATTTCGTGGAGAAGCACTCGGGCTTTCTCGTAATCTGTCCGTGTGCTGAACGTAAGTTTTAGTTCTCGCCTCCGTGTGAGAGTATTACGAAAGCTGACATTGTTATTGCAGAGCAGTTTAGCCACTGTTTTCAGTGACCTGCTAGGCACAGACCTGTATCTCTGTATGTTTTGTGGGTTTTGTGAAGAGAGGCGGCTCTTTTCCCTTCCCTCCGCGCCCTCTTCTTCCAGAAATTCGAACCTGTTTTTTGCTAGAAATTTCTTCCCTTCCTCCGTTATTGGTGGGTGTTTTGCAGTCTTTTTGGGGAAATAGCAGCCCTCCCTCCTCGTCCGGGACCTGAGGAGAAGAAGCCCGACTTCCAATGTCAGAGTAGTGAGAATGTCGGGACGAGACACTGTTTCGTCTGCTTCCCCCACCATCGGTTGAACTGCTGGTGACGTTCACATACCCCACAGTACTGTCGTCGCCTTCAGACAGGGACTGGCTAGCCTCGCTTACACTCGTGTCTGACGTAGCGATGTCCTCCAGTCGCCTGTCTTCTGTTGTGTTTGTGTTGTTGACTTTCCCGCTGTTCGGATGTGTATCCGCGGCACTTCGTTCCGGGCTCGTACTTGCTTTACTGGGTACAGGTATCTTAGACTGTGCTCGTGTCATTACTGTGTTCTCAGTCGTGTGTTCGTGTGTGTTTTGCAACATTTTGTCCGTGTTTGCACCTTCAGTTTGACGGCCGACCTTAGTCATGCCTTCAGAAAGACAGAGCAAGGCTAGTGTTGCTTCTACGATGCGAGACGCTAACCGATTCGCCTACAACCTTACACCTCGATGGCTGACCCGCTCCCTTGAGGAGGGAGACAGGCTAGGCCTTTGAGAGGATATCCTCCCAGCACCGAGGTTCGGTGCGAAGTTGAAAACTTGAAGGAAAATTCCTCCATTGCATAAATACTGATTTGTGACTTTCTAGGTGACATAGATGGTGTAAAAGAACTTACTTATTTATAGCTAGGTAAGATATTGAGAAGTTGTGCTGCAAATGCACATCATAGGTACATTTTTTACTTATAAGAGCAAAATTTGGCTGCAAAAACTGCAGTAAGGAGAAAAAATGGACAGGATGGGAAATAAATAGAGAATTTGAAGAAGTGCAAACAGAATGAAAAATATATTGCATCACTAACTCTGTTGGCTGACAATTGGCACAGAAGGCAGAGGACCAAGGGGATATGGCATTGATAGTCTCATCAAATGCTCTTCGCCGGACAGCAAAAGAATATTTGCCCAATTTGACATCTTAAAAAAGGCAATAGCCTCTTTAGAATGCTTCTAAAATATTAAATAATATATACCTATTTATGTTGTAGGTGTTTGTAAATATGTAAACATTTTTGTGTTGTTCATTTTAAAAAGTATTTTGTGTCCCAATTGATTTCAGTAATTGTGAGCTGCTAAGACTGAAAGAATCCGAATCTTGCTCTGCTGGAAAAATAACTCAACAAGGGATTACTAGGTATAGGTTGCTTTTACAGTATTTAATTGAAATATTTTAACTCCTCAAATTGTTAGTATTATTTCATGATTTTATCGTTCTTGATTATAAGCATAGTTTTATGAACAATTTGGTTTACGTATGTATATTTGGGCCTGCAATTTAAAACTCTGGTAAGCTACCTGAAACATTTTAAGGCTATCCTTGAAAAGTGCTTGAATTATTTTTCATTTCTGGAGTACAAACCCTGTATTCCTCCCTTTTGGATAACTTTATAAGCCCTGTTGACATAGTCTTTTAAGATATTCGCAAAATTCATGATTTATTAATGAATGAATCTAACAGAGCTGCTACCTATTACGTATTACGTATTATGGGAACATAAAGAAATCCAAACTTTTGTTCGTGACTGAAGCTATTCACTGAGTGACTAACCATCATCTATTCCTTGTTCTGGCATTTGTTTTTCATATGCCCATTTTGCTTGCAAAAGAAACCAATCACTTCGCTAAACTCATCTGCCATAGATGTCACTTCTTCTACTTCCCCTGTCTGTGTATACCATGTTCACCATTTAATTTTCCTTTATCTAGCCCTTCATCCTGATTTACCAAAAAATAATTTTTTTTCTGGTAGCCATATTTGATTAAGTGATTATTTCTCCCACAAATAACACAATATTTAGATGTTACTTGTCTCCCCTCATCCTTCATTACTAACTTTACTTCACTACTTTTGTGTTCGGGGGGAGAAACGTGTAAGGTATGCTCCACCTCTATTACGATAGACAACAACTGGGCTAAGCTGGTTCGTTTACTAGGAAAAGTAAAAAAAAAAAAAACTATTTTGCAAGAGAAAATTATGGAACATTATTTGAATAAAATATTCTTCAGAACAAGGCTACCCCAACACACCTACCTAAGCAAGTGTTTCGCTAGCAAAAGCTTGCATTGTTGGCTTGGCTGTTGACATTTTTCTAACAGTTTCATTATTTTTTCCACTGCTACTTCAATAGCAGTTTGCTTAAAACAGGTATTTAGCAAAAGCTCAGTATCCCAATTTTCCCCTCTAGTTTGACAGAAAGTAAGTTGTAAACTATCAGGTATATTAAAGGACACTGCAGTGTACATGACCTGCCTTGGAAAGAACTGTAAATATAACACAGCATTTAATGCCACAAAAGAGTTACAACTGAAGTAAGATTGGTATCGGCCAAGTAAGGAGTTTTTGCAAACAATTCTACAGTTACATTACATAAAGTTTTTAAGACTGGTCAGAACTCACCCTCAACTGCTCTAATGGTACAATTTGCCGTCTTCCCAAGCCTTAAGAAAGACCGCACCTTTATCTGCAATTTATCTATGCCATCACTTTCCAGGACTTCCTCACCTGCTTCCATAAGGAGTTGGGCTAGCGCCACCTTGCTCAATTTTTAAAGTCATCCTGTAGACATGGTTGCAATTATGGACGATGCAACAAATAATAACAAAATAAACCCCAAAACCACTGAAAGAGAGCCTTCCTATTACTAAGTTGCAAATATGGCAACTTAATTTTTTTTCAAAAATTTCAAGTGTTGCGAAATATATAATGTGTATATCATTTCAAAATCACCATACAAGCCAGGAACACCAAAAACTCAGCCAAAGAGCAGAGTGTGCAGGATTCACTTTGCTATGTCCTTAGCCGATAGCGGAGAAAAGGGGGCATGAAACGAGACCACAAATGACAAACAAGAACAAGAAAACCATTGACAAAACCATTAATTAATTTCTGGCATGAATACCTGAAAGAAGAACCCTTGAGACTCTTTGCTGTTTACCATTTTATAATATTTTCAACATTCAAAAATTATGACTTCATTCTGGACAATATTAAAATGTCCCCACATGGCTTACTAAAATTCCACATAATGTAAAGCCATTTAAATAATCCTTTTGAAGAAACAAAACTTAAAAATGGTTACACTATAGCATAATCCTTCAATGTTACGTAATTCCTACATGACTTACTAAAATCTCACATAATGTAAAGTCTTCCATTATTCCATTTGAAGAAACAAAGATTTTAAAATTGTATCGAAATAATCCGTTACTTTTACATAATTCTTTTCATGCACATTATTAATATATTTCAATTTTATACACGCGCAATTGTACAATTTATAACCTCAAGTTTAGCTGCACAAAAAACAGTAATTTTTTACCATTAAGCAGTTAAATTCCCTTTTAGATAAATTCTAGCCATGCTGCCCAGCTAAGAATATTCTATTTTCTATGGGGCATGAAATAGTCCCATTATCTGCAATTCTGAACTGAAGGGTCATTACCCACCTAAGAAATTATTTCATAATGATGTGCTGCACACAATGGATTGGAACCCATGTGCACCCACTAGATAATGTTTTATAGTGGTAGTGATTTGTTGCTTAAGTGGACTGAAGAATATGCAGTGTAAAAAGGTGGCATTAAAAGTGCCACAGTAGTATTGGAGACAATATTTTATTCATGGTAGAGTTTCATTGTGAGCTTCTGACTATGTCACTCTCTCACTGAGGAGAGATTACTGCAAGAAATGGCACATTCAACACCACACTACCACTGTCCACCACACATTCACCAACCCCATGAACAATGAATCTGGGATCTCAAAATCTAGTTATGCCTCTGTGTGGGTAATAACCATGTTAGTTGCGCTGACCATCTGCAAGATTACATTTACTCTGCGATACCGAGTCAATGCTTATAAGATCACCGTGACTGCAAGAAGATGGCAGCAATAAAAAGTAGAGTAACATTGAGAGGCAGCAACACAGCATAAGGGAACTGGTAGAAGTGTTCGAACAGTGGTACTGCATTCAACACTGGACACCAGCCACTTAGAAGCTACAGAAATTATTGTGACCAAAAGAGAGTTGAGGTATGCGAAAACACTTAGTACATAGGGCAGCATGATTTCTGTGTTGGCATTGCTTTGAAGAAGAGCAGGAACCATATCAGGTTGAAGCAGTTCAGCAAGACAATATATTAGGTCAAAGTTGGTTCTCGCTGACACCTTATGGTACAACATGATGACCCTCGCCTCATGCCTGGAGAAGACGCCAGTGTCCCCGATGACTGGATATGCCTCGTAAGGTACCAACTCTTAAGCACAACCTGATATTACAATATTCACTACATCACTTAACAGTGACATATATACTTGACAGCTATAATGCTTTGTGGTGAGACTCTCTGTATCTTATTTCTGCCCATGTCCACTGGAATTGAGACACCTGCATGGGACATGGAGGAGGTGGCGACCAACAGAAAAGCCTGCCTACTACCATAAGTTAACTCTAGGTAGCCCTTACAAGTCAAGTGATTGTCAACAGCATTGCATATTTTCTAATAGATTGTTCATTCATGATATAAAATACAAATTCGTTTTGAATGTACGAGTTCGTATGTTTTCCTTTTTTCTATAACTTATTAAAAGTTCCTCTTCAACTTATGTTTCGGTGGCTCAGATGGAAGGAGCATCGAGTTTTCAAGTCGAGATTCGGCAGTTCAAGTTCACCATGTTGCAATGTTTTCATGTTGTATTAAATTATTACATATATGATGAAAAAGTCATAACCATATAGCCTACCCCAGTGCTCCTAGCAATAGATAATACCATTAAGCAGCAGTGACTTTGGCGCATGAGCGAATGGTGGGCTACCTAGCTGGCAATAATAGAATTCGAACAGAGTTTGATTGATCGAACTTGTGTACCATCTAGAGAGCAACTCTTGAACTAAAGTTTTGGCTGATGACATCATCTCTGCCTAACAAGCAAGTATGTTTATAACTGAACACAGCCTACCTCGCTGGGAGGGAGTGTATGGGGAAGGGGTTTGGGAGGAGAAAGGTGATCAATCACAGCTGAGAGGAGGTGTGAGTGGAGTGTTAACCACATCTGAGGAGAGAAGATCGAGAGCCTAAAGTCTTGCAGCAGAAATCCAATTAATCCCTGAAGTAAATACAGTATAGCTCGTTGTGAAGGAGTGGGTGGTGTATTGGGGAGGGGGTGGGGGTCTAAGTAGGCGGAGCAGTTGGAGCAAGTGGAGCAGGTGAAGCAATTGTGGAGCAGGGTGTAGAAGGTTGCGGATCATCTAGGGGAACTAAGTGTAGAGTTAAGTGTGATGAAACCCCTTCCCAAGGTAATCTTATGGCACTATGTTCTGTCGATGGAATGTTTTGGGTTATTGTTACAAGATTGTCCAGGACATCGTTCCCCGCTTATTAATCTCGGACCACCCAGCATGTTCTACTGATATGAGAAAAAATATTCGTGGAGCCATGTGAATATTTAAAACATCTGTGCAGTAAGTTTAAGAGGAAGAGGAACAACTTGATCAGCATGAGAATCGATCACATCTGGAGTCGAGTTAAGAGGGCCTAGTTATGTGGAAGGGGGTGGAGGCCTGTCAACTATTTAGCGAATGCAATGAAGTTACCTTAGGCTGGACCATCAGGGAAAAGAAGGTTATGGGAACTGGAATAAAATTTGAGGTATAATTTTCCAGGTGGGCGTCAGCTCTCAGTGGGGAGCATGAGGATTTTGATGCAGGTCGTGTTCCCATCGCCCTTAAATGGCCTCCCTGATGTTCCACATCTCTGTATGCTGCTGTAGACGATGATGATGGTTCTGCTATATCCCAAGTGCCTAAGCTAGCGAGGGATATCCAAGCTTCCCCCAAACGCTTATTCACTCCCAGCAAGAACTGTTAAGGGTCATTCTCACACCCTAAATTTACTTAAATACATGACAATGGTTATGCTGTCGAGACGCTATCGTCGTAAACAAAAGAGATGCGGCTAACGGCGACCATGATCTATTTACTTTAACTCCTTTCATGGGGCACTGATATACAAGACTCCTGTTTAGCACGGAGTGCTTTGATGCTGTTACAAATTGACGCGAAGTCTACATAATTATTAAGTTATGCATTGCGTCCCTTTCATATACAATATCAACTGGGTGGCTGAGTGGCACTCTGCCTGGATGAAAAACAAAGCATGGTTCCAGAAATTACATTATTAAGCTATTTATACCCTACATGATTAAACACTGTGATGATGGGTCCGGGGAAAATGAGCACATACGTCCAATCAACGATCACGAAGCCGCGACCGTTATCATCGCTAACTGGTTGTCGCATTTGCCGATACTCGATCGAGTAGAAGATATAACTGCATGGTAATGTGATCAAGGAACTAGCATCTAAAAACTCTCTTCCTGCCTGTGTATGATTTCTCAATGCCTGCATGAGATTGTTCAGCTGCAATCATTTGGCAACTCAGTGATTGAATGGTCGGTGCCCGAACAATGTATTAGTGGTATAATATGATTGGTTAATAGTCAATACGACGTCATAGGGCTTGCATATGCATATATTATAAGCAGTATTGAGGTAGCCTGAGAGGCTGTTTGACAACAGCTGCCATGAGAGATACATCGTCTCGGCTTGTTTCTACAGTTTCGCATCTAAGTTTTATTTTGCATCTGCGATATCTTCGGACACTACAGAGCTAATGGTAGCTACGGCAGTGCCATCTACTTCTTCGGGAGTGGTACCAGCAGTGCAATTGACTTCTTCAGCCGCAAACCCTACAAAATCTTCACAACGGGCCATCGAACTTTTCGGCTGTGGTACCTAGAACACCATTGCCAACATTACCTGCTTCTTTGGCTCCAGCACCTACATCTCCAACAGGTCCGTCCGAGTCTGTCGACGGACTCCTACAGACCGACTACACCCAATACTCGCTCCAACTGCTCCATCGCTCCATCACTCCATCAAACCACCTGCTCCATCGCTCCACCTGCTCCACCACTCTGCCTGCTCCAGCACTACACTGCTCCCCCTGCTCCACCACTCCACTGCTACACTGCTCTGCCTGCTCCATTTCTCCACCTGAACCACTACTCCACCATGCTCCACTACTCTAGCTGCTCCACTACTCCACCTGCTACACTGTTCCACCACCCCACCTGCTCCACTGCTCCACCACTCCACCTGTTCCACCACTCCACCACTGCACCTGCTCCACCAAGCCCATGGATTGATAAAGATTGATCGAAGGATTGGGATTGATTGGAAAATTGGTGCGGATTGGTGTGTGCATTAGTGTGTGGATTGGTGTAGATTGCTAAAGATTATTCGCAGGATTGGGATTAGGATTGGTATGGAGTGGTCTGTAGACTTGTGTGGATTGCGAGATTGTTTGAAGGAAATGTGTCTGTGAAGAGCACGAATGATTATCGCCCCTACTGCCCTTGTACATTCCAAGTCTCCAGGGACTGGCAGTATTTACATTTAAATTAATTCCCATTAATCATATAAAGATATTGATCATACCATGATTATAACATACTCGTGCATGTGATCGCTATTAGTATGATGGGCCTGGTTTAGTCACATACACTTAAAATGTCAAGGTCGCCTGCATCTAATATGGTGGTAGTCGTCTGTAATGTAATATGCTTGCTGAATTTTATGTATTTTTTTCTCGAGTTTTTGTTTCTAAGGTTATTCAAGGTCACGGGGTCAAGTAAAGGTAGTATGCATCTAATATGGTGGTAGTAGTCTGTAATGTAATATGCATGTTGACTTTTATGCATTTTCCTTTAGTTTAATTTGCATGGTCGTTCAAGGTCATGAGACCAAGGTGTAGGTTGTCTACCTCCGATACGGAGGTGGTAGTCTGTAATGTATTATGCTTACTTACATTTATGTATTTTTCTATAGTTTCCGAGTTTCGGTTTTTAAAGTCATTCAAGGTCATCGGGTCAAGGTCGAGTTAATCTGCATCTAGTATGGCGGATAGGTGATGTCTACTAAGATGGAGGTCGTCTACCACTATGGCATCGCCTACCAAGATGGCTGCCAGTTTTTAAATAATTGTCGAATAATAATTTCTTTTGAGTTTTTTTATATTTGTATTTTCGAGGTCAAAGGACAATGTCAATGGTCAATGGCCAATGGTTACTGGCTTCCAAGAGGATGGGATCGAACGCATGTGAGAAACAGCCGACCTATATGGCTATCTTCGATACAATTGATGAACGAAAAACTCAACATGGCGGTATATGATAGAATGAGTATAGTTGGGAGGGGTGGGGTGAGGGAGTCAGTCGTCTGCTGGGCATGGTGCTGGATAAACCTCTGGAAATGTAAGTTTTAAATTAATTTTAAAATAAATGTTTAATAATACATTTTTAATAATCTTAATACAATCTTAATAAAAAATTTAAATGATTTTTAACAATTCCCTTTCTTTTTTTTTTAGAATTATTTTTGCAGGTTTTTCGGTTTTTTTTTATTTTTTTTATTTTGAAGTTTAAAGGTAAAAGGTCATGGGTCCTGCTCTCCTGACCCCAGGGTCGCTGATCCCGGTCACCTGGGTCACTGATCCCAGTCATCTGCTCCTGGAAAATTTGGAAATTTCTGGGGTCCTTTTTTTAAAAATGGGGAAAAAGTGCAATTTTTGGAGAAAAGAGGGAACTTTTTAAGGAAAAGGGATATTTTTTGGGAAATTTGGTCGATTATGAGAGAAAAAGGGACGTTTTGAGGAAAAAAACGGGAAAAAGATAGCATGCAGATGACGTCACAACATGGCGACACCCCCCCCCCCCCTTCCCCAACACCGTGCTCCGATGCCAGATCCTGCTGTCTTTCTAACGCCATATCTCTACTATGTAGTTTCGTCCCTAGTCACTACAACTTCTCGCAAGAAACTGTGGCATACTTACTGCGGTTCGCAGGGTCACATGGCAAAGAGCGTGAGTCACGTTGCGATGCACTTAAAATTGCGCGGATACGTGCCAATATGTTGTTCGCAGAATCCTGCGGCGAGTCACCTTGCATCACCTGCGATGGCTGCATCTCATTTTACGCAAGGCCTTACGCGCAGGCCGGCCTTGGGATGGCTGACCCCCGACCCTCCTGTCCGGCGTCACAGCTCCTCCTCCCCCAGCTGGAGAGACCAACGACTTTAGAGGGTGTGCAAGAATATTCCGGGAACAAGGATCCTCAATGCAACACAGCATTTAGAGAAATTTCTGGCTGATGGCCTACGACGCTATACAAATTGCAGTGGTCCAAGGGTCGGCAGTCTGTTGGTAGAAGTCTTGCTAAGTGCAGGAACTAGGTGAGGTCAGTCGAGTGTGGTGAGGGACATCTATGAAGAGGACGGACGACGACGGGAGATTGTGAGTGAAATCTATTGAGCATGAGGGCGCTCAGAGTACTCTAGAACATTGCGGACTGGTGGGGTCTGGTCTAAACTGAGGTAGGACTGTATGATCATGTGATACGGACATTATTGTAAATTGTACTGATTGAATTTATTAATTGTAAATAGCAAGAGGTATTAATTTATTATGATATATTGTGATGAAAGTATTTTCATTGTAATTTTTTTAATAAATTAGGAAACTATAATTACTTCTTTTATTAACTAAGACCTCCATCCCTTAATGAAACTGGTTTAGCCTACTGGCATTAAAGAAATTGTAATAATGTATAACATTGTCACGGAAGTAGGAGCACCCAGAGGAAACTAAAATTCCATGACAGTGACCACAGCTCTCACCAACTGTCATACAAAGCTCTACATATTCAGCAGAGTTCAAAAGATGTTTAGCAGAGTTTATGGCCATTGGTGTGTTTTCTTCGCCCTTTGTGCCTGAACTTTTTTGTGACAGTATACAGTACAGTAATATTAAAAATTTGACACCAACAGCAGAAAGGTTTTTCCACAATGCTTTTCTTATGGGACAATCGTGCGGTCACAACAGCAAGAATTTATTTACAGAAAATGAAGAGAGGATTTCACAAAATGTACACATAGAATCATGCAAAATATAATTTTGCGTACTCATTATTTTTTAAACATCATTTGGACAAGAAGTTTAGTGGAAACATCAACTAACATTGTGTTGTACGCATCCCCCCAGGCAATTTCAGCCATCTTATACTAGATATCCTAATTCTTGTAGTTCCGCTCTTCGGCGAGGGAGCGCAGTTGGAGTGGTACGGCCTTAGCGTTCGAAGAAAAAGGATCTATGTCGTGTGCTGCCAAGGGCCGGATACGGGAAAGGGGGGAAGAACAGGCAAACCTACAAGGTGGAGGTCGGGGGTGGGAGGCGGAAATGACAGACAGGGTCAAAAATAAGGAGGAAGCCGGTGAGCTGCCCGTAAAACTTTAAAATACGTTCCGCACTCCGGTGGAGCCTCACTACAACTCGATTCGAAACTATTTCCAGACAGTAATTACAATTTATGTAATTGCCAGTACATTTTGTTGAACGTGGCTGTTAGGGAAATAAATAATGATGTATTAGATACAATCCGTCGCTTTCAGAGGAATGAGATGATAATACTACAATCGGGCCCGTGCCAATAAAACACTATATGTTTTACTCACGAATAGTTTTTGTAAATCCTAAAGCTTTTATGATGTTTACGTACAACAATAAAGCATATGAGTGTTTTTCTATCATTTTTTTTTTAGTGCCGAAGGATACCAAGTATTCGGCCTACCACGATTACCATTATACCTTGTTCATAGATGCGTAGATAACAATTAACTGTGTATATACTACAAGACCGATCAAATATTTTTGTTTGCTCTTGATAGTTGCATGTAACAATTTGTTGAACCGAAAAAGAGCTAACGCATACATTTGAAAAGAACAGATTGTGCAAAAAATAAATAAATTAAACATGCAATATAAAAAATTATCCAGCTCCAAGCATACACTGTAAAAAAAGCGTCTTGATCCCTTTTCTATTTCACCTGGAAAAAATAAACTGCAATAAAATTCTAATTTCTTTCATATTTGCAGAAGTGTTTGTTTAGGCATTTCCTTACTTCACTTGCATTATACAGACAAGAAATGTTTCCTTTGTTAGTGCTACATCGACACACGTTTTCGTTTTGTAGTTTGAATAAGTATTATTTCGCTTCTTCCATACTACAGTAATTTTGTGGTGTTTAATTTGTCCTTGTCTTGTTTAATCTAATCAATGAGAACAAATTTATGGCTCACGCATGGTAAGTGAAACACTTTTAAAATTAAACATTTCCTTTGCCTCTAGTTAAATGTATTTTTCCACAAACTGTGTTTGCGATAAGATTCATGCCATATTTTTCTTCTAATAGTTGGAGACCATGTGGTGAATTAATTCTATACCTTTTCAGCTTACACTTTCTCAGCTGACAAACCAGCTGAGACAGAAACTATACGTTAGCGAAACGAATTATGCTAATACCTTTTTGGAACTGTAGAAAGGTGGCTTAGTAGTTGAGACAGGAGAAAAACTATAGCTAGCGCGGGAAAGCAATTTCCACTTGCCAGGACATGCTCACTACAAGCTACACCAAAAGCAGAGCCGGAAACGTACAGTTCCCTCAGGCCTCAAATTGGCGCCCACTTTCACCAACCTCAGTCTTGAACAGTTGATGGAAACGGAAGGACGCGTCAATGTTATCAGTTCTGCTACTTGGTATTTCGTGTTTACTGAAGAGAGATTTGAAGAACAATGCCTTACGTCAGAAAAGGGATATATAGGAAAAGAAAAATGCATTTAAGGTAAGTTAACGGTAGCTAATTCAATAAGTAATTCCCTAAAAAATTGTATGACAGTAACAATCTAATTACCTATAAGGGTTAAGGATTTTTTGTTATATTAGCACTGAACAAACCTCGCTCACGAGGAAAAATCATGATTACGTAAAATTAATTATTTTTCCTGACATACTGAGGGCTGTACAGTCAAATTGTTCACAAACGCTAAAATACTGTACAAACCCTTACAGTTGTCGGATTTTTCTGAAAATCTCATTGTTTTATTGTGTGTTGTTGTACGTCATGATTTGCTTTTATTCAGGTACAAAGCTTGGACAATTCTACTGACAGAATTTAAAACCCTGAAGTCTTTAGCACATTTCCTTTCAGTGTCTGGCCCTAATAATACGTAGTTGACTAAGTGACTTTATAAATCAGACATTACTGCAATATGTATCATTTGAATCTGTGAATGCGTATGTTGATGTATAACACGAATTCGTTTTAATACTGGACCTTTGAAATGTGTATTACACACATGACCATTTTCTGTAGTCTATTAACTACTACATTTTTGTTATTAGTAAATGTTTCCGTTTATTTATTATTATTATTATTTTAGTTTTATGTGATTTACACTTGTGTCTATGGGACCATTTTCATCGATAAGGGAGACTAATTGATAACCGCATACCCTAAACAAAATATACATAGAATGAGGCGTTTTCTATACTAATTTACGAAAAGAATTCTAAGTGCTATTTTCTATGCAATTGCAACATTTATTTTCTAATTTTTGACAAAATTAGTTTTTTCTAAAAAGTAGGGCAGATAGCCGAGTATTCCCAGTAAGTGCCCATACGTCAAAAATATTATATTTCGAAGATAATTTCGAATAATAAGATGATGGATAAAATAAAGTGTATGTTTCTGTAACGCCGAATACATTTTGCAGAAACTTTATTTGTAATCACTCGCTACATCGATATCAAGTTTGAGTTTGGCAGTAATTTCGACCCCTGAAGTATACCACGGCATTCCTAACAGTCAAACTAGCTACACTTTATTTTTCCGGTGCCGTTTTGATTTAGTATTACAACGCAGCAGTGCATTCAAAACTGAAATTGAATTCTCGCTAATTGCAGAATAAGCAGAGAGATTTTCTACCGACAAAACTGTTACGTTGACAGTTAAATTAGTATAATTTCCTAAGATAATGAAGTTACTAAGTTCTACTAATATTTCAGCCATTTGAAAATAACTATTTGATCTGCAAAAGGAAAGATAAAATTACGCAAGTTTTAACAATAGCAGTCTGCGTTGTGTTCGTTTACATCTTCGTGCCTGTGTAAAGTACTTTAGATGGTTTGAAATGGACCTTTGAAAAAAATCACTGTCCTTCCCTTCGTATGTTTTGACGTATACACTGGTTGCTGCACCTCCCAATGAAAAGTAGTTCTCTGCTATGTCGACTGCGTGATTATTACGTTGTGGCAACTGAAACAGGAATGATCCAAATTTTCTAAAACACCCCCATAAGAAAACTTATTCGCCGCATCAAATAAGTAATATCCTTATTGCGGGCTCATTTAAGCATCATGGAAGGGTCGTATAGTAGACTACCTTCGTGGCGTAGTCGGGTAAGCGCTCGGCTATGAGCGCCCGCCTAGCATGCGCAAAGCGGATATTACACGATACCTGCTGCCGTACTTGATTCTTGTACAATACTCTATACGCCCAGGTGTACGAGCCGGTATACCAGCCGCTAACAGAGCCGCCATAGAAGATTCATATTAAACGACAGCAGTTCGCGTACTAGCATTTGGCACCCTCGGTGTGTGGTTTGTAGTATAGGTGAACCTCATTCGTGGAACTGCTACCAGTTAGTAACTTGCGTAGGCCTATAAAATACTAGCTAGCACATCTTAATGTTGCTATATTACTGTTCGCGATTTACATAAATTATTTGCTTACTAGTATAGTTTCACTATTTTCTTGAAAATGACGTGCAGTCACTAGAATACGAGTGTGTTATTTTTAAATTTGGCGATAATTACTTACCGGATGCAAAATATATTTTTTTCTATATATACTGGGATATTATCCACATATAAAATTTAATGATAAAAAAATTTGAGTCCGACGGAGTTTCTCACTCATGCCCAAAAGTTACATACTACTCACGGGCGCCGCAACTTTATCACCGTATCACCAGTTCACACATCAGATATCGATTTTATATACTGTAGATACCATGCATTTTCTAAATTACGTATTTCATGTAGGTAATGTTTTGCGTATTTAGAACGGTTTTAAACAGTAATTAAAAGTTGTCATCGCCAATATTATTCGTCGTTGTCACATTTAAAATCTATTTGAAAGAGGTTCAACCTCACGGATGTAAATTCAAAATGGAGGCGTCCTTTTCAGTTTCTTCATAAGCTCGTTTCAAGTAGTAGCCACGGGAGCGCCCTACGCTATGAAACTCCAATGCGATTGACCAGGCACGAGAGCCGGTATGGAACCTGCCACGAAAAATAGGACGTGTCCAATTACCAAACCTGGTACGAAATCTGCGCGTGCAATGCGGGAAATGCAATGACGGGTGCCACACTAGCCCGTATACCGGCTGCTATGGCAGACCTTGCACAAGCTTTTACGGAATCTGGTATCGTGTAATATCGCCTTAAGGCTCTGGGCTCGAGTCCCGGAATGGGGATTGGCGCTAATTTGTGGTGTACGCCTCGGTTACCGCTTGTCGAGGTAATTACTGAGATTAAGTCTGTTGAGAAAAATAAAGTCACATAGGAAAAACAAGCGGTCAAGCTATTTGGTCAGTGGTATCAGGGTTCAAATCAATATATTTCACTGCACTTTCTTGTTTGTTTATAAATCTATTTTACCTCATGGTAGCATATTTCGATAGTATTTGTTTTCCAAAAGGGCTGGAAATACATTTTACATTACTTTTTGTAGTCAAAAAATTACTAGAATGATTCCCCACTGATTCACACTCTTCATTTATTGCACTGGGCACTGTTGCTGAATAGGCCTCCCCCCTCCCCAGATGCACCTTTAAAAGAAGGAAAATGCATAAAAATTAGTAATTAATTGTATTTATATATGTTTGCTTGCCGTTCCGTAATATAAATATGTATAAAACAGCCATAACAGTTTTATTTTTATTTTTTTTAGCTGGCTAGCAAAATATAAATCAACTAGTCCACCCTTTCCTCAACCCTCCCAAGGCAAAATACAGGGTGCACCACTTGACTGCAGATTCGCGTTGGAGCCATTTACAATCAGTGAAAATTCACTGGCAATTAGTGACTGTTCACTGATTCTTATTTTGGGTGTATCTATTTTCATAGCCTAGTAGAAAAGACTTCTTTTGCATGTTGAGAAGTCGTTTGAACAGTGACTTGTTGGAACAGTAACAGTAAAAGCTTTAGAAGTTATTTTCATACAGTTGTATACCATTTTTTTTTAGGGCTATATGCACTACAAGGGAACGAAAGTACGTCCAAGAAATGAATGATACCTCACTTTTAACACGTAGGTAAGTTTCAACGCATTAACTGTGACCATAATATTATATTTTAATTCCGCAAGCAATCTGTCAGTATGGATGATTATTTCAGACATGATGCGATTGAAAAGTCACCCGCAATGCCCGTTTCCCCAACATTACTGGAAAATGTGGAGTTGATGGAAGACTTTCCTCCATTAGTTACGGAAACTGATCCCTTACTACCAGAGAATGATCTCGGTATGGCGCATCTCAAATCAGAAGGATAGTAGACATACGACACTTCATGAGACATTGCCGCATATTGGAGAGGCATAGGTAATAAAGCTCCTTATCTTTTTATCAAACCAGTTTCTAACAAATATATTATAAACTATTATGTCAGGAGTACCAACTAATGGAACTATCTTTATCATTACCTTAGTCCTTCGGTTACTAAGATCGCCCTGAATAGTGTAATGGGTTTGAATGGCTAGTAGATTTTTGTACATTTTTCATTGCAGTGGCAAATGTCCAAATTTTTCTAGCTAGTCATTCTTTGTGTAAAGAAAGAAATAATGGCTCATAATTTTAAATATATTCAGGCGAATTTTTTTTTTTTTTTACAAATAAGAATTCCTAACATTTATTTCATTGGAAGCGAGATCTATTTTACAACATAATTTGCCAAAATATATATATAACTATAGAATTTACAATATGTGTCCTGCGCAAAAAATAGCTTGGCATATGTGATTCCTTCCAGTAAATGTGTCAAAAAATTCTTACTCGGAATGAAATGGCGTATTAAATTTATTACTTCCTTGGTTTGCATGCAGCTACCAAAAAAATAAAATAAAATAAAGGAGCAGTAGCGCAGAATTACGATGTGCAGTTTCACATAATATGATCTCGGAATCGAATTTTCATTGACTAGGTTTGAAGATTACTTGTGAGTAAATTTTTTGGCCAAACTAAGTTGTTATAGAGTATACAGACACAAGAATCGTCTGTAAAGGAATGTGTGTCCGCAAACTACCTCTTGAAAGTTGCTATGCTCATTTTCACAACAAATTTTAACTTATAAAATGTGTTGAATCAATAATTTTGTGTAATCATGATTTATTAAATCATAGTTCTATGAAATTGATATAAAATTCTGAAGAGAAGCTGTTGCTCTTATTTCATCTGTATTCATATTTAATTTTTATTTTACCTAAATACTATCCAAGAAAGAAACGTATATTTGGTCAACAGCTATTAACTTTTATTACCATGTCAGTAATGTTAACAATTTTTGTAGGTGTCCAGTGAATTCTTACAGATCATTTCGCCTGCAAAATATCAAGGATTACGGACTTATCACAAATTCCAAATTTTCTTGCCCATATTGTCAAGAGAAGTACAAATTTCAGTCAATCCCTCTATCAAAACTACCAATCGGTCGGCAAGATAAGGTCAAAGATGAGAATCAACAAAAGAACTTGGACTTGAATGACGAGGTGGTGTGGGGATGTTTGTCTTTAGGTATAGGACTCGCACAGTTGGATGAAATCTGTTCGGTTTCTGAAATACCAAGCATGGGCAAGAAATGTTTTTCAGTTCATGAAGAGAAAGTAGGCAATATGTGGAAATACATTCTTCAGAAAGAGTTAGACAGTGCTGCAAATTAAGAAATAGAGCTGTCCCGTGCGTAGGGGTTGAACATGGTGCAGAACACATGTGGACAACAGCCATTGTTGATGCTAGCTGGAGCCAAAGATCGTACGGACATCGCTATTCAGCAAAATCTGGCTGTGTAGTGATAATAGGTTTGTACTCCAAGAAAATAATTTTCTTAGGTGTCAGGAATAAATACTGCGCTGTATGTGCGCGAACAGAGCTCGTGGACAATAATACACCTAAGTACTTGTGTTTCCATAATTGGACAGGGTCATCAACAGAGATGGAGGCCAACATAATTGTAGAAGGCTTTAGATTTTGTGATGAAGTCTACAAATTGAGATTCCTAAAGTTCGTGGGGAATGAAGATTCCAATGTACATGCCTCGATATTGAGTAATGTTTCGCATGGAAGATTTGTCGAGGAAACTGAATGTGCAAACTATGTTGTGAAAAACCTCAAAAAAATTCTTTACGCATTGGCAAAAGGTGTTGCGGTTAAACATCTTAGTAATTCAAAGCTAAATTCCCTGACCTGATGTGCAAGAGGCTGTATCAGTAAAAACAAAGGGAATGAAGAAATGGTTATTTCAGACTTTCGAAACATAGTAAATCATACTTTTGGCGATCACAGAAGATGCCGCATTGATACATGCTCAAGAAGTGGAGTTCTTATGGAGTCCTGTAGTCTTTATGAGGTTCCTGCTGATTTGTTGGTGGGAATAAGGCGAGCTGTTGACCACGTAGCAGCAAAAGCGCATGCTCTTGTAATGGATCTGACCAGCAATCATGCTGAAAATTTCATGTCTTCAGTAGTAATGTTCAGTGGCGGGAAACAGTTCAACTGGTCGCAGCAAGGTTCCTACACACGGAGAACATCCGGCGCCCGTCTCAGTTTCCAGTTGCGCCACAAGTGGCATGTGCATGCAATAAGAGCTATCACTGGTCGTAGCCCAAACGATACCGTCAAAAATTCATGAAGAAACGGGAAAAGCAGCAATCTGCATGCAAAAGAAGACACAGCATGACTCAAACAAAATCCAGAATTCGTGAAATTCCGAAGCCTCAAGGAAACAGCCGTAGGTATTGAACTTGAACGTCTAATGGAATATACTTTAAAAAGTACCAACTTGACAGAGCGAATGGAAAAAACTAGAAAAACAGGCTCGAGGCCAAAGTGTCGTTCGAGTGTTGAGTCAGTCATGTATGGAAAACCTATACAGACTGCAGCTACTCTGCATGGATTTGTAAACGAAGCTGTAGTGATAAGTCAGTATGTACAGCAAGAGGGAAAGAAAGTCCAGAGATGTGGACTTTTTGTTGACTCCGAGCACAGTTTTATTGCCGCTTCACCAGACGGCATTATTGGAGAGGATGGCGTGCTAGAAGTTGAATGTCCATACCCTTATAGAAATATCACAACACTTGAAGCTGCAACTGAAATAAAAGATTTTTGTTCCTCTCCATCAGATAAAGGCCTGTAATTGAAACAAACACATAATTATTATTACCAAGTTCAGGGCCAGCTTCACATAATTCAGATAAAATGGTGTGATTTTGTACTGTGGGCGCCAAAGGGCATGAGCACAGAGAGAATAAATAGGAATGATAACTTCTGGTACCAAAAATGGATCGTAAACTTGTGCGTTTTTACATGCAATGTTTACTTCCTGAGCTTGCAGATCCATGTCGTCTGCGAGGATTTCAAATCAGAGAACTGAAGAACATATCTATCGCTTAGAAGAACAAGAAACCTACAAAAAATAAAACAGAAGATACTTAATCTACCAGTATACATACAAGCGTGTGTACGTGGCTAGCTTAGTTGATCATTATGTTCACATCACTTGAGTGCCTGGTTCAATCCCAGGTCATGTCTGATTGGGAGTTTTTAGTTGGGCGATGTTTGTGGATGTTTTGTGTGTAATACCTTTTCTCAGGGTACGCCGATTTCCTCCCCATTTCCATTCCACTAAAGCTTCATCTTCATTGCACCTTATTGCGTCCATTCGTTGGCCATAACCACATGTCTGTCTCTTTGGCCGGGAAGCGGTTTAGCAACGCCCACAAATTAGACTAATTAACATGTCACCTTAAAATATGGAGTCATGTGTTACACTCACGGCAATGTCGTATGTTTGTGTGTGCCATGACCCACGCAAATTGTGACATCAGCAATCATGTAACATGTCATAACTGTTTAGGTCAATCGAAATACTGAGCGTTGGCACGAAGTTAGTGTATATGTATTGGTAGTTACTTTCTATGGTTATAACCTAATTGAA
The DNA here is from genome assembly GCA_029891345.1 of Dryococelus australis. Taxonomy (NCBI): domain Eukaryota; kingdom Metazoa; phylum Arthropoda; class Insecta; order Phasmatodea; family Phasmatidae; genus Dryococelus; species Dryococelus australis. Next base: position 284,520,002 of record CM057009.1, on the reverse strand, counting down.
AATTATTTTGCATTCAAAAGTCACTCTGGTAATATTATTCATACCATTTTTCGACGTTTTAAGTGAAATAACTGAACAATTTAATCAGAGTGTTACAAATGAGCATTGCACCTAAGACCGATAACACTAATTAATGCTCACACTGTAGTGTATGGAAATTTTGAATATCGTTATTTTTTATTTCTTTCACGTGATTGGTAATGTAAAACACTGTATGGTTATATATGCATTGTTGTGTAATACTATTGTGTATAAATGGTCGTGTATAGCATGCTGTTTAATGTTCGTCGTGGTGCAACACAATTGTAATCTCATGTAGATATCATTTTTCGGATGTATATGCATGTTTGATTTGTTAATAAATCTTCCCTTGCGATGGCACGGATAGGAAATAACTAAAAATTTGTAGCACTTCACGAGTCGCAAATTTCTGTAAGTATTATTTGAAATCAAATTGTCAATCATGTGTAAATTTAAGAATTAAATGATTAACTTTACCGCCTCATATTTATACTGTGATTGTAGGTAAAATGTTCTGAAATATAATTTGAGGCCATAATTTTATGGTTATTGTAATGGGCAGATCAGAACTACTTTCAGTGAGCACTGCACTGACAAATTATCGATGTGTGATTATTTTGTTTTAAATTCTCAATTTCATGTTCGCTTCATAGTATATGAAAGTTCTTTAATTTAGTTATGTAAGCTTTATTTTATTGTGTCGAAGTAAAAACAATATGCTAGCAAATATAAATTGTATAAGTGTTTCAGCAATAATGTTATCAAATACATACGATATTACCTTTTTATGTATTTCCTTGTCCTACGTATAATTTCAATAAAGAAGATTTTTTTGAAGTTATTTACTCACTGAAGTTGTATTTGTTAAAGAGTGTATTTGTAGTATACATGCTGGTGACATGGAGTGGGAGCCTATTATTTGAAAGGTAAAATTAGATAACTTGTATTTCAAGTAAATACATGTTCACTTATCAAACATTCCCAAAATATACTTGTAATCAGGCAAAAAAAAAAAAAAAAAAAAAAAACAGAAGTTCTGTGATAAACTTATAGCCTACATTTTGTACATGAATAGGTCGTGGCACAGGTATGTCACATTTAGGAATTAACAGAGTGATAAACGTTGAAATTTTGTCACAGGAACTTGTTTTTAATTAACCAGACAGTTTTATCTACTTGTCGCAAATTTATATGAAGGATCTTAACTGGAACTTTGGATTACCAGTGAATTTATTTACAATTCAGGTTGATAAATCATACACTCTCTCATAGGTCTAAAAATCGGTTAGTAAAGATAATAAAAGTCCGGTGTCCTTATTAGCAGTTGTGTGTGTACGAATACCGCGAAATTTTTTCAGCGGCTCAAAAATTTTTAGAACACACATTGACACACACAGACTGGGATGAGATCCCAAAAGACTTTCTTTTATTTGGAAACGAGGCTAATTCGTCGATTGGGTTTTCTATTGAAGACGGTTGTTGAAATTGCAAACACACCATTTCGATACTTCTAAGTCACATAGATGTTATTTCAACTGTGGGTGCTTTCATTTGCTTCCACGAAGTACAAATAAGTTATTGTAACTGTCAGACAAAAAGTATGGATATGTATGCAAGCATAATATTCACCATCGCCATGTAACGCAAAGGTAAATATACAGACTAGAAAAACATACTGAAAGGTTACGCTTGGCTTAAAATCGAAATAAATTGCTGGTTACCATGAATACCTTATGGTTTCGCTTACATTTTTCCAGTTTTATCAATACCAAAGGAAATCATTAATAAAGGCCATTCACGATAAAGTGAGCTCTTTTGAAAGCCCTCTCATTTGGAATAATAGTCAATAATTATGCTTCACTTTAGCCATAGTAGTTAACTTCCGAGTGAGGTGAAATATACACACTGTGTTTATTATTACTTACATTGCAATATTTATTTTTAAAATGTGTTTAAAGGATAAAATTATTCAAAGGAAAAATTAACTAGGCTTTCCGTGAACAGCTTATAACCTTGCCATGGAGACTTCACTCACTTATACCAGAATAGGAAGACAATGTTTATATTAATGTATCATAAACACATGTGACATAAGAATTCAAAGCATTTTTTAATACAGAACTTTAATTGCCAGACTTGGTACTTCAGAATAAAAAATTAGTACATAAATGAAATGAAAATATTGCTACCCGGCTCACTGTTCATTTATCGGAATCTAAGAAATGGTTATCTGCAAACATTATACATTATTTTCTTGATTAACGAAATCGACATCAATTTTAGTAAATTCTTGTCACGGAAATAAATAGCGAACTCTAATAGGTTGTTCACGAAATGCTTAGGCGTGCCTAACATCTTCGAAATCTCCTGATTACACCCTAACTGTAACATATAAAAGCTCTCGAAAGTACTCTATAGTATCTTAATGTACTTTGCACTAGCGTTCATATTTAATTTTAATAGTTTTCAATACATAGTTGAATTAAGTAAGTTTACAAGATTTAATTGCTTTTTAACTGTATTAAAAAAGTATATGCATACAATTATACTAAGATCAGTTATAATATCCGTGCAACATATTATATACATATTTTTAACATTGTGCATTGTGACGATTTTAATGCTTCGTGTACGCATTCCTGGATGCCATTTAAACACAAAAAACAATCGGTCTGTGTGAATAGAGTATGTGTTTCACTGACCAGTTGTTAACTCCGTAAATAAATATGCCTTAAAATAATAAAAAATAAATTGATCTGAATTACGGAATTCAAAACCGCAGAAACAATTAAGAAAATGTTATGTTCATATTTTACGTGAGAAAGGATCAATTCAAAATGCAGATGCGAGAGTATGCAGAAACAGGTTTATTTCTGGCTGACGAGCAGCGTGTGTCAGAGACAGCCGAACCGTTATAAACCCAACAAGCAGGTAGAGAGTCTTCCTCCTTCCCCCTGTTGTTTCGTCGCCCTATTCTCTTTCTCCACCCCATTCCGCATTTTGGTTGCATTCGTCGTGTCTTCCGACCAAGGCCTAAGCCTAGATCCTGGATGATAAAGACCGTCGGTGCTGCTCCTAGCAGACCCTACCGAAACATTTATCTCGAATCCAACATGCTACGTGGTGCTGGTTTGAACAACTACTTCCACTGCCCCTGTATTGCTCAGTGTGAAGAATTCCAACCATTAGCCTTAAAAATAAAGGTTTTCAAATCCCATTGATACTTTATAGTTTTCCCCCCAAAATTCTGAGAAATCAACAACCACAAATATTGTTTTATTTCTTTGTATTGGGCTTAAAATTTTTCTTATTTCTTTGTAATGCTCCAAAAATATAGTGTACAATATAAAAATAGATAAACGTGTTTATTACAATTATGCCTAAAAACAGGCTTCAAAACAATTATACCTGTATACAGGTTCCAAAAATAACTTTTGGAACCTGTATACAGTAAATAAATACAATTTATCTCTGAAAATAGGCTCCAACAATACAAAAGGTGCCAATAGGGGCACATGAGAATAAAAATGTTACAAATTCCCCACTTTTACCAAAAGTATTACCTACAAACATTGTGTACAAAATTGATGTTCCAAAATTACATCACAAACATTAAAAAATTACTTAACTTTCTTATAAATGCCCAAATGTGTGTTTTGCTTTGTATTTAAAATTTAAATTATACCCATTATAAAATCTCTTCTCTTAAAATGTGGCAGGAAAATGCCTTCTGGCTGGTTTCCCCATTCACATTTTAAATGTGAATGTGATGTGTGTTGTCCTTCTGCCGCATGTCCAGTGCTGTGCGTCTTTCAGGGTATCAACCCCCATCGTATATAGTCCAAACTTAGTGCTGTATAGTGAGGAGGAACATGGGAGATTAGTATAGAGATTTTTCCGGAAGTACAGAAACAGTTAATTTAAATCTCTTGATGAGGCATGCCGCCACGTCGTAGAGTTGCCTAGCGGCGGCCAACTGCGATGAAGGATGGGAGCCATCGAAGTGGTGCGGGGAAAGGGGACGTCAGCTGGCCGAGACGCACAGTGCTTGAACCGAAGTCGAGGCGAGCAGACACACTGCCCGTCAGCTACTCGCTCTCCATCGAAGGGGGCAGCATACTGGCAAATATTCATAACCCTGGTAGCTGATCATTCTCAGGTGGCGGATAGCTGGTTCGGTGAAATAAAATTCTGAAGTCGGTACGGTGATATTTTCCAGCACCATTACAACATTAATACATTTTTAGGGGGGGGGGGGGGGAGGTTGCGATATCGTATTTGAAATGTGCATAATTTATGTATGTGCGAAGAGGTAGTTAATTTATTATCGGTGTTCAAAGTTAAAGAGAAAAAAAACAATAAAAATAAAATATATAATTTTTAGTATGCTGTACAGATGAATATTCCTATATAAAATATTTTTATTTTAGTCAGCACTATGAATAACGAATGTCATTATAGTTTGTATGTTGTGGTACATAGGACTGCTGAAATTTTTTTTTACTTATATTTGAAAAACTAAGCTTCCTACACCAAAATGCTTGCAAATTGTGCCCTCCATCTACAACCCACTCCCCCACACAAAAAAAACTCTACAACATGTGTTTCAATAATAAAAAAAACTATTTTCATTGGAATTTGACTCATGTTGGTTCGTCTAGGATGTTAGGCTTAGTAAGGTAATTAAAAATTAGGATTACTGAATTCATCTTGTGGCCACTTTTCTGTGTGTTGATCTTGTTACAATGATTTTTTTTGGCATTGGTATGGCAAGTGAGTACATGCAAATAAATATTTTATGTACTACAAGTTATTTATATTATCTCGTTATTTTTCTTCTTACAGTTTTTAAATTGGTACTAAATATATTTGATATGGCTCTTACTCATGGGTAATGTCCAAGATTCCCTATCTACTTCCACCATCTTCAATAATCGAACACTTGACCATTATTAATGTGTTTGAAGAAGTAACTTCTATAAAGTTTACAGAATTACTTTTTAATATTGAGTTTATTATATATATTTTTTTAATACAAATTTTGTTTTTAAAATGTTATACATTTATTTTCAAGAGTTTTTGAATTTTTTAACTTTTTAAAATGCGATCTTGCATTATTTATTTTTTGTAAATTTTAATTATATATATGGCATTAATTTGATTTTAATATTTTTAGCCATGAGGTTATCCCAGGATCATCAAAGATGACTGTCTAGCACTGTACAGTTTATGTGGTGCAGTCGACTGTGTAATGGTGTGCAATCTGTCCATGTAATGTAGTGGAGGCAACAGTGCATCTGGGATCACTGTAAATTCTCTTTAGTGTTCTCGGAATTCATCTCGTCACAACCGCTCTTGGAATCACAGGACTGTTGGTAATTTAAAAATATATGTTGGGTACAGATGTGGTTGACTGGTAGGCCATTTTTGGGGTCCATTGCATACTCCTCAGATTGCTTGGCCACGATTCCCCATAATCGCTGCTTAATGTTGTTTACTGGCAAGCTGCTCAGAAGCACCTTTATTATAAGGAGATCCGTTTGCAGATTTGGCAGGTTAGCAATATCCTACACATCGTTGAGTTGGGCTGCAAGTTCCACAGTGAGGCCTAGTCTAGTTTCCTTCAAGACTGTGGGTGCTCTCTGGATCCTCCGATTAGTTAGGCATCGGAATGCTGCTAACAGTCACTTGCCTTGTGAGGGCTACCTAGAGTTAACTCATGGTATTAGGTAGGTTTTTCTATTAGTCGCCACCTCCTCCATGTCCCGTGCAGGTGTCTCAATTCCAGGGGTCATGGGCAGAAATAAGATACAGGAAGTCTCACCACCAAGCAGTATAAATGATAAGCATATATGTCTCTATTAAGTGATGTGGTGAGTAGTGTACTATCAGGTTGTGCTTAAGAGTTGGTACCTTGCGAGGCATCTCCAGTCATCGGGGACACTGGTGTCTCCTCCAGGCATGAGGCAAGGGTTATCATTTTGTACCCTAAGGTTTCAATGAGAACCAACTTTGACCTAATATATTTTCTTGCAGAACTGCTTCAACCTGACATGGTTCCTGCTCCTCTTCAAAGCAATGCCAACACAGAAAAAATGCTGCCCTGTGTACTGAGTATTCTCGCATACCTCAACTCTCTTTTGGTCACATACATTTTTGTAGCCTCTTAGTGGTTTGTTACACTGTTGAATGCAGTACCGCTGTTCGAACACCTCTACCAGTTCTCTTATGCTGGGGTGTTGCCTCTTAATGCTACTCTCATGTCCATTGCTGCCATCTTCCTGCAGTCAGGGTGATCTTATGAGCATTGACTCGGCATCGCAGAGTAAAAGGGAATCTTGTAAATGGTCAGTGCAACTGACGTGGTTATTACCCACACAGAGTCGTAACTAGATTTTGAGATCCCAGATTCAGTGTTCCATAGGGTTGGTGAATGTGTGGTGGACAGTGGTAGTGTGATGTTGAATGCACCATTTCTCGCAGTAATCTCTCCCCAGTGATAGAGTGACATAGTCAGAAGCTCACAATGAAACTCTACCATGAATAAAATATTGTCTCCAATACTATTGTGATACTTTTAATGCGACTTTTTTTGCACTGCATATGCTTCAGTCCACTTAAGCAACAACTCACTATCACAATCAAACATTTTCTAGTGGGTACACATGAGTTCTAATCCATTATGTGCAGTAGAGCTTTATGAAATAATTTCTTAGGTAGGCGAGTTTGCTGTTGTAAGCTCTTAAAGGTGAGATGGGTATTCTCATAATTAGAGTTTTCCGCCCACCTACACAACATCTGCCCGATCTGACCCGGTCCCATTCCAGCTGGAATGCCTGAACCACTTAGACCAACATGGAATTTTGCAACTCTACAGTTACTACTAAATCTGCATGTAGTGTGTGTTTGAAGAATACTTCCGAACTTATTCATTTCAAAAAATGAAATTCTAAGTAGATACTTTGCTCATGGGCAACGTGGTGACCAGCATGGAATAATCAGCTGGGCAGTGTAACGACACACATCTAAGCGTGACGGCACTTCTCGATAGACTAGCATGGCCGCCTGGCATGGTGTTTCCTGCTAGAGGTGCATGGCAGTGCTGGCATCATGCTGTTGTAGTAGTACGTGGCAGTTTTGAAATTGACAGCAGGGCTCCTGGACTGACTACTAGAACCGGAAGTGAATATGTTTCCAACCGTACTTTGACTATTATAGAACATTAAAGAACCTTTCTCGACATCATATTGGGTGAGACTAAAAATTCCCTTGGCTGTGAGGGGGTGGAGAGCTCAGAATTTTGTGTATAAAACGGCCGGAATTTCGCTTGTTAGGGGAGAGACGATGCGACTCCTGGGCCTGTTTCTTCATGGAAGTTAAGTATGAATCTAAGGATTTAATCTCGTAATGACCCTTCAGGTCAGAATGGCAGATAATGGGACTATTTCACGTCCCATAGGAAATATAATTTTTTGAGCTGGGCAGCATTGCTAGAATTGATCAAAAAGAGAAGTTAGCTGCTTAATGGTAAAAATTTCTGTTTTTTGTACAGCTAAACTTGACGTTATAAAGTGTACATTTGCATGCGTATAACATTTATTTATGTTAATAATGTGCATGAAAAGATTTGTGTAACGGTAATGCATTATTGCGATACCATTAAAAATTCTGTTTCTTTAGATGGAATAATGAAATGGCTTTACATTACGTGGAATTTTAGTAAGCCATTTGGGAATTATGTAACAGTCAAAGAGTATTGTGATAACATTTTAAAACCTTCTTTCTTTAAATTGAATAATAAAATGGCTTTACATTATGTGAAATGTTAGTAAGCTATGTAGGAATTACATAACAGCGAAGGATTATGCTATAGTGATACCATTTTTAAATTTTGATTCTTTAAAAGGCGTAGGTAATTAAATGGCTTTACATTTTGTGGAATTTTAGTAAGCTATGTGGGGACATTTTGATATTGTCCAGAATGAAGTCATAATTCTTGAATGTGATAAGAATAGGTTTTATGAAGAGAAATGTTTTATGATCTTTGTTGTAGAACACAATTAAGTTAAAACTTTTAAATGTGGGTAAATTTTTGAGCACTAGTATTCCAAGAAATGTGCAGTAATTATTGAAGTATTTTGTATTAAGGCTATTTCAATGTTTTCAAAGATTAAATGGGCAGCTAATCTAGGCATAGGTATATACATTTTAGGGCTGCTTAAACTGAACGCATTTCTTGGAATAGCCCAATGTATCAGTATTAGATATCTTTTATATATAAGTGTGTATTTCGGCCTTCTTAGCATAATTCTTAAATATGTCTTAATGTATATAAATGTTAGTAATTTGCCTAAAACACGAGTTCCTGTTGTGATAATGTTGAAAATAAAAAAAAGGTGAGTAGCAAAGAATCTTATATGTTCTTTTTTCAGGTATTCATGCCAGAATTTTAATTAATGGCTTTGTCAATGGTTTTTCTTGTTGTTTGTAATTTGTGGGCTCATTTTATGCCCCCA